>OZ010584.1:34024859-34039859 GCA_963932145.1 Acanthosepion lycidas | reverse complement strand
GTATAATCGCCTTTCTCGCTTTGGGTAACATCTTGTCTAGAGGAAGATCTACTCTGAACTCAAAACCGTGGGGAAGGAAACGGTAAACGGAAAGTGTGGAGAGTCATGATTGTCTACACCCTGAAAAGACAAATATAACAAATGCATATATAAAATCCAAATTATATACATTGTGATTTACTAAACATTAACATTACTAAGCTTAGATGTAGCACAAGGCCGAAAGCATGGAGCACCCATTGAGATTGGAACTAGCGAGACAAGCTTGTTAACCATTACAGCGCACCAAGGTGCCCAGATCGATTTTATAATCGTAGTTTAGATGTGACACAATGCTGAAAATATGGAGCACCCAGTGAGGATCGAACTCACTACTCAGTCGTAATTTATCTAGCAAGACAAGCTTGTTAACCATTACAGCGCACCAAGGTGCCCAGATCGATTTTATAATCGTAGTTTAGATGTAGCACAGGGCTGAAAGTATGGAGCACCCAGCGAGGATGGAACTCTCTACTCAGTCGTAATTGATCTAGCGAGACAAGCTTGTTAACCATTACACCGTACCGAGGTGCTCAAAACGATTTCATAAGCGTAGTTTAGCTGTGGCACATGGCCTAAAATATGGGACACCCAGCGAGGATCGAACTCCCTATTCAGTCGTAATTGATCTAGCGAGACAAGCATGATAACCATTACACCAGGCCGAAGTTCCCAAGTGATCTTTTAAGCGTAGGCTTTGGTGTAGCACAAAGGCCGGAAATATGGGGAACCCAGTGAGGATCAAACTCCCTATTCAGTCGTAATTGATCTAACGATACAAGCTTGTTAACCATTACACCACGTTGAAGTGCCCCAAGAGTATGTATATATTTATAATGATGTTTCTAAGGGAAGCTATAATAGCTTCAACCACATGTGGAGCAGGGCAAAAAATGTGGAAGCATTGATAATAAAAGAGAGAAAAAGTCAACACTCTGTAACATCAACTATGAACACGGTCATAATTTGCTGACCATGTTCGGAAAAGTAAACAAAACATTCGCATAACTCTAGATACATACATAAAAATATACACATTCTGTTAAAAATAAAATTAAAAACAATCCTTGGTAAGTACTAAAATAGTAGCCGAAAGCACTCGGATATAAGGGACATTCGGAAAATTTGTTTAAGTCCATTAAAGAAAAAAAAACTTATACGAACACAAGAAAAACTGAATTAAAAACTAAATAAAAAAAAAATCACAGTACCTTGTTTAATGAAATTGGTATAAAAGAGAGATTGCTGCCCACCTACACAATTTATATATATATATATTATGGACTCTCCCGTCGGTTTCGACGTATGAGGACCTGACAACTTAACTGATTCAGTTATGAAATTTTGTGCAATAATCTTTGGCACATAAGACGCACTAGTGATTTACAAAGGAGGCCGCATATGGAGCAAGAGTAAGGATTGTGGGATGGTATCGCTGTGAAATTGGCTGACCTTTTAGATCTTGCACTTGCTTCTTGAAGACGATTCAGACAAGCTGATTGAAAACTGCTGAGTCCACTAAAACACGTTGATCTCCATTCTATCCGCTCCAAGGCTAAGCGCTCAAGAGTGTTATGTGGTATATTGACAGCCGACAATATATATATATATATATATATATATATATATATATATATATATATATATATATATAATAAATAGGCTTAAACACTAATATTCCATGGTCATAATTTATTCCATTGGAATCGTAAATACGATTCATCAGACCTACAAATGCAAAAAGAAAACAGAATTGTTTTTTCTGTTTTCTTTTTGAATTTGTAGGTCTGATGAATTGGATCGTATTTACGATTCCAATGGAATAAATTATGACCATGGAATATTAGTGTTTAAGCCTTTTTATTATATCCTTACTCTGTCCTGGACATTGAGTTCTACCTGGATTCTATCCTCTTGGAATCATTTTTTTTTATACAGATATATATGTATGTGAATGTATGTATGTATATATATATATATATATATATTTTGCATGTATGTGTATATTTACCACTAATATTATCTATCTATCTATCTATCTATCTATCTATATATATATATATATATATATATAATTGACTTTCAACGTTATTTTGAGTAGATATTCATATTTGAGTAGATGCCATCATTTATTTATTAAATATATTTATTTTCGTTTACTGTGTAATAAATAAATGGAGTATCTAATCAAATATGATTTGAGTGATAAAAATCTGTCGGAGTGATAAATAAAATCCATTATCTTAGAAAATGCCGTCTGGATAGGCATTTAGTCGTATGACGGATGTAATTATTTATGAAATCGTTTTGATCAGGAACACAGTACCTTAAGGGGCATTTGAACTGGTAAATAATTACTTGCACTACTGCATGTCTATCCGTACGACTTACATTGCACATATCCGACCACAGCTCCATCAGAACCCATTTAAACACGCACAAACTTACCAGATTCCATCCGAAGCACACCAGTGGAAAATACAAGCATAATAACCTCATCCACATGTAAAAACGATTAAAAATAATCGAAGCCTTAGTAATAAAAAAGAAAAAGTCAACACTCAATAATATTAATTAGGAACACCGCCACAATGTGCTGACTGTGTTCGGAAAATAAAACATCCATATCACTCTAGATATATACACACACCCCAGACATCCAGTTAAAAAGTAAATATAAAATCATCTTTGATAATGGCTAAAAGTATAGCTGAAAGCGCTTGGAATTACAGAACATTTGGACAGTTTCTATACACTCTGTATCCAGAAAAGAAAACAACCTCCTCCTCAGTGCGACTATACATTCGAATGCCTCAAGCCAGGATTGAAACCCAACCGATTTGGTGTCAGAGTTTCTACCACTGAGCTATCTTCATTCGTCAGAATGAGTCAGCGTATTGTTATTACGAATTTAAACAAATGCCAATCAGCCATAGGGCTCGATTCATTTTACTGAAGAGCTCTGCATTAGCGCATATTTTTATTTATTAAGCTGTGTGTATTACATTTTCGGCCTTCATCTGTGTGAGAAATCTAAGTAAAGAAAATTTGTTCTTCACAGGGATTGAACTTGCGTTGGATTCGGCGTACTTTAACGAAGAACAACACAGCAAGCAATTTCCTTTGTTTATGGAAACCACACCCTTTTCCCTCAAATTATTATTCTCGAGAGAATAAACATAATGAACTTACACATTGCATCAAACAAAAGGTTAGGAAGGTAACCTCCATCAGTACTGGAAAGAGCGACAACAGCTGCCGAACTTGAAAAACGTATTTGCCTGAAAAACTGTTTTACGAGAAAGATTTTCTGAATTACAATCGAAAGGAATACTGGCTGCTCGGTCAATGAATGCCAAATGTTTCCTTATAGGGAAACGGCTAACATTACAATTATCTGCTCAGTTTCGTATCTGAAACGTAAACAAAGCAATTTCTAAAGAATTAATGGATTTATTTCTAACTCGACAGCTTTTTTCCTTCAAACGTTAATATAATAGATACTTTGTATTTGAAACAGACGCCTAATTTTTATTTATCAACCAGTGTGTATTATCGTCGGTAACAGTCGGTAGACATAATTGTCACTCGTTAAGATAATCAGATTATCACTTTTAACGGCTAGTATTCCAGTTCATCTGGAGACTAGAGTCAGCAGATATCAGCCTCTTCAGATGAATCATGCGAATTGTGTGGCAAAAGCATACGGGCGACGAGGAAATTATAAAGTAAAATGGGAATCAGAAAGAGACAGATGAGATTCATGGGATACATAATGGGGAAAGACGGCTCGGAGAATTTCGTACTCACAGGGCACAATTTTCCCTCTGTCAGTCTTATTGAATGGAAGAATATCAGAGGGAAACGTCGAATAAACCTACCTAACGGGGTTGGGTAAACGGAAGAATAGTAAGGGGACAAATATTGCTTAGAGCTACAAAGGATAGGACGTTGTGGAGAGCCATGACATACGATATTTAAACGAAGAGAAGACTGGATACAATGATTACTTTTATTTATTGATATCATTTTTAGATTAAATTATGTTAAGAAGATATATTTGACATTTTCGATAACACACACACACACACACACACACACACTTGGACGCACATATACACGCACAGCAGAACATGTTTTAGGTTACATCATAAGTAAGGGAGATCGGACTGTGTGACCAATACGTCAAATTGTGTTTTATATTAGCGTGATTCATAAATAGAGAAGATTAGACCGTTGACCAATACATAATACATGTTTTATATTAGGTCCAGTCATAAGTAAGGAGAATCAAGCAATGTAACCAATACATAAATCATGCTGTATTTTATATTAGGTTGTATTATCAGTAGGGGAGATCAGGCTGTGTGACCAATACATAAGTTACATTGTGTTTCATATGAGGTTGAATCTTAAGTAATTCTAGTTTTAGGGAGACACTTGTAATATATATATATATATATATATATATATATATATATATATATATATATATATATATATATATATATATATATAGATAGATAGATAGATAGGTTAAGTTAGGTCATAAGTAATTTCCGTATTTTGCGAACAAATTGTAATGGCGAATGTATCACCCTAGCTACTAAGTATACGTGGCAGTTAAACGTAACAAACTAACATATAATAGATAGATAGATAGACAGACAGACAGAGAGACAGACAGATATATATATATATATATATATATATATATATATATATATATATAGATAGATAGATAGATAGATAGATAGATAGATAGATAGATTAGGTTGAGTCATAATTAATTTCCGTTTTTGTGAACCAATTTTAATGCCGACTGTATTACATGCTACTAATCATACGAATCAGTGAGGAATCAATTTGGTGTACATTGGTTTACCTTAGTCTTTGCGCATCACTGGCAGTGTACACAGTGGATGGAAGGGGAAAAAAAAAACATCGTGTCCTCCTTTTATGGCAACGTAAGGTCACTTAGAGCAAGACAAACACAGGGCAATATTTTTGAATTTGCTTCGTCTCTTGCCCGAACCTGTCATATTCGCCTGATTTTGCACAAACCGATTTTTACCTTTTTTCAATCGCATCTTCGATCGGCGAAAACTTTTTCTAATAAAAACCGGCGAAATTTCACTTAAAAGCCTGGAAAGGGCTGTCAGGTAAGTGGCAACAGGTTTTTGCAAATAATAGTGAATATAGAATGGAATAAAAAATCCAATGGCACTTTATTTTTAATAATAAATTTGATAAGTAAGAACGGAAATTATTTATGGCTCAACCTAGCACACGCACGCACCCACATATACATGAATACTACAACAGAGCAACAGGGAGAGAAAGAGAGTTAGAGTAAGAGAGAGTGAGGGGAAAGAGAGAAGAGATATTTATAGAGAGAAAAACATACACATATACGCAGCCATATATATATATATACGATTATGCGCGTCCACGTGTATGCAAAGCAATTTTAAATGACAAAACCATGCAAACCGAGATAAACACACATTTGCATCTATATAGCAATTTTCCAAGCGTAGATTAGTCGTGGCACAAGGCCAAAAGTAGGGAACATTCGGTGAGGATCGAACTCACTATTCAGTCGTAATTGTTCTAACGAGACAAGTTTGCTAACCACTACACCACATCGAGGGGGACCACATTTGCACCCAGATATACACGAATATATGTGTTCTCGTGTAGGAAAAATAATATCCTCGCATACTGCTACAGAGAGAGAGAAAGAGAGAGAGATAGAGAGAGAGAGAGAGAGAGAGAGAGAGAGAGAGAGAGAGAGAAACATATTTCATCCAAATATACAGGAATATGTGTCTTCGTGTTTGCAAAACAGTTTTAAAAGGTAATACCTCACATAGTACCACACACACACACACACACACACATACAGAGCGAGAGAGAAAAAGAGACAGACAGACAGACAGAAGGAAAGAGAGAGTGAGATAAGAACACATTTGCATTCATATATACAGGAATATGTGTGTCCTTGTGTATGCAAAACAATTTTAACAGGTAAACTCTTGCATACTACCACAAACAGAAAGAGAGAGAGAGAGAGAGAGAGAAAAGAAAAGTGAGAGAAAGAGAAAGAAAGAAAGAGAGAGAGAGAGAGGGAAGGAAAGAGATAGTGTGCATCCATATATAAGCGAATATGTGAGTCTTCATGTCGGCAAAACAATTTCAAAAGGTAAATCATTGAATACTACCACATAAAAAGAGAGGGTGAGAGAAGGAAAGAGAGAGAGAGAGAGAGAGAAGAAAAGAGAGAGAGAGAAAGAGAAAAATATAGAGAGAGAGACTGAGAGAAATGGCGAGAGAGAGAGAGAGTAAGAGTGAAGCACACATTCGCATACTTATATACACGAGTATGTGTGTCCTTGTGTATGCAGTTTTAAAATTTAAATCTTCGTATACTACCAGAGAGAGAGAGAGAGAGAGAGACAGACAGACAGAGACAGAGATAGAGACAGAGAGAGAGAAAAGGAGAGAAGGTAAGAGAGAGTAACACACATTCGCATCATTATATACACGAATATGTGTCCTGTGTATGCAAAACAATTTTGAAAGGTAAATCCTCGAATACTACTACAAAGAGAGAGAGAGAGAGAGAGAGAGAGAGAGAGAGAGAGAGAGAGAGAGAGAAAGAGAGAGAGAGAGAGGAGGAAAGAGAAAGAGTAAGAAAGAAACACATTTTCATTATTATATACACGGGTATGTGTGTCTTTGTCTATGCAAAAAAAATTTAAAAGGTAAATACTCGCATATTATCACAGAGAGAGAGAGAGAGAGAGAGAGAGAGAGAGAGAGAGAGAGAGAGAGAGAGAGAGAGAAGGCAGGAAAAAGAGAGAGAAGGAAAGAGAGAAAGAGAGAGAGAAAGAAACACACATACACATCCTTATATTCACAAGTATGTGTGTCCTTATGTATGCAAAACAATTTTAAGAGGTAAATCCTGGCATATTACCAGAGTGGGAGAGGGGGAAGGAAGAAGTAAGAGAGAGATGGAAAATGAGAGAGAGATAGAGAGAGAGAGAGAAAGAGAGGGAGGAAGAGAGAGAGAGTGAGAGTGAGAGAGAGAGTGAGAAGGAAAGAGAGAAAGAGAGAAACACTCAACCGTATCCATATATACACGAGTATGTGTGTCCTTGTGTATGCAAAACAATTTTAAAAGGTAAATCCTAGCATATTATTACGATAAGAGAGGGGAAAGGAAGGATTGAGAGAGAGAGAGAGAGAAAGAGAAAGAGAGAGATGGAAAGAGAGAGAGTGAGAGAGAGTGAGAAGGAAAGAGAGAAAGAGAGAAAAACTCAATCGTATCCCTATATACACGAGTATGTGTGTCATTGTGTATGCAAAACAATTTTAAAAGGTAAATCCTAGCATATTATTACGGTGAGAGAGGGGGAAGGAAGGATTGAGAGAGAGAGAGAGAGAGAGAGAGAGATGGAAAGAGAGAGAGGGAGAGAGAGAGTGAGAAGGAAAGAGAGAAAGAGAGAAACACTCAATCGTATCCTTATATACACGAGTATGTGTGTCCTTGTGTATGCAAAACAATTTTAAAAGGTAAATCCTAGCATATTACTACGGTGAGAGAGGGGGAAGGAAGGATTGAGAGAGAGAGAGAGAGAGAGAGAGAGAGAAAGAGAGAGGGAGAGAGAGTGAGAAGGAAAGAGAGAAAGAGAGAAACAATCGTATCCCTATATACACGAGTATGTGTGTCCTTGTGTATGCAAAACAATTTTAAAAGGTAAATCCTCAAAGATGCTTGGGAATAATCAATAACTGGTTAACAAACTAAAACTGAAATATTGATTTCATAATTATTATATTGATTATTCGAATAAACAATGAAATATTCACAAAAGGTCCGTTGCTTATACTGTATGCGATGAAATTGACAATAAATTATATATCGATTTGCCTACATCGTTCATCGCGTATGGAGACGTCACTAAGCAGCTTCGGTTCGAGATCCACTTGAGATCGTTATACTTATTATCGCAAAAGTACCCCTGTCAAAGAAACTGGAGTATCCATGTCTCACCCTCCAATTATGTGCTAACGAGCAAGGCAAACTGGGCTTTCTAGCCTTGGTTAGCTACCAATCTAGGAGAAAGACAAATTTGAATTCAGGCCTGCGGAGAGCTGTTTGGACAATTCGCAGCACACACTGCACCATTTTTCTATTATTCAGTTCCAAACAAATCTTAATTAATACAAAAAACATTATATGTCTGGGTGCTCTAATGGCTAAAATCCAAGACAAAATAAATGTATTGTAGATCGAAAATTGTTTTTTTTTTTTAAGAATCTTTTATTTATTGACGGTTTTAAATATAAGGATCACGTTATTCACAGAATTGTTAGTAAGCTAATGATTAATTCTTTGCATAATTACCTCTTTATAATATATATATATATATATATATATATATATATATATATATATATATATATATATATATATATATATATGTCATTCGCAGACAGTACTGTTTTGCTGTATCACAACTCCTCAGTACTACTAAACAACCGAATGCGTCAAGCCCGCATCGATAACCAAATGATTTGGTATATATATATATATATATATAACAATATATATATATATATATATATATATATATATATATATATATATAACAATATATATATATATATATATATATATATAACAATATATATATATATATATAACAATATATATATATATATATAACAATATATATATATATATATATATATAACAATATATATATATATATATAACAATATATATATATATATATAACAATATATATATATATATATAACAATATATATATATATATATATAAAACAATATATATATATATATATAACAATATATATATATATATAACAATATATATATATATATATATAAATAAAATATATATATATATATATATATATATATATATATATATATATATATATATATATATATATATGTGTATATATATATATAATAAATGTAAAAGGAAAACTTTTCTTAGACGACGTGTTTCGTCCTCTGTGGAAATTTTATGAAAAAAAATAAAATCCATTAATTCTTCAGAAATTGCTTTGTTTACGTTACGGATACGAAACTGAACAGATATGTGTTTCGAGAAAATCTGAACCCGTGAGTGTGCTTTAAAGGGAAAATATAACCTTGCTTTATTGCGACGTAATCAAGCGGTGAAAGCAAATCGTATCAGACGGAGGTTCCCCCTACAAAGGGGAACGCAGGTTCGAATCCTGTTGGAAGAATATTTTCTTTATTCAGTTTTCTCAAGGACGTCGAGCGATAGACGAAATAAATAACGTTTAAAATAAACAGAACGTCTATCCAGATATGGGTATTCACTAAAAATAACACTTAAATGAATATATATATATATATATATATATATATATATATATATATATATATATATATATATATATATATATATATATATATATATATATATATATAGTACAGATAATCGATCCTTTAGTATATGATCCGGGTGGATTCTAGTAATATTAATTACTAAAACTGATCCACAGAGAGATCGATGTTTTTATTTTAACATAGCATATGTATTTTTTACAGTAAATAGACAAAAATTATCTCAACATAGGTGTAGCGACATAAATGTATGAACCTGTAAATATATACATATAAGTATGCATGAAGATATGTACGCATATAAATGTGTTGGACAGCATGATTTATTCCATTGGGTCCTCTGTTATTATCAACAATCTATAACTCAACTAATTTACATTAATCTTATCGGACTTAAGTTTAAATCCCCCATCGCTTACTAATAATATTGAACCCCTGTAGTACAAAAACTATTTACTGTGAATCCCAGAAAAAAAAAACACACTGCAGACCCTTTATAAGAAACACCAGATAGTAGGAACTGATATTAAACTACAAACAACAAACCCTGGCTATGAATAAACTCCAAACCCAGACCACTTCCCAGGGATAAGATAACCAATCGCTAACTCAAACCCACTCTAATTAACAAGGCGCCTACTAGAGGAGGACTGACGTTGAAAGTAAATTTAGAACAATACTTCAAGACAAGAAACTTAGAGGCTGATGATAGCCGTGTGAAGAACGGTTTGAAATAGACTATCCCTATGTTGAGGTATTTATTTTGCTGTAATATATATATATATATATATATATATATATATATATATATGTGTGTGTGTGTGTGTGTGAATAAATATGCATATACCTACGTTTGATGTGCAACTCGAGTTTCGTTGGTTACCCATTTCATCGGGCACGAGATATCGCTTATTGTTTATTTAAAAAAAAAAGGTATACAGATGCTCATAGGATGGACGCTGATTCATGGTTCAAAATTGAAATAGCACGAAAATAGCACTAAAGAAATACCTGGGTTTAAATGCAGGGAATGACGTGTAGGTAGGAGTCAATAATAGAAAAAAAGAGAGAAAAAGGGAAACTGAAGTGCGCTTAAAATTTTAATTTTCATTTACCTAACCATATACCTATATATATATGTGTGTGTGTATACCGGGTGTAATAGCAAAATTGTCCAAATTGTGTAACAGCATGGGATAATTGTACATTCCAGAAAATGTTTAATATCTAAAAAAAAAAAAAAAAACAAAACAAAAAAAATACTAATTTTTTTTTTCCTGGTTTAGCCATCTTCACACCATTTGTCGTAAGAATCACTGGAAAACTCTTTGAGTTATTCAGATAAAAAGAGAACAGGTTAAAATCGTTTTGTGTAAGTCCAACAATGTCTTCCCAACTGAGCAATGCTGAGAGGAAAAAGATCATTCAGGCCTTCATTAACGGTACCAACATTCATACTTTGGCTTTCATTTTCAAAGTAAATTCAAGAACCATCAAGAGAAAAGTGAATAAGTTTAAAAAAGATGGAACAATAGAGAGGAAAACTGGATATGGAGGTGAATTAGTCTATTTCAATAGCAAAAAGGATTATCATTTCAACTTGAGTTAAATACATTCTTATTGCTATTATATATATATATATATATATATAAATATAAAAGTGAACATAGAAGTCAACACTTAGAGGCGACAGTCTGTTTCATGCTATATGCAATCGTCAGCACACGTGGCCTGACGATTGCATATAGCATGAAACAGACTGTCGCCTCTAAGTGTTGACTTCTATGTTCACTTTTATATTTACACACGCTCTATCTCTGATATTGAGTACTTTATTCCATAAATATAGCGCACCTTAAGACTATATTTCTTTATATATATATATATATATATATATATATAATTTATATTATCTATTTATTTATATTATTTACCATTTCTTATTCCACAATAAGTTTCTGACAATCTCCATTGTTTGTCAGATACGGTGGGAGTTAATGTGACTTAATCCGGTCACACTGTGCCAAGCGAACCCCTGCAACGCGGAAAATGGCCTGAATTCAGAATTTTTATTCTTCTTTCTTGGCCTTTCCGAAAGAGAAGATCCCAGCCTGACATATGCGAGGGTGTGCTGGAAAATTCGTAGCCCGCCCTGTTTACCAAAATCTGGCCAAACATCAGAATTTATCTTTGGAAGGGACGAAAACTTTTCGACACACTCTCGTACATATGAACGGACCTGGTCAGGGGCACACTCAGACACATATAGATATATGTAAGGATGCAGACGGACTGAAGTCAGTAGATATCAACAGAGATAGATAGAAAGAAACGTAAAATGTAAAATAGATTTAGATAGATAAATAAAAAGAAATAAAAAAATAGAGAGAAAAAAAAAAAGAAAAACCAAAAAGAAAGAAAAACAGAAAAGATAAAAAAAAGAAAAGATAGAATAGAACTGAGTTACTTAAATATATATATATATATATATATATATATATATATATATATATATATATATATATAACGCTTAAATGAATATATATATATATATATATATATATATATATATATATATATATATATATAACGCTTAAATGAATATATATATATATATATATATATATATATATATATATATATAACGCTTAAATGAATATATATATATATATATATATATATATATATATATATATATATATATATATATATGGGTGCATGGTGGAAAGAGAAATCGAAAAGCAGAGTTCAAATTCCAGTAGAGTTTGTTGAATTCACTTACGGACAAATACCCTTGGTTGGGAAAGGTATGAATCAACCTCTTCTCCCTCACATATGGGTTAAATGACAGTACAAACTGGGTTCTATAGCCTTAGTTGACAACTGGTCTAGAAGAAAGAAAACTCGGAATTCCAACCAGCATTTCAGGCTATCTTGTCCAAGACACAATACGGCTGCTACATGTGGTGACTCGACAACCCTATTGGCGTTATTGAGTCATTAAGATTGTAGCTAAGACACGTTTGAAACTGAACTGAATTGAACACGTTTGAAATGGAAATGAATTGAACACGTTTGAAACTGAACTGAATTGAACACGTTTGAAACTGAACTGCATTGAACACGTTTGAAATTGAACTGATTTGAACACATTTAAAATTGAAACTGAAGGAGCACGCTTGAAATTGAACTCAATTAATTGAAAATGTTTGAAATTGAACTGAATTGAAAATGTTTGAAATTGAACTGAATTGAAACTCAATGAGCACGTTTGAAATTGTAACTGAACACGTTTGAAATTGAAATGAATTGAACACGTTTAAGACTCAAACTGAATGAACACGTTTGAAACTGAACTGAATTGAGCTGCAAAATATGTTTATCTACAACGACATAAGAAAATATTTTCCGAAACGCGTAGTGTTCCCTGCAAGGATTTGTTAAACAGAAAGAATTCGTCAAATATTCATCCTTTTCTAAAGTACAGAAGTTTTTCCTACTCTTACCATATGTCATCAAATTAATATGAACTGAAAGGGTGCAAAATTACCGGAGTTTAAAACATGCACTCCAGGCGTCAGTAGTCACAATCGCCATCTCTTTTCGATCTATTTCAACCATTTTCCTACTGTTTTTGTTCGTATTTCTTGATTTCAAAAGAAAATTGCGACATATTTCAATGAAATTTTGATTTCCTAAAATTATAGTTGATATTCAAATGAAAAATGAAAGCGATTGGTTGAATAGCGTATTTTCTGCCTGGATTTGTTTTACTGGCGACGTTAGGAAGACGTCTCAATATGGACATTTGTGAATGTATATGTATGTGTGTGTATGTACTTGCGTGCGTACCTGTGTATGTGCGTTTTTAGTTTGGGTATATATATATATATATATATATATATATATATATATATATAAATGAACATTGAAGACAACAGTCAGATGCGACAGGCTATTTCATACTGGACGCAATCGTCAAGCCGCGAATGTTGGATATTTCCTCGGTTATTTATATATATGGGTCAGTGGTGCATTGTGGGTAATCTATTCTGGCGGTTAATTTTGCGGAAGTGGCTTGTTTGTTTATTTATTTATTTGTTTGGATTAATTTATTTTACTTGTTTTTCATTTTGTATTATTTTATTTTTTTCGTTTTTTGATATTTTATTAACGTAGTAAAAAATGGGCGGTGATTTGCTTAGGTCGCTCATTTAATAGTTTGTCTTTTGTCTGGTAACATAATTACAGGTTTTTATTCGTCGAATGTGTAGATTGCTTGCCGTCCAGCATGAAACAGCCTGTCGCCTCTGAGTGTTGACTTCAATGGTCACTTTTATATTTATATTTATATACGCTCTATCTCTGATATTAAGCACTTTATCCCATAAATATAGCACACCTTAAAACTATATTTCTTCACACACACACACACAGACATATATATATATATATATATATATATATATATATATATATATATATATATATAACCTAGATTACCTTGCTATTTAACTCATAGTTGGAGGAAGACTGATTCATACCATTACTAAGAACATTAGTACGTAGGGAACGAAACAGAATCGAGCGGGAATATATCGAGAGAAAAATATTTTCAGGCATGAAGATGTTGTTCAAGCTTATATTTGCACACGCTCTATTCTGGATATTGAGCACCTTTACCTACTAATATAGCTTACCTTAAAATTACATTTTATCATATATATATATATATATATATAGAGAGAGAGAGAGAGAGAGAGTGAGAGAGAGAGAGAGAGAGAGAGAGAATATATATATATATATATATATATATATATATATATATATTAGGTTGGTGCAAAAATAATGACGTAATGATGTCGTTTTTTGACGTTAAAAATACGTCAAAAAACGACATTATTACGTCATTATTTTTATCTTTAGTTTAAAACACTATGCATAGGTTGGAGCTCTCTACCCTTTTCCATGTGAAACCTTTTTAGAATTACGTATTGATAGAAATGTGCTTCTACAGAAGGATACTAAGGATATCATGGACCTGGCGTGTGAGCAGCGATGAGGTTGCAAAGAAGGAGGAGGCTTATACTTAACAGAAGAAAGAGGCAGCTGAAGTTTCTGGGGCAGATAATGAGGATGGAGAGCCTGGAGAATCGGATACTCACGGGTCGAATAGAGGGAAGGAGTGAAAAGCGAAAACAAAGCGTTACATACCTGGGGGTCCTAAGCAAATGAACGGCAGAACGTTGTCTGGGGGAGGAGGAATCAGAAGGAAGGAACTTGTTGAGAGCTACAAGGATTAAAGGGAGGTGGAGAGCCATGATCGCCTACGTCCTGTGAGGACATGGCATTACTCGCTGTTTTTTTTTCTTTGTACCAGAAAATTTTTTTTGCCCTGTTCGGAGGTTTCTGGTGCTTTCTTTGTTTTCCAATTTTCCTCGGGTGCCAATTTAGTTGAAAATTGAGTTTAGATAGATTTACATTATATATATATATATATATATATATATATATATATATATATATATATATGTGTGTGTGTGTGT
>OZ010584.1:33839859-34022359 GCA_963932145.1 Acanthosepion lycidas | reverse complement strand
TGATATTGAAATGGTACATAAATTTTGAATTTGAAAGGGTATGTAAAATTTGATTTTGAACGGGTAGATAAAATTTGATATTGAAATGGTACATAAATTTTGAATTTGAAAGGGTGCGAAAAATTTGATATTGAAAGGGACAGTAAAATTTGAATTTAAGGGTACGTAAAGTTTGTTTTTGAAAAGGTATCAAAAATTTGAATTTGAAACGGTATGTAAAATTTGATATTTGAAGGGTACGTAATATTTGATATTGAAAGGGTACATAGATTTTGAATTTGAAAGGGTACGTAAAATTTAAATTTGAAAGGTACTATTTGATATTGAGAGGGTACACAGATTTTGAATTTGAAAGGGTACGTAACATTTAAATTTGAAGGGTACGTAATATTTGATATTGAGAAGGTACATAGATTTTGAATTTGAAAGGGTACATAAAATTTGAATATGAATGGGTGTATAAAAACAAACAAAACTACATTACTAACAATAACAGGAAAAAGAGATCCCCCCCCAAAAAAAAAGAAAAATAAGCAGGTGTGTGCATTTGGGGATGTGGATAGATTTACCGATTTCATATATATATATCACAATGCATATATAGATGTGCATGCCTATATAGATGTGCATGTGTTTATGCGTTTGTGTGTATGTCTGTGTATGTGTGTGCGTGAGAGAGAGACTGGATGTGTAATTATGCGCATAAGTAACAGTAAGAGAGAAAAAGTGCGTGTGTCTATAAGACGGAGAGAGAAACAGCGTGTACGTATGTGCGTGCAAAAATGAGAGATATGTGTATACGTGAGTAAGAAAGAGAGAGAAAGAGCGTAACTGTATGTGTGGAATTTATGTTGGGCTTGTTGAGTTTACATCATACCAACTCTGGTTTATTTAATGCGCGTGTAAGAAAGAGAGAGAAAGTGTATATGCATATTTTGTAAGAGAGAGAAAGAAGGAGTATGTAAAAGAGAGAGAGAGAGACAGAGAGAGAGAGAGAGAGAAAAGGTGTATATACATATGAGCGTAAGAAAAAGAGAGAAAGATAGAATATGTGTGTAAGAAAAAGAGAGAGAAAAAAAGAGTGTGTAAGAAATAGAGAGAAAAGGTGTAGATACATATGAGCGTAGGAAAAAAGAGAGAGAATATGTATGTAGTTAAAAGAGAGAAAGTGCACATGTATATTTGTGTAAGAAAAAGCGGGAAAGAAAGAGCGTGTAAGAAAAAGAGAGAAAAGGTGTATATATATATGAGCATAGGAAAAAGAGAGAAAGAGAGAATATGTGTGTAAGAAAAAGAGAGAGAGAGAGAGTGTGTGTGTTAGAAAGAGAAAAGGTGTATCTGCATATGAGCGTAAGAAAGACAGAGAGAGGGAGAGAGTGTAAGAAAGACAGTTGGTTGGTTGCTTTGTTTAGCGGCATATTAACATCTTCATGGGTTGTTTAATGACGAAAACTAAATATTTTGTATGCAATTTTCTTTGTGGAGATTATAATGCTGTTAGTACTACAAGTCTTACTAATTAACCCATAACTGGGGGAGAAGAGGTGGATTCATGCCTTTCGCAAAAGTATTTGCGCGTAAGTGAATATTACGAATCCGACAGGAAGTGGAACTCGGCTCTCCGATTAACAATTACGAGCTCTTATCCATTACACCACCCGCACATCAAAGCTTACAGCATCTGGTATTCCCAAGCAGTCACCTAGGTACTGACCAGGTTCGACGTTGCTTTACTTCGCTGGTCGCATGGAAACTGGTGGTTCAACCTGATTTGGCCGTAAGCCGTAAGAGAGAGAGAGAGAGAGAAGAGAAGAGAGAAGAGAGAGAGAGAGAGAGAGAGAGAGAGAGAAAGAGAAAGAGAGAAAGAGAAAGAGAGAGAGAGAGAGAGAAAGAGAAAGAGAGAGAGAGAGAAAGAGAAAGAGAGAGAGAGAGAGAAAGAGAAAGAGAGAGAGAGAGAGAAAGAGAAAGAGAAAGAGAGAGAGAGAGAGAAAGAGAAAGAGAAAGAGAGAGAGAGAGAGAGGAAGAGAAAGAGAGAGAAAGAGAGAGAGAGAGAGAGAGAAAGAGAGAGAGAGAGAGAGAGAGAGAAAGAGAGAGAGAGAGAGAGAAAGAGAAAGAGAGAGAGAGAGAGAGAGAGAGAGAGAGAGAGAAAAATTGTCTATATACATACGTGCATACGAAAAAGAGAGAAAGAGTGTGTATATGTGTGTAAGAATGCGAGTGGAAAGTGTATACGTATATGTGCGTAAAAAAGAGAGAAAGTGTGTGCAAGAAAGAGAGAGAAAGTGAGACGTAGGAAGTTAGGGAGGGTGTGACCTTTGTCATCTAACACTGAGCTTGAGGCAGAGAACGAGGCGAAGGGCTTTGCCTTGTCTGTCAAGGATATGACCTCGGAGCCATTTATTATAGTGGTCAGCCGCTTTTCCTCTGCTCATTGGTTGGTGATCTTTCAGAATTCGGGAGAAAGTTGCCCCCGTCCGAATTCCGATAGCTGTCCCAGTCTGCCTTCTCATAGTGAAAAAAACGTTCTATGGAACGGTAGATGAGAGGATGTCATTGGTTTGGAGTCCATCTGGACACTGAATAGGGGATAATCTCAGGTGACAATGGTGACTTTTGCTGTGCATTTGTCAGGGCAGGGTGTTAGAAAAAAGTCGAGGAGGTTCTGCTGTCTCGTCGCATCCGGGACTCGGATGAGATCTTCAGTGATCTGGGTTAGTTCATAGGCGATGGAGAAGTCTCTGCAATATCTGCCTTCAACATCGGTTTTGTTATAGTGGACTCTGTGGCGAATATATGTGAAAGCTGGCCGACGCAAATTCGGTAAGGATATTGTCAATTTTCTCTGATATACGATTGAAGATTACCGATCTTTGATCCTGAGGACGATACAGAGCAATTACAACCGTGGTAGTAGGGATAAGCGTCACGCGGAAGCACATATACGGGAGATCAGGGTCCTCATTTTTTGTGTCCCTGCCACAGGGAAATCCGTCTTTAATGTAGGCACTGAGTCCATAACCGTGGCGATTTAGGTGGCCGTGTTTTATAATAGGCGAGTAGCTCGAGATTGTGAGCTCTTGCAATAGAATTGAGGCATTGATGCCGATTTTAGAATGGTGGTCAGATTTTGACTGAAGAAGATGGAGTTCCACTTCTGGAAAGTTGGAACGAAAACCACTTACATTGATGTAAGCCAGAGGTCGACAACTCATTCGACCTCGCGGGCCGGATCGTGTTATAATGACGGGTCGCGGACGGACGAAAGCCATCAATGAAAAATTAAGGACAATTACATATGCAGACCCCTGTCAACCTAAATATTGAAAACCATAATGAAAATAAACATTGAGAAATCAGAAAAACAAAAGAAAATCTAAAATTAAAAAACACCAAACAAAAATTACTTTTCCTCAAGGAACGTCAAAATACTTCAAAGTGAAAAAAATCAACCGAAGTGAAAATGGATGAAATTATGACGTCTGGGTTTGAAACTGTTATTGAAAATTGTTCCACAAACGAACCACACACACACACATCAAACAAAAACGAAGCACATATACCCATACATACGAGTACAAATAGTTGCAAACATATACATTTAGGTACGTACACATGCGGTATCATCCACACATTCATGAGGCATGTATGTATAATGCGCGTATGTTTAACTGTCTTTAGATTTCTGCTACCTCGCATGTCAGTCCCTCCCTGGCCTCTTTCACTTCATCGTTCCTTTCGCTTCTGTTATCTTTTAATGTAGCCAAGGGTCATAACAAATATGTATCCATTATTTGGCATTAAACGTAGGCAACGCAACTTGGTAAAATAAGTCTCATGAAAGATAACTGACAGATAGTCTAATATTTTTAGTGCACTGAGATGTGTAGACATTCTATGGAAAATGACATATAACAAATTTCATTTGAAGGTCGTCTCTCATGTTAAAAATAGAGTCATTGGTAATCAGGCTCGCGGGCCGGTCAAAATGCCTTCGCGGGCCGTAGGTTGCCGACCCTTGATGTAAGAGATGGTATACCTGGGGTCTAACTTTTTGAGGTTGGGGTTGTTAGTTTTGTTTGGTTTCAATTTGATTGCTTGCATGTTTATTTTGGTTTGTTTGGTGAATGACTAGTAGGCAATGAAACAGACACCCATTGGAGATGAACACATAAATAACCTGGATACCGGAGATACTGCCGTAAAAGTACCCATCATAATGTCATCGGGAGGCCCCCTACTTCACGGTTCAGAACCATTAAAAAAATCACAGTACTATAGCCCAGATATTGTACGCCTGATGATAGGATAGCCTCTTCGAAGGCTCGAATCTCTGACTATCGGGCGTATAACCCAGAAAACATTTACCTCCAGCACTCATTTACCTCCAGCACTCTTAATGAGCGGATAAATAACCCAGGAAAGATTCAGGCGTGATACCCCGTGTGTACGTATCTCGTCAACCTAGATGTCAGGGCAACTTGGGACAGAAATATTGTATCAGCCAGAGACCTAGAGTACAAAGGCAAGCTCGCTCATGTACATGAGGACTAAAAGACCCATTGGGAGAAGTGTGTGTGAAGGGGTAACGAAGGTTGCTCGGGGTTGCGTGTGTATCCTCTACCCTCATAGTCGTTAGGCTGAGTTCATGCATAGAGTAGTTACTTTTTCTATTTGAGGGAAAAAAAAAGAAGAAAAAAGAAAAAGAGTTAGGACTTATAATTACTCCTGTCACAGACATAAAGTGGGCATTGATAGATCTTTTGCAAATTCATTAGAACCAGCTGGCCAAGGAGATAGGGGACAAGATTAAGGAAAGGCTTAATAGCTATAAAGTTTTAATTTAGTATAAGTCTCAAGATCCCCCACCTTGAAAAGCGTTGATTTAGGCACACAAGCCAGTTTAGCACGTCAGAGAAACTTCCATTAAATATCGTGTGATCGACAATTAGCATTAAAAGGAAAAGAAAGTATGTCTGTATATGTGTATATGTGTAAGAGAGAGAGAGAGAGAGAGAGAGAGAGAGAGAGAGAGAGAGAGAGAGAGAGTGTGTGTATGTGTGCAAGGGAGAGAGAAATAATTTATGTATGTATGTGCTTAAAACAAAGAGTGTGTATATGTGTAGTAAGAAAGATTTTATATGATTGTGCGTGCACGTATATGTAAGAAAGACACACACAAATACATATACACATACATACATACATACATATATATATATATATATATATATATGTATATATACGTTTGTGTGTCAGTGTGTGTGTCTGTGTGTGTGTGTGTTTATACCGGGTGTACCAGTAAAATTGTCCAAATCGTGTAACAGCAAAATTGTCTACTTGTTAGATTAAGCTCTGAACCGTTGCATCATAGAAATGATTAAAGGTATCTTACTGGAATTCTTCAAGATTTTTATAAAACTATTGGACTCGACTTTGAACAATATGAATGTATTTAGCTTTAAATTGAAACGATGATCCCTATTCCTGTTGTGACTTCCTGATCCAGTTTTCCTCTCTACTGTTCCTTCTTATTTGAACTTATTCACTTTTCTCTTCATGGTTCTTGAATGGACTTTGAAAATGGAAGCCAGAGTATGAATGATCGTACGATTACTGAAGGCCTGAATAATCTTTTTCGTCTCACCATTTCTCATTTGGGAAGACATTGTTGGGCTGACACAAAAGGATATTAACCTGTTCTCTTTCTAGCTGAATAACTCAAAGTGTTTTTCAGTGATCCTTACAAAAAATGGTGTCAAGATGGCCAAACGTTTTATCAGAAAATCTGGAAAAAAATCTCAATTAGTTTAGTGTTTTTTTAAATATTAAATATTTTGTGGGATGGACAATTATCCCATGCTGTTACACGATTTGGGCAATTTTGTTGTTACAGGCGGTATATATATATATATATATATATATATATATATATATATATATATATATATATATATATATATATATATATAGAGAGAGAGAGAGAGAGAGAGAGAGAGAGAAATAAAGAGAGGGGATTGATACATATCCCATGAACCCCTACTTTGTCGAACCGATTTCCAAGTGGATTCTTTCCCGACCGCTACAATCTTAGCCTTCTCAAGTCTAGCGATAACCGTAACCCTTCCCACATGTTGGCATAAATTTCGCCTCTTGCCTCTTACGCTTGACGCTCACACAACAACCTTCTTCAGCAAACCTCTATTTTGAGTGGCTCTTGCGTTTTATCTAGGGTGAACATTAGTAAAATAGCAATAGATTGAGAGAGAACGTGCGTGCATTCGTGTGCAAACGACCAGACACAGACGTATCAGATGCTTACCCATCTACACTTTTTAAAAATAATAAAAACACGGAAATGTGCGCGAATTATAATTGCACATGGTTAACATTTAATTTGTATATATAATAAAATCCTTTCGAAGCTCTTTTGAAAATTCTGTGTGTAAATATCACGTCTGAAAAATACAAGGTGTCCCAAAAGTTACGCAACAATTAACAGAAAACATACACTTGCGAAATAGCAGTCAGGAAAAATTTGCATAACATCATCTTCCATAATTCGACCAATAAAATTTCTTAACAGTATTTTGTCACAGACAGAAACCTGATTCCATTTGGTAAATTAATATAAAATTTATAAGGTTTATCAATGGTAATACGTGTTTTGGGACACCGTATAGGTTTCTGCCAAATCGATATTTGATTAATAGACAAGGATATCCTCTTGTTCTTCTTCTTCTTCTTCATCTTCTTTCTCTTCTTCTTCAACACTTTCTTCTTTTTTCTTCTTCTTCATCTTCTTTTTCTTCATCATCATCATCACCTTCTTCTTATTCACCTTCTTTTTCTTCTTCATCTTGTAATTTGTCTTCATCTTTTTCTTCTTCTTCTTCTTCTTCATCTTCTTCATCACAATCTTCTTCATCTTCTTCATCATCACCATCACCATCATCATCATCATCATCTCCTCCTCCTCCTCCTCCTCCTCCTTCTTCTTCTTCTTCTTCTTTGTGCCGCATCCCTTCAGATCATGGCTCTCCACAACTTTTGTCCTTTATCAGTTTTCCCTCCCTTTACCAAGTCCCGTTCCGCCATTCATTCACACAATCACCTCAGGTTAAGTGGCTCCCTGCCTTCCCCTATCTTTCTTGATCTCAATATGCGCCCCCCACAAGTGTTCCAAGCCATCCTTCCTTGTGTCCAAAGAATTTCAGCTGATCCTAGGTATAAAATAGGGGTAGATAAATTCGTATATCGTACGCTTCACAATCCTTCCTACTTTTTGGAACAGGAGTAGAGGTTTATCCCTTGATGCCTGTTTAGGATTGGGTTTCAGGTTCTCTTTCACAACCAGTAACTCCTTGCGTCTTAGTGGAATTATCACCTTGTTTGCGGTGAATTGATTATGAAAAAAAGGTGTTCTTTCTGTTGCCATTTTCTGTAAGACTTTCTTGTTTCTTAATCACCCCGTTCATAAAAATTTGAGTATCCAGTTTTCTCCTCATCAGTGAAGAGATTGTCCAACATATACTGACATATAAGAGGATTGATATCACATAGCAATCCAGCCCTCTTTTCTTTGTTTGTAACGATTTTGTTTCCATTTCTCGACCCCATGCTTAGCTTTTGGAATGCTTCTTTCGCTAGTCCAACCGGTGTTCGAATCTCGGTGCCACGTTTTGCATCCCCTGCTAAAATGTTTCTTCCTATCCTTTGTGGCCCTTAGCAGTTTATCTTACTTTGTTAACGTCAGGTTAAGTGGCTCGCCGTCTTCCCTTATATGTTTTGCCCTCAATATGCCCCTGTGAGGATTAAGTTTGCCAAGCTCTCATTCCTCATTATGTATCCAAAGATTTTCAGCTGTCTTTGCCTAATTCTGAGTAGAAGGGTTTTTTCTGGTACCATTTTCTCTCAGACTACCTAAATTGCTCCGTTATTTCGATGTTTATTTAAATCATCGTCATCAGGATTCATACTAGTCCAAATTTTATTTTACGACCAATGTACATATTCCATCCTTGCGGTACCAATGTATTGCACTAAAGAAGGAGGGTTGATGGACATCGACACCCGTATGGCAGTGATCGCAGAGACTGCACAATTTACGCCCATATGTGTGTACATTACTCTCTCGAGTAGTTTGTAACACGTCTATTCATCATCACTAAGTTGCGTCTCTGTCTTTGGGCAGAGTGTATTCAGAGGCGACTCCGTCAAAGGACAGAGTCGCAACTGAGGAAGATTATACTGAAAGGTGCCCAGCCCTGGGGAACAGCTGCCCGAGGCCGCAAACTCTCATTGCACGAGAGAGAGAGAGAGAGAGAGAGAGAGAGAGAGAGAGAGAGAGAGAGAGAGAGAGAGCACAGAGCACAGAGGCCAGTGCAACCGAATTTTAGTTCCTAGCCCGGGTGTATGCGCTCGGGCTCCTCACATTAAACCGACCTTGTGGCACAGCCTGACCTCGTGGAGGTTGAGTAAATACAAAATTTACGCCTATATATACGCGTATACGCACTCCACATTAAAAACGATATTAGGGTGTTGAGAAAATGTCACGTTTCGTTGTCTTCGGTTTGGGATCAAACTGCAGTATAATATCCTCTCTTTCTTTTAAAGTTATGAGGGAAGCATGCCCCCCCCTGGAGGATTCCAACTTTTCGGGAGCACCTCCCATCTTGCACTAAAGAGAAAGGGTTAGTGGATTCTGACGCCAGCCTAAGAGTGAACACGGTGACTGGCAAATACCACGCTCTCCGGCCTTCGAGCTTGTCTCAAAGTGAAGTATCTGTATTGTATCCCATCTCTCTGTCGTGTTTCTGTCTTCGGGCACTTCACGGAAAATACGTTGAGAGATGTCTGTTACCAGAGGTTCCAACCCTGTGGTAGAATCTTCCTCATTGCACTAAAAGAGGGAAGGAGAGAGGGACGACGGGATACCGGCGGCTGGTTGACATTGGTTGCGAGGATTGGGCAATTTCGGGATTGGTTAATGCCCACCTTACGTTAAAAATCGATCATCATGAAAACTGAATGGTTTAAATGGTCTACTAACGCATTGTGTGGTTTGTTACTAACAAACTGCTAGGTTGGTGCAAACATAATATCGTTTTCTCACATAGTAACATATGTGAGAAAACGACATTATTTTTGCACGAACCTAATATAATACAGTTAGTGATAAATTGCATATAATAGGGGGTCCTGAAAGTAATTACTTATTTCACTGCAATGAATTATGAGTCAACCAATCAAAACAGAACCAGAGTTGGATGGTAGGACACTGCGTCTACAGTTGGTCGCTCGTCTCTTCTATTAGGTTGAAAGAAACGGAATCTATAGAGAGCCATGATCTATGTCATGAAAAAAAATATATATAAGAAGTTTTTAAAAATTTCAGCTTTTACAAAACTTACAACTTTTTACAAACTTACAAAGATAGAAAAAGAAAGGAAAAAGAAAAAGGAAGGGAAAAAGAAAAAAAAAAGAAAGAAGAAACATGAAAGGGAGAAAAAAGAAAGAAAAAGAAAAAGAAATAAAAAGAAGAGAAAAAGAGATGTAACAAAAATGAAAGAAACGAAAAAAGAAAGAAAAAAGAAATGTAGAAGAAAGAGAAAAAAAGTGGAGAAGAAAAAAAGAAAAATAGGAAGAAAGAGAAAAAAGAAAGGAAAAAGAGAGAAAAAAGAAACAAGAAAGATAGAAAAAAAAGTAAGAAAAATAAAGAGGGAAAAGCAAAAGAAAGATTTAAGATAAAGGTAGCATATTCTTTTATGTACCGTATCCCTTCAACACGTAAGTGGTCATGGCCCTCTACAATTTCCTATTCTTTCTAGCTCTAAGGGATGAGCGGTTGGTGTAACAGAAAGCGATTCAAAACGAGAAATCGGAAAGCAGAATTCGAATTCCAGTCGGAGTCGTTATATTCACTAACGAACAAATACGCTTAGGAAATGTATAAATCCACAACTCCCCTACCTATGGATTAAATAGTAGGATTTGTATCTGAAAAAATCATTGTTACAGGAAAAAATGTCAATGCAATATTCACTCGAAAAAAGAAAAAAAATCTTGCAAACCAAAATGTTTCGTCTTTAAGTAACCTGCAAAAGGTTGATAAACCGTAAATAACAATCACTTGTAGCGCTAAGCAACATTTGTCCCCTAACTATTCCTCCCCGTAGAAGTTTTGCCACTTATTTACACAGAGACTTTTACACAAGATCTCATCATTTTACTGTTGAAATAGCTTGATGTAACCGTAGGTTCTATGCTAACAGTTTCTTCTCTCGCACTTCTCACTTCTGGAACTCACTTCCGGTTTTTTGCTTCTCAGTCGAATTTGATCTCCAAAAATTTAATTGCAATGTCAATCGTTATCTTCTGTCTTCTTAATTCCTCTTCTTTTACTGTCTTATCTCCTTAACAGTATTTTTCTCATATTCTCTAACACTCAGTAGCTTAGTGGCTTTATTGCCTTGCTTGGGGTGAAAAGATTGAAAAAAAAATCGCACCGGTAATATTTCCCAAGAATTCATGGTTATTCGCACATTATAAAGAAACGGAATCCGTGGCGAATCACGATCGCAAAAGACATGGCATTAAAAATATCTCTTTTAGGCAGATCTTTCCGTTTTTTTTTTCTACTCTTGTGTATTTTCGTTTCAGCTCGAAATAGGGGCGTCTATTCAAATGCTGTGCTTAGCAATTATGTTTCACAAGCCGTTGACAGTAATTTAGGTTATCATTTGGATTGCATAAATAAAATTTGGTGTCAGTTGATTCTAAATACGAATTCGTATCTGTGCGTATAAATAAAAAATAAATAATTGTCGGGAAGCGCGCGCCATTTTTGTGAGCGCAACTCTTCGAATCAAAATTACAAGGGAATGCTATAAGAACAGCGGATAAAAGAGGAATAACTTTGGTAAGTGTCTGTAATTTGACAACACGGCCATCGGTTATCTATTGATTTCCAGATTATTTATACACTAATAGTGCTTATTGTTATATATATATATATATATATATATATTTGGATAATTGGTACAAAAAGTAAACTCTATTTCAAGAAATTGCCAACAAATGTATATGTTGGCCACATGATTCTACAAAAAACAAAATAACGCGGCCATGTTTCTTGCCCAAGAATAAATTAGAACCCGACATACACATTAATAATAGTAATGAGGCACCGGAATCCGAATGCGAATTTGATTAGCGAAAGATGCCTTCCAAAAGCTAAGCAAAGTATTAAGAAACAGAAAAAAAATCGTTAGAAACAAAGACAAGAATGTTGGATTGCTTTGCGATATCCATCCTCTTATATGGTAGTGAAGGGAAAAGAAAGAATAGGGAAAAAAGAAATTGAAAAAGGAAAGAAAGATAGGCAGGAAAAAAGAGAAAAGAAAGAAATAGAAAAGAAAAAGAAAGGAAAAAGAAAGACAAAAGAAATGTAAAAGAAAGACAGAAGAAAAATAAGAAGAAAGAGAAAAAAGAAAAATAGGAAAAAAAAAGAAAGAAGAAAAATAGGAAGAAAGAGAAAAAATAAAGGAAAAAGAGAGAAAAAAGAAACAAGAAAGATAGAAAAAAAAAGTAAAAAAAAATAGAGGGAAAAGCAAAAGAAAGAGTTAAGATAAAGGTAGAAGAAAGAAAGAAAGAAGCAAAGAAAGGAAGAAAGAAAGAAAGAAAGAAAGAACAACTAGAAAGAAAAAAAGAAAGATTGAAGAAAATAGTAAGAAAGAAAAAGAAAAGAAAAAGAGAGAAAAAAGAAACAAGAGAGATAGAAAAAAAGTAAGAAAAATAAAGAGGGAAAAGCAAAAGAAAGAGTTAAGATAAAGGTAGAAGAAAGAAAGAAAGAAGCAAAGAAAGAAAGAAAGAAAGAAAGAAAGAACAACTAGAAAGAAAAAAAAGAAAGAAAAACTATAAACATTTTTCCCCATGGCGGTCAACCGAGTTAGTTCATTTACATTTATCGGTATCCATTCAGTATAGATGTTTACGCATCATATTGCTTGTTATTTCGTCTCCATGGTGATATGTTCTTCTTACAAAAAGACCTGACGTGGTTTTACAACACCACTTGCTAAATAATTAGTGGCAGGTACAAGATTGAGATGTCCTTTCTGTGTACAATGACCATATAAATGACATTTTTGACGCGACAATTATTCACAATTGCATTTGGGAAACGTAGATAGCATAGAGTTAATATAAGACACATTCGACATAAACGCCCCATAGCAACGATGGGATTTAGCGGACAATGTCATCGGAAAAGAGACATGATTATACGTACCTATAGCTACATATATAATGGGTTGGCCAAGTAGTTCGTTTCGTTTATTTAGTAAATTTTCTACTTTTTGGCCAACCTACACACACACACACGCACAAACACGAACACGCACACACATATGTATATATAAGCATTTATATGATAAAATAGGATATATAATTTCTGTATAACGGAAAAATGTTAGCATCTGTCCCGACGCGCTATTTTCACTGGTGCCCCGACTGCATGAATTTAACCGTGGTACTAGGTTGGCACTTCGGTCCCACCCTTTTACTGTCGAAACAGTTAAATGTAACCGCCTCTTCTACTCCAACAGCTTCTTCTCTTGCACTTCCCGACAGTGGAACTCCCTTCCTCTTACTTGCTTCCCTGATAACGATAATCTTCAAAAATTTAAATGCAATGTCAATCGACATCTTATGTTGTCTTGATCCCGTTCTTCTTTTTATCCTTTCCTTAACCCCGCCACCTTATACCCAGTCTTTTCCCTTACACCCTCTGCAGCCCCCTGCGTTCTACTGACACTCCCGTCTTGCTTGGGGTGAATTGCTTAAAAAAAAGGAAAAGAAAAAGGTAACGGAATGGCGAAGCGGAAGAAATCTGTGTAACGTGTTTCGACCTCGAAAAGAACTTCATCAGGCTAAAGTAATGTTCTTATTGATGGAATTTTATATGTATAGGGGGGAGATGATATAAAGGTAAGCGTCTATTATAACTGTGTAGCGATGGGAAGTGCTAAATGTGTGGTAACACTAAATGTAAAATTTTTGAGTTTCAAAATATTCAAGATGAATTGATATTTTTAAAAGAAAAAAAATGGATTAAATCTTTTTCATATGTATCCGTTGCAATTTCAAATTTGTATTTCATATCTTACTTACCATAGACCATTTGATTGGTTGACCCGATTATCAACATAACATGTCTAGCTACTTTACATTTCTATATTTTCCTTATATATTTTTCTCTCTTCTTCCTTTTCTCTGAAGAGACTATATCTTGTGTCTTTTTTTCTTTCTTGCTTCACTTGTTTTTTTCTTCTTTATTCGCGGGAAAAAAGATATTTTATAAGTAAATATTAAAAATTGTAATAATCTTCATTACTACCGTCCGATGAGAAGCGATGATATGCATTGAAACATGAGTGCATTTATGTAGCGGTTTTCTACATGTTCTAATGTAATGTCCTATAATATATATATATATATATATATATATATATATATATATATATATATTATTTACATTATTTAGACTATCGTCCTCATCTTTGTCGCCATATTTATTACAACGTTTCGGCCGTTGCACGCTCCGTCTTTCTTCAGGTGGTTGGAAGAAGGCCGGAGCATACAACGGCCGAAACGTTGTAATAAATATGGCGACAAAGATGAGGACGATAGTCCGAATAATGTAAATAATGCACCTAATATCTCATCTCATATATATATATATATATATATATATATATATATATATATATACAGTCATCCACAGACAGACTGTTTCGCTGCTGTAACACAGTGAAACAGTCATATATATATATATATATATATATGTATATATATTATTTTCCTTGTTCGTACTGTTGTCTATATCTTGATTATCATTTTCACGGCGTTTCGGACGTTGTACGCCTCGAGCTTCTTCAGTTGATATACGTTGGCATTTTGAACCGAACACTTTATTTAATCCACGGGGGCAGATTGTTCTAGTTCCACGTGCTATGCTTTTTTTTTTCTATCTCAGCTTTAGTTTTCCCTATAGTAACTAAACTGTATAAGTTTTTGTTCACTTCTACTGTGGCCCAAATCTTTGGTCAAGTCACTTTTGAATTACTTCAATCAACGTTTTTATCCACAGGGCGATGTGTCACCATATGACAATAACGATAACGTCAACATTCCGAACAATGTAAATAGTGTAAATAGTTATAATACATCATTTCATATATATATATATATATATATATATATATATATATATATATATATATATATATATATATATAGATATATATATATGTATATTAATAAAAAGAAAGAACAGTAAGATATATAATCTGGTGTTCTTATAGATATTTTTATTTTTACAAAATAGTGCTCAATGTAAATTTACAGAGCATTAATATTATAAGTTAATAGACTTAGAGAAAAAACATATTTTAAGTCTATTAACTTATAATATATATATATATATATATATATATATATATATATATATATATATATATATATATATATATACCGGGTGTAACAGCAAAATTATCCAAATCGTGTAACAGCATAATTGTCCATCCTACAAAGTTTTTAATATCTAAAAAAACAATAAACATATATATATATATATATACATACATATATATATATATAGTAGTACTTGTTTAGAAAACCTCGGATAGGTCAACTTGCAGATATGTCAGGACAAATTGGTACCCGAGGAAAAAATTGGAAGTAAAAAAAGAAAGGACTAAAACATCAAAACAAGACAATCGCCAATTGCTTTAAGTCCTTAGTCCAAATAAATAAACTAGAATAAATCCTAAGGAGCCAGGCAGACCTACCTAGGTTTCACCTAAACAGATCTCCAGGCCAATCTACCCTGAAGATTCGTTTAGGTGAAACCTAGGTAGGTTTGCCTGCTCCTTAGAATTTATTCTAGTATATATATATATATATATATATATATATATATATATATATATATATATATATATAAAGAAGAATACGTGGTTTAAATATTTATTTTGAAAGGAATTTTCTTCAAATTAATTTGTTACAAAATAAGTTCTTCCAAAAAAATTTCGCTTGAAGATGGAACAGAGCTTAGTACTTTAATTCAATTTTATTCAAATAATTATATTGAAGTTTTCGGCACTTGTTTTGAAACATGAGAACTCTTATGTAGCGTGTTGGATTCATATTTTTAAATAAATAATTATATTTATGCTCTACTTTTCTATCGAGAACTATTTTTTTTTAAAAACAAAAATACTAAAGAACTTTGGATTATTTACGTAACGAGTTCTTTCCTATTTTCTATATATTTTTCACACACACACACATACACACACACACACACACACACATATATATATATTCAAATGTAACGGGAACGAAAAGAATATACAATCAAACCTTCAGAACATTAATTTAAAAGAGGGCTCAATACCACGAGTAGAGCAATAGGTACTCACAACAAAGATGTATTTTGTTTCGATGCGAATGCATCTCGACAGGTGAGGAACGTGTTTCGTCCTTTAAGACATTATCGGACTAAAGTGCAGTTTCCATTGATGTAACTCCCGAATGAAAAGGGACTCTGAAAATTATAACTTTTTAAATTAATTCTATTTATTTTTTATTTTTAGACGTGTCTGTGTCCGCAGTCTAGCCAATTTCGTTTAATTTCTTAAATTTGTTTTCTCACTTGGTCGTTAAAGTTCCTGAAATTGTTCTGGCATATGAAAATTTATATATAATTTTCTCCAATATATCACGATGAAACTACGTGTGTGTAAACCTTGTTCTATTTATATCTTAAAATATCTATCTATCTATCTATCTATCTATCTATCTATCTATCTATCTATCTATCTATCTATCTATCTATCTCCGTATGTTCATTATCTATCTATCTATCTATCTATCTATCTATCTATCTATCTATCTCAGTCTGTTCATTATCTATCTATCTATCTATCTATCTATCTATCTATCTATCTATCTATCTATCTATCTATCTATCTATCTATCACTAATTATGATAATTATATATATATATATATATATATATATATATATATATATATATATATATATATGCAAGTTTCTGACAAGGCGTGGTGATTAATTTTTTATATTATTTATCATAAAAAATTCAACCACCACACCTTGTCAGTTGTTTTCAACGAAACTTGCATGAAAGAGGGATTGCTGCCCAATTACACAATTATATATATATATATATTTATATATACATATATATATATATATATATATATATATATATATATATATATATGTATACACACACACAGTGTAACCCGGATATAAGAGAGTTATCGGGACCGGAGAATAAGTCTCTTATATCCGGGTTTGTCTTATATACGGGTTTGGTCTGTTATATATACATTAACACAGGCTCTAATTTGGGGCCAGAGAAAATCTATCTTATATCCGGATTTCTCTTATATCAGGGTCTCTTATATCCGGGTTGCACTTTATATTCATTGTTTTGTTTTAGGGCTTCGGTCAGCCGTTGTTATTGTTGAATTTTATGGATGTAGTTGTCAAAAAGAAAACCAACACAATGATTTGTTTACATGAGTGAAGGCTTCTGTCGGAGCATGCACACTTTTTGGATCTGCCGATAAATAAGTAACGATTCAAAAGACTTTCAATATCTCAATATGGTACTTTATATAGCTCCACGGAAAATAACTGATATAGCACAGACTAATGGCAATAAGGGCTCTTGAGCATTAAGTGAAGAGGTCTGGCCTGGCAGGTTTCCCATTGCATCGCAGCGTGGGCCTGGTCGTCATCCGGCTCCTGCGACAAACTCTATGAAACAACATCAACTTCATCTTGGCTCTTGGAATGTCCGAACTCTCCAGGACAACAATAAAGAAAGACAGCTTTGGTCGCAATGGAGCTAAAGAAGTACAACATTGATATAGCTGCACTGAGTCAAATTCGTCTTCCTGGTGTATCACAATTGGTAGAGAGAAAAGGAGGGTACACCTTTTTCTGGTCTGGGAATGATGAAAACGAGTCGCGACAATCGGGTGTAGGTTTTGCTATCAAATCAAAGATTGCGGGACCATTACCTTCTCTGACTAAGGCTGTTTCTGATAGAATGACGACTCTAGAAATCGACTTTAATCACTACTGTCTTGTTGGTCAGTTTTTATGCTCCGACCATGAAGAGCACGTAAAGGATCACTTATACAATCAACTTCGGAATGTGATATCTACCTGTGACCATAGGGATAAATTAGTTCTTTTGGGAGACTTTAACGCCCGTGCTGGTTCTGACCATCAGACATGGAATGGCGTCATTAGTTGTCACGCCCTTGAGCAAATGAATTCTAATGGTCTTCGATTATTCTCCGTGTGTAGAGAATTTGATCTCAGTATCACACAAACTCTGTTTCAGCAGTCCAGCTAACGTAAGTCCTGGATGCATCCCAGATCAAAAGATTGGCAACTTATTGATATTGTCATCACCAAGCAGGGAGCTGTTCGAGATTTTCTCATCACACGCTCTTTTCATGCCACCTGTTACCTCTTTGACCACGCCCTGCTCCGCAGCAAAGTCATGTTTCGTCCTAAACATAAAAGATTACAAATTTCATCCGTACCAAAACGCCTTAATGTCTCATAGCTGAAAAAACCATCACGTACAAGCCGATCTTTCTGATAAACTGGACACTGCTCTCCGGGCAGTTATTATCACTGCTGATGTTGAATCATCATGGAAGGCACTGCGCGAAGCAACTCATGATGCCTCTCTGGAAGTTCTCAGACTTCCACTGCACAAGTATCAAGATTGGTTTGATGGAAATGACACAGAAGTCCAAAAACTAATTGATGAAATGCGTATCATAAGATTTGGGTAAATAACAAAATCTGCCAGTCAAAACAAGCCAAAAGCAAGAGTACAACATGCACTCAGACAAATGAAAGAGAGTTGGTGAACAGCCAAGGCTGCTCAATTCCAAATGGCTACTGAAAAAAGGTCTCAAAAGCTTTTTATGATGGTTTAAATGCAGTGTATAGTCTCCAAAGTACGGTGTCTCTCCAATTCTAGCCAATAACGAGGATACTCTCTTAATAGATAAAAAGCCACACTTATGCGCTGGAAAGATCATTTTGAAACAGTGCTCAACAGAACCTCAGTCAGATGATGAAGCTCTGTCCGCTGTAACACGACAACCTGAAATTGCTGTGGAACCAATTTTTCTGGAAGTGCAAGCATCTATCAAGCAGATATCGTCAGGAAAAGTTCCTGGCGAGGATGCTATCCCTGCTGAAATCTACAGATATGGAGGACATACACTTTGTAAGTTACTGCATGATCTGTTCATTCAAATTTGGAGATCAGGCCATTTTTCTCAGGACTTCAAAAATGCCTCCGTGCAACACCTCAAAAAGAAAAAAAGGTCTTAAAGCAGTATGCGATAGCCATAAGGGAATCTCACTTTTATCTATCAGCGGAAAAATTTTGGCGAGGTTCATTCTCAAAAGAATTATAAAACACATTGTCGATGCCATCTACCCTGAATCTCAGTGTGGATTTCGCTCCGGTCGTGGCAATATCGACATGATTTTTGCCCTACGTCACGTTACAGAGAAGGTTTGTGAGCGAAACAAGGAGTTATTTATGGTATTAGTGGACCTTACTAAGGCCTTTGATACTGTAAACAGAGAAGCACTGTGGAAAGTTCTGAAAAAAAAAACTTGATATTCCTGATAACATGTTGAATGTTATCTTTTCATTTCATGGCGGTATGCAAGCGTTCTGATCCATTTGATGTCATTCATGGAACTAAGCAAGGCTGTGTCAAGGCGCCTGTTTTGTTTGCACTGTTCCTATCAGTGATCTTGAGGTATGCTTTTCGGGATACAAAAATGGCGTTAAATTTAAATTATACGTACAAGTATTATACGCAATCTACTTTTTGCAGACGATGCTGCCCTTGTAGCTAACTTTTTAGACGAAGCTCAAAATTTACTGAACCGGTTTTCTGCGGCATGCAAGGCATTTGGACTTACTATCAGCATCAAGGAAATTGAAGTTATTCATCAACCTTGCCCGATGCCGAAGCAAATTAGAAGTGTAAAATGGAGACTCCCTGTCTGTATGTCTCCTGAGGTCTCTTTACAAGTTGATGGAAAGAATCTCAAGTATATGGATTCTTTCAAATACCTTGGGGGGATGGTACATTCAAGTACATCTCTTGATGACGAGATTGTTAATCGCATTGCAAAAGCCAGCGTTTCCTTTGGTTCGCTGCGTCATAGGTTGTGGGACGAAAGGGGAAGATTTTGCACTAAAATCCAAGTGTACAAAGTTGTCATTTTGTTAACTATTTTGTATGGGCGCTGAAACTTGGGCACCTTATAGATGCAGCACTAATCGATTAGATCCCTTCCATAAAGGCTGTCTTCCTACAATCTGTGACCTAACGTTTGACGATCGAGTGTCAAATGCCGACCTTTTTGAGAAATGCAAGACTGGTACCATCGAGACCTTCATAATGCTATCACAACTACGTTGGGCTGACCATGAGGCAGGGATGAATGATGATCGCATACCGAAAGTTCTTTTTTACAGTGAACTCCATAGTGGTCATAGAAATGTTGGTAGACCTTGTCTCAAGTATAAAGATAAACTGAAGAGCAACCTTTCTTTCGTCAACATTCCATTCAAGAACTTTGAAGAGGTAGCTATGAAGAGATCAGAGTATCGTTCTAGCTGCCATTCAGGAATAATGCACCATCAAGAAGTAAGTATCAGTATCGACTACGTGAAATATTAAAGCAAGATAAGACATCTAACAATGTTCTGGCTGCACTTGGATACAATACATTCTCCTGTACTATTTGTGGTCTTTTGTGCAATTCTTGAACTGGTCTCAAAAGTCATGCCCGTCATAGGCATATGCAGATAATTAGTTTGTGGTCGTCGGATCCTCGTACCTCGAACGCGGCAGAAGAGTCCATCATCTATATATATATATATATATATATATATATATATATATATATATATATATATATATATATGGTACGATAGATAAATTGTCGCATAAATTAAGCAAAAATGAAAATAACACTGACATCTCATTTTAACAGTTAGATTAACCAAAATTACACAAAATATATCTTGAAATACTAAAGAGTAAATTTATTCAATAAACTCGTCATTGGCTTCAACCATGTCCTCATGACGGCTTCTGAAACTCCAGCATCTCTTCTGGACTGTCTCCTTGCCATGATTCTCGCCTTTAGTTCATCTTTATTATTACAAGGAGTTTTGTTGCTATCTCGCCCAACACGCTCCACACCTAATAATCAAGGGGATTGCAGTCTGGTGAATTAGGTGGCTATATGTAAGGTGTGATATTGTCGCAGGAATTGTCTGACACCCTTGACTGGGTTTAATTGCTTAGGTGGCATGGTGCGATGTTTCCAGGGTCTTCCAGCAGCCACCCTCTTGACCCATTCATCTTCCCACAGGGCCTCAGAATCAACACAGAGGCCCCCATCAAGTGCCTTGAGGGGTAGGGCTGCCTTGGGTCAAGAGGGTGACTGATCGTTAATCTATCTGTTAAAATGAGATGTCAGTGTTATTTTCATTTTTGCCTCATTAATTTGAGTCTTTCTTTACACTGATACGATGAGTTAAAATCGTACACAGACCAGTAGTAGGTAGGTAGGTCACTAATGACATATATTAGGTTGAGTGCGGATCGAACTCACTACTCAGCCGTAACTGTTCTAGCTAGACATGCTTGCTAACCATTGCATCACCTCGAGGTTCCCCTGTCATCACCATAGTGATTTTTCAAGAATAGCTCAGATGTGGCAGGATGTCGAAAGTATGGAGCACCCAGTGAGGATCGAACTCACCACTCACCAGCGAGACAAGCTTGCTAACCATTACACCACCATTTCAACAGATATATTTACCTAAACAAGAATATCTTGAAATACTAAAGTGTAAATTTATTCAATAAAATCACAATTGGCTTTAACCTTGGCCCCAGAACGACTTCTGAATCTCCTGCAACTCTTCTGGACCGTCTCGTAACTTAAAAGTTAGAGAATGTTACCATAATGCTTGCCTTCAGGTCATCTTTGGTGTTACAAGGAATTTTGTTGGTCACTCGCTCAACTGCGCCCCACACATAATAATCAAGGGGGGTACGTATGGGGTGATGTAATCGCAGAAATTGTGTGGCAAACATGACTGGATTCTGCTGGTTGTGTGGCATGGTGTTGAGTAGTGTTGCCAGACATAGGGTCTTCCAGCAGCCACCCTCTTGATCCAGGGCAGTTGGGGTCTATACCTTTTAAAAAATTAAAAAAATTAAGGAAAATGAAATAAAGCCAAGTATCCCATCGCTTCAGAGGTTTGCGTTGCTTGGTACTAAAAGTATTCTGAGAAAGGCCGCTATCTGTTTGGGGGTTGTACGACTTGATGGATAACAACCATATTTCAAGATCTCCTGTTGGCAAAATCTCTGCGGAAGACGAAGTAATAATAATAATAATAATAATGTGGTGAAGTAATTATTTATTTATTTTCTTTTTTAATTTTGATGAAATAAAATGCAAAAAGGGTGGTGCCTGACAACTGGAATACTATTTCAACAGAACCTCAGTCACAGATGATGAAGCGCTGTCCGCTGTAACAGAAGAACCTGAAATTACTGTGGAATCAATTTTTCTGGAATTGCAAGCTTCTATCAAGCAGATATCGTCAGGAAAAGTTCCTGGCGAGGATGCTATCCCTGCTGGCGAGGATGCAAAGACAATTTATTTCGAATTTTATCGCGATCGATTTTTCTAATATGTCATGAAAGAAATCGAAGCCAGTAAAATAAATCAAATAAAAGTACGCAGTCAAATCAATATGCAAATTTCAAATATACCGAAATGCACATTTGCACGCAGGCCTTTATGCGTATCCGCTTAATTCAGGAGTTTGTCAGCAGAAGAGACATTCCGGGTGTAAGCATGCAACGCGAGTTTTCGCCCAAGTTTCCCGCCAACTGGCCAATGATTGCGTTCCGTCCCTGTTCACGTCAGTATGCACCGACAAATGGGAAAAGCCCCACTGCTTGTTCACAAAGTAAAAAGATGGAAAAACAAACGCTATAAATGAGAACGCGAATCCTGTCTCCGATATTATAATTAGACGTTTTTATCCAGGGCTTCATCTTGATAGATAGACAAGTGACACTTGGGACAACGTCTTCTATGTCGATCTCATAGATCAGCTTTCCCTCTACCAACTCATCGCCGATATACACATCCCGACGTGTGATGTCCGAACAACCCGACTGTTAAGACCGTCTTCCACCAGGACCGACCAGAAGTGACTCTCGAACGCCAAGCATGATTATAGACCAACGGGTAGTCCTTTTGCTTGTTAGATATGTGCCATGAATCTACCTTGGTATACGATCTCCACTTTATATTGCGATCTACGTGTAATGCATTTATATCAAGAACAAGGGAAACACGTATCATGGTTTCGACAGAACGTCGTTAACAGTATTTTTTACAATATTTTAATTACATTTTCTTTAAGTTATATATAGCTTATAATATGTTTTGTTATGTTTTACTACGTAGATATCATTCCAAAATAAAATTGTACGGTGTAGATATATATGGAAGGGAGTTCCACAAGTGGGAAGTGCGAGAAAAGAAACTTTTGGAGCATTTAGTCATTTCAGCAGTCAACCTAGATGCCAATCTATAGAATGCTTAAATTTATGTAGTCGGGACACCAAGGAAAAGAAAAAGCTCGTTAGAGCAGCAGTCATGATAATATTTGTGGAAAAGACAGAGGGAAGCCATGTAACGTCGGTGAGAATGTGACTGAAGTTGAGATGCCAAGTCAGGATCGATTACATTGTAGATCCTACTTTGGATTTTGTTAAGAACCTCGAGATGAATAGCAGTAGCAGCAATATTCAATGGACGGGCGAATGGTAGAGTTGTCTATATATATATATATATATATATATATATATATATATATATATATATATATATATATATTTCGTTTCACCTTTTGGAAGTGATGTCCGATGATCCAGCGTCCATTAAAAGGTCTGTTTTTCTTTAAATTATTAGCTCTGAATTTACATTGAGCTCTCAGGATTTCACCCTCCTTGGGACTACCCATACGGATTACCAAGTTTTCCGTAACTTATATATATATATATATATATATATATATATATATATATATAACGAACTACTTTAGTAGCTGGTAAGATGCAACTATAGTCTAGATGGTAATAAAGATTGCTCATTGCGAAGTAGAGTCTACACATTATGAAAAATAAAGATTAAAAGAACTCTCAGTCAAAAATAAGATGGAGTATAGTAAGGAAGACTAAAACTTATAAGGGAAATGACAAGTTTTGTAAATTATGTCGGGCTGAGAAATTTCTGATATTGATGTTTCCATATCATGCTTGTCTATTAAATAACTGAAAATATGACAAAATGTTTACATCCCCCCCCCAAAAAAAATTATTTAATATCTAATATAAAATCCGGAGGATATTCACTTCCGTTTACACCCTCCCCACATACAAAAAAAAGTAGAAAAAGCTTTTTATGTTTAAGACGGGTTAAATTAACAAAAAAACAAACAAAAAACAAAAAAACAGTTCTCCATATTTAAGGTCCGTACCCAATGCTAAGTAAGACAACGATTGGAACTGGCTTGACAATCCTCCAGGGTGAAACTTGAGTAGCTTCGATTTTATTTCGTATCCTTTATTCTTCCTACATTATATATATATATATATATATATATATATATATATATATATATATGTTATAATATTTTTATTATAATAGATTATAATAAAATATTTTACACCGCTACGCAAAAGCTTTCATGTTTCAATATCTACCATCGTCTGAGGAAGTACAATCCTAGTATTGAAACATGAAAGCCTTTGTGTAGCGATGTAAAATGTTTTTATTATAATCTATTAAGAGAAAAATATTATAATAATATTTTGCTCTGCTTTTTTTATTGAGCACTTTTAAAAAAAGTAAATGCTACGAACTGTGGATTTTTACTCCATCCGTTTTTTCTCTTATTTATATTAAAGAAGAACAAAAATTTTTGATGGAACGGACAACTAACCAAAACCTGAAACTCTTATCCACATAGTCTTGAATGGAAACGACAATAGTGAAAAAGAAAGCGAAAAATGGCCTGAAAATGGCCTGAAAATGGCTCGAAGCCTAGACTAAACAATATATATATATATATATATATATATAGTTTATGAAAAACTAGGTAATCCGTATGGGTAAACCTAAGTAGGATAAAATCCAGGGAGCTCAATGTAAATCCAGAGCAAATAATTTAAATAAAAACAGACCACTTTAAGGTTCCATCTAATAAATTATTTCACCACAGCCCTTTTAAAAGGACTGCGGATCATCAGATTTTACTTCCAAAACAAAAAATGAAAAGAAAATTTACACATATGTAAATTAACGAAGTGAGGAAGTGAGGGGGGAGAAAGAGAAGACATGAGTGAGTTAGCAGATATTGACACATTTAAACAGTTAACTTAACGGAAGTCATATATTGATATCGAAGGGGTAGAGGAGAAAAACACATAGACAGAAAAAGAGAGAAGGAAGTTAAGAGTGAAGAGAAGAGAAGATGTCACTAATTTTCTTCGTAAAAATAGCTAGAAACAGACGATGTTATTTTGCTTTACTTTGAATGTATATATATATATATATATATATATATATATATATTAATATATAATATATATAATATGTATAATTATATTATATAATATATATAATTATATTATATAATATATAATATATATGATTATATTATATAATTATATAATTATATAATTATATTATATAATATATATAATTATATTATATAATATATATAATTATATTATATTAATATATAATATATAGTATATATATATATATGTATGTATATATATTAATATTTATTAATCCGACATATTTTATTAAACGTTATTCTTAGTGGATAACCATATTTGTGTAGACGATCTGTTTATTAAACGGTATATTTATTTATTTACACCTACAGGCCTGTATATTAGAGAAATTTTATTAGAAAAATATGCGTTCTCAAGGAGGATTCAAACTTTTTCCTTAGCGGAACGCAGGTGTGAATCTTGTCGGAGAACGCATATTTTTTCTAAAGATGTCATTCCAGTTTCGCCACCAAAAGTCTGAATTTTGACCAAAACACGATGCTACCTTCGTCTCGCGAGATAAACGAATGCCTACTACACACAACACACACACACACACACACACACACACACACACACACACACACACACACACACACATATAATAAAGGTTATAAATCTGTTGGTTACATAATCCAACTGGATCCTAGTAAAATAAAATATTAAAAGTGATTTACAAAAAGAATTCAATGTATTTATTATTACAGAGCAAAAATTAATACTAAATATTAGGTTGGTGCAAAAATAATGACGTAATAATGTCGTTTGTTGACGTTAAAAAATACGTCAAAAAACGACATTATTACGTAATTATTTTTGCACCAACCTAATAAAATCCAAAATCATCTCATATGGGGAATAAGCTTATTTCAACCGACGAAATTCATTAGTCCCCGGTATAGACTGATTTCTTGTCGAAAATAGAAATTTAACTGTGAAAGCTAAACAAAAAAAAAAAAACAAAAAAAAAAACGTCAATGTTTCAGTCAGACGAAAGGCACAAGTTAGTGGTCAGGGGAGGGTGGAAGGTGATTGCCTTAAAGGGGAGAGGTTTTATAAAATTAAACCCGGATATTAACCTTATGATTAATTGATAATTAACATTTCATTCTTCATATAACCCCAATTTAATGTCATAAGTTAAATTTCTTTTTCCGACACGAACTCAGTATATACCGGGGCTGAATAAGACTGACTAATTATATTTTCCCGGTCAAAATAAGCTTATTCTCCATATGAGGTGATTTTGAATTTTATTGTGTCTTAATATATATATATATATATATATATATATATATATATATATATCGAAAGTCAACTCGGAGTTTCGTGTTTTCTCCCGCAACATGATACGAATGATTTTATACAATTACAAATAATCAAATGTGCAAATGATGTATAGGGTTTATTAAGTAATACAACATGTATTTTGTAATTAATACAATCCTTCTTGTCCGAGTCCTGATAAGTGCAAAATCATTGAAACTACCAGTCAATCTCCGATAAGTATTGTGAATTTAAATTACTTCGGGCGGAATAATTATTGATCCAGATTAAGATTAGACCCTGTTTGATGTGATAAATATTTGATTATATAATTTGACGTATATCAATAGATGGTATTACTACTACTACTACTACTACTACTACTATCATTATTATTATTTTATGTGTTATGCTATTTTATAAGTTTGCATATAAAATGTACAATAATTCATATAAATAGGTGTTGAGCAAATACAAATGTGTCTGAGGTATAATTGTGGATTCGGGCAACAATCCCTCTTTTATACAAGTTTTATTAAAAATGACTTTAATTTTTCACGTGTTCTCATATTTTTCTCTTTTTCTGTACGTAAATTATATAGAAATTGTCCAAATGTTTTGTATCTCCGAGCGCTTTTGGCTATGCTTTTAGCCATTATCAAGGATTAATTTTATGTTTACTTTTAATTGGAATATGGATTGTTTTATGTATGTATCTAGAATTATAGGAATGATCTATATTCCAAACGCGGTCAGCATATTTTGGCCGTGTTCATAGTTGATATTATTAAGTGTTGGTTTTTCTTTTTTCTTAATAATGCTTCCATTATTTTAGCCATTGTGGATTATATTTGTATTAACAACGAGTATGTTGCGGATAGATTTCGGTAGGTCTCCATGTGTATTTAAATGAGACCTAACTGAACTATGGCCAGAGAGATGTAACATGAGTCTTCTTGCTAGGCATGTTGTAGTATATCCAATATAATTATTTACGAATATGGATTGATCAGTTTTTAATGATAGTCATATATATATATATATATATATATATATATATATATATATATATATATATATGTTAACATAAATAAAAAAGAATACAATATTTCCTCAAATAACTCTAATCATATCAACCTACTATACCGCAATCAAATACACTCTAACTAAAACACAATGTAAAAATCCTAAAAGTACATAAGAACTAGTATATCCCACACTGCGCGTAGTAAAAAAAATAAAACTTAAATGTATACTGTTCTAAATTTAATAAAGCCAACTTAATCATCCGAAATAAATCTTCTACGTCAACAAATATTTTGCAAAAGATCAACATTGCATATCAATTTAAATTTCCGTTGCGAGATTGTATTTCTGGAAAAAAATAAATATATATGTTGGTTTCACAACAACAACATTGTCGAAGAAACTTACACTATATATGTCAGATTCAAGTTCCATAGCGCAACATTTAAAGGAACATTCCTGTCCACATTCATAATTTAGTGAGATATTAATTGACAATACAAGTATACTACACAATGAAATTAAAAAACAAAAACATCAAATTCTTGAGGCCCTCTGTATAAGAAAAATACAACCAACACTAAGTAAGGTTAGTTATGAGTATAGCAACAATGTTTTATAATGTCTATAATAGCAATGTTTTAAAATACTTAAATTGTAATTAAAAAGTACAATTTCTACAAGAGCAACTTATTTAAAATGCTTAAATTGTATTTTTTTTTTAAATTACGATTATATAAATTAAAGTTACCACCTTTAGGTAAAACATTAAAAAACATAAATAGCTTTAACAGTTAATTTCTAAATCAATTATAACGGAGCACGTTCATACGTGTTTATAATTACAGTGCGTTTCATGCGCATTTACAAAATAATCACAACTATCAGTTAAATACACACACACACACACACACACACACACGCGCACACACACACACACACATATATATATATATATATATATTGCACCTTTATTGAAATTAAAATAACTGATCCAAGTGCAACTTTCGGATAATAAGTGCGACATTACTGTAATTATTGAACAATATAGTTCATGCCACTTTGACGGAAAATTTACCAGTAAAAAAGAATTCTCTTATCACTACATTTGTACATAAACGCAGAACTTTAACCTTAAAATTTAAATTCAAACTCAGCGTTGCGACTGCACGTTCCAAAAGAATAACACACATTTCTCATAGCATTTTTCGGATTACAACCTTGTTTTCGTTCGTCCACTTATTACTGAGAGTAAAAACAAGAACACAATCTATTTCATACATGAGGATGTCTGTAGGAACAGGCGAAAGCTTGTAAAATAAAAAGATCTAATGCGATGGAAATTTATAAAACAGGATCTTTTCATTCATAAACAGATTCGGGGTTTTTGTATATTATTGAATTGTTCGCGAAGATGGATTTCTCGCCATTTAATCATTAACCTTTGTATTTGTTTTATGTATGAATAATTCATGAATATATATATATATATATATATATATATATATATATATATATATATATATATATAATACAAATGTAAAATCTGTCACTTAGCTGATTGATGATATGTTCAACACCAATACTCCAGAGTTTCGTGTAATCGTTCTGTCCACTCGTCAGGAGATATCAGCAATTCTCAGTTGATTTTCTCATTGTCTTTATTTTTATATTAAGTTAGAAAAATGTAATTTTATAGATGTTAGGTTGGTTTTTCTTCTTCTTTGTGTGCGTATATCTGTATATGTATGTGCGTGCACACGCGTGTGCACCTACACCTGCACGTGTGCGTATGTGCACATGTGTAGGATGTCGTGCTTGTCTGTATACGCGTGTGGACCTCTACAATGTATGCTTGCACCGATTATTAAGTAACCGGAAAAAATACGATACTCTTTTGCAATTATGGTTGTACAGGTGAGAATTCAGCCAAAATGGTCACCTGTACTTCTTTTTTCTGTTTTTGCTTCCAATTGTAAAGTTATGATCGGCACGGGAAAAATGTTCCTGAGGAACGAGAAGAAGAAAAAAAAAACCTTCTAAGATGTTGAGTTTTGTTAAATAAAAGGTAAAACGAGAAAAGAAGATGATTGCTTTTAATTTGAGTACCAGCAGAATTATGTGCAGTGCCAGCCGAGAGTTGGATGGCTCATGAAAAGAGGGAAGCCTTGATCAAATCGAAAAGCGGCGAGAACGATTTGGGAAGATACGAAAAATAGAGACAGTTTGATGAAGCGATCATGACAAGGCTGTGTGTCATTTAGAAAGTGATATGGACTAATTATTTTGATTTTTGCTTATATTCTTTGATGCAAATGGAAGAACCCAGGATTTTAGAATTCTTAGCTTTTTTTTTTTTTGCCTATAGAAGAAAAAAAAATGACTTGCTTAAGAATATGGAAACATATGCAGTAATAAAAAATGACGATAACGTCTCCTTACAGAGAATAGTTTCCTAATGCGTTCCAAAAAGAATCCATTCCTTTGTCGTGTAAGAATAGAATTTCGCCACGTTTTTTTCTTTTTCCTTTGTTTGTTTTTGCTACCTCTCTTTTTGTTTTCCTTATTTTTCCTTTTATTATTCCATTTCTTTATTCTTTATCATTTTCAGCCTTCTATTATTATTATTATTATTATTATTAATATTATTATTACTATTATTTCCCAGTTTATCTTATCTGGGTATCCAGCAACAAGGCCTCTGTTCAGGGGAATTTAGGGGTTTGAAGGGGCGTTGAACCAGCAGTATATGCTGCTGTTTCCAGAGCCAACCTGAATTAGGGTAGTAGCATCTGTTAGGGTCAAAGCTATCAGCAAATAGTGAACCCACAGGCAAAAAAAACAAAACACTATGAAAATGTAAAAATACATTTTTATAGTAAAATTACTGATAATTCATTTTATTTGTAGTTATGCTCAAAATATATTTAGTTGAAGCCATAAAATTGCATTCAAAATATTTAGATTTTGGCATGAAATAATGATAGATTAGCAATATTTTTGAATTTCCGGCTGAATTTCATCCCAAGTCTGTGGAGTTTTCGAGAAGATAGTTTCCCAACTTCATTGGAATTGAACTCACCAACGAAATGCAATGATTTGCATTTAAGTCTCGCAAGCCGTTATTATTTTAAACGTTGGAACTGAGGGAAAACTGATCCGTTCGTAAAAAAAAAAAAAAAAAAATAAGGAAACATTTTTGTGATTGTTTATTTTTTATTAGCGTTCATTAGACATTTTCTCTTTGCAGGAGATTTGTCAGAATCGAAAAATATTGATGTTTTATCTTTCTTGAAGAAGGCCATTTCATAATATAAATATATATTATCAAATTAATCCCTGTTTTAAATAAATTCTATAGTACAATGACCAACAATATGTTTTATCTGTAGTTCAAGCCATAAGATTGTGTCCAAAATATTTAGGTATTTGGCATTATTTAACAATACCACTGACAAAATCATCCAAACCAACCAACCAACCAGTTTTAAGCACCACTCACGTTCTCTGACAAATTATTATTATTATTATTATTATTATTATTATTATTATTATTATTATTATTATTAGTGAGTTTTAGCTTTGCTTTGTGTGGTACGAGTTGTCCCCAAGTTTCATTTAGAGGCTTCAAGTTTATTGTCTCAAAAGATGTAAGCAGAGGGGGTGCCATGCAAGCAGATATATATATATATATATATATATATATATATATATATATATATATATAATTATTTATTTAAAAAGATTATAACATAAATATGTTATAAAATCACTACAAAAATAGCCATTTTGTTTCAACACCTCCGGTGTCTTATCAAATGATGATGTTGAAGGACATTCAACATCATCACTTGATAAGACATTCAACATCATGACTTGATAAGACACCGAGGGTGTTGAAACAAAATGGCTATTTTTGTAGTGATTTTATAACATATTTATGTTATAATAATTTTTTAAATAAATAATTATATCTGCTCTACTTTGTATTGAGCACTCTTTTAAGAATAGTAATTGTTGGTTATCGGAATTCATTCCGTATACACCAATTATATACTTATATATATATATATATATATATATATATATATATATATATATATATAATGTGGTCATGGCGCGGAAAGGAATCTATGCAAGATGTGAGAAGTGTCCATTATTCTTATCAGCATTATTATTATTATTATTATTATTATTATTATTATTATTATTATTGGATATAGTCTCGAGTACGTCACCCAAAACGGACAACTTGGGCTATTGTCATTATTATTATTATGACATAGAAAAGATCGCTATTTAAGAAAAGCAAAAGAAAAGACAGTGTTTAAGAATGTCTAACAATATTTGGATATTATGTATGTCTCCAGGTTATATTTCAAAAATGCATACAAGTATAAAAATATATTAAAAAAATACAAGTTTTTTTTTTTTTTTTACAAACGTTGCTTGTCTTAAGAAAAAAACACGGTTGTACTGGTAATCAATGCGACAAAGCGAATGAAACGTAGGCGGCTTGTATGGAATGCAATTGAAACGTGACTTATTGAATGGGGTCGAGCTCATCTTGAAATTTTCTGTCAATTTTATTGTCAGAGCAGTTCATCAAAAAGTTTAGTGTAAATCTTACGGAACTCTCTTCTCATTTTGTTCATTTCCCAGGCGTGGGAAGTTAGTAATTTGCATATGTCTATTCGTTTTAAGATATTATTATTATTATTATTATTATTATTATTATTATTATTATTATTCCCTTTGGTTTATAGTACATACTTATTTCTTTCCGAGTGCCGAAAAGGTTAGAAATGGCATCATGAACTTTAACTTTTCCACTAAAGAGTTTTGAAAGAAATGTCACACATATTTTACAGAGACCTTCGTAAGGTGTGAACTGTAATTGTGAGTACAATTTTTTTTGTATTTCTTTAAGGTATGGACTTCCAGGAATCCCTTCAATAAGTATACTAGAATCTTTTCCAATCAATCCGAGGGCTCCAACTACAACCAGAATTGTTGATGTTCTCATGTGCCACATTTTTGAGATTTCGATTTCAAGGTCCTTGTATTTTGATAGATTTTGAAGACTTTCAAAGATACATTACAGGGATTGCCATGTCAATAAGGAGGTACACTTTATCTTTGCGGTCTCTAATCACGATATCTGGGCGATTAGCTTTGATTGTTCTGTCTGCGTGTATTGTAAAGTCCCGTAAAATTGTTACAGATCCTATCTCCGTAACCTGGTCTGAGTGATGTTCATACAAATTTCTTGCATTTTCCTTTCCGTAAGTGTTGCAGATTTTCCAATGCAGATTTTGGCCCACTCTGTCGTGCCGTATTTTATATTCAATGGGTGCCAATACCGCGCAACCTGATACAAGATGATCAATTGTTTCTGGATATTTATCACAGAATCTGCATTTTGGACGAAAACAATTTTTTAGCATGCGCGCTCGGTAATTTCTACTTATTATTATTATTATTATTATTATTATTATTATTATTATTATTATCGTGTTTTGCCTTCTCAACTAGAGACATTGAAAATCAAGTTTTTGCATCAGAAGATGCCGTGCAATAATGGAGAAAATGTAATGGTGGTTATTAAATCATAGAGAGAACAATATACAAGTGCCATATTACTGATTTCTACTTCGATATCCTAATTACTTGCTTTTACAAACATTTTCCAAGATGTGCTTTTGTCGGTTGGGTTGCGATATCTATCGGAATGATCATTGTTATAGTTATTATTATGCTAGTGTCGAATATTACACATATTATTATGCTAGTGTCGGATATTACACATATTATTATGCTAGTCAACGGATATTCTGTTCTTGAGGCACGGAGCCAATAAGACTCATGGTGCCAATAAGACTTCTCGCATCGCTAAAACTTTTCAGACAATCCTCATAGAGTGAAGGACGACAGCTTTCCGGCAGTCTAAAATCTTTGGTCTCACTTCGAATCTTACAGAAGCCATCTGTGAAGAGAGCCCTTTCTTCTCACTCTAACAGCAGTAGGATCACGACCGGAGCCAGCCTGATCTGCAACGGAACACCTACCGGGTGAGATACCTTCTCCATGTGTTCTAGTAACACTTACGCTTATTTAATATCTTGATTGAACATTTCATTCACAATATGAAGTTTAGTTATGTTTGCAAGACAACATCACTAGGAGGCTTGTCGACTAAGCCTCCTGTCCCATGAGACACGGTTACGTCCCGCGAGATGTCAACCTGATACTTCAAGATTACGCCTGATTATTATTACTATTACTATTATTATTATTATTATTATTTGATATATTAGATGTTTCGGCCGGATGATGATCACATCTCAGATCCTACCAGCAGCTTAGAGACGCCACATTTTCCTCGGGACATGAGCTGTTACAAGTAGCAGTGTCACCTGCGCACTGTCAATGATGTCAGGTATCGCCAAGGGCTCCTAGCAGAGGGCTTCTTGATCGATCGGAGTTCGCCAACCTCAAACGGAACAACATGTTACTTGATACATTTCTATGATTTGCCCTTCTAGGTATTGCACTTTTATATATTTACACCTGCTCCGCTGTCACGATGTTTTTATCCCAAGGTATCGCAATGCCAATTAGGATCCATTTCTGACTACTATTGCGCACACGTATGATATCAAGGCGATTACTCTTCAAGCGCTTGTCAGTCAAGATAGTTGTATTCCACATGAGATTCATTTGTAAGATCTCAGCTACCGGTGATAGTGAATGATTGTATCATTATTATTATTATTAGTATTATTATCCATGAATTTGCATATTATTCACGCTCTCTCTCAAATATGTCTTGCATATTTATAAGGCTACCATTTATCTGTGCATTAATATTGCATTCCGTGTTGCTTCTGCCCAACTCCAACTTTTTATTAGAAGAGAAGGTCAGACGTGGCAGCTTGGATCCTAAGAGGCAGCGGGAGAAATCATGTCACGGAAACGCATGTCACTCGTCGGTTTAGCGTTCTTCCGCGTGTCATATCCCAAACCGAGGCAAATGCACTCCTTCACTGTCAGAATACCACGCACTCGAGGAGCTGACGCTAATTTCTGACCATTCTGGCCCTGGCCTTTGCATTCTCTAACAATCGAATATTGTTGCCACATCTGGTCTGGAGATTTTTTTTTTTTTAGATATTATACATTTTTTGTGATGAACAATTAGCCCATACTGTTACATGATTTGAACAATTTTACTGTTACACCTGATATATATATATATATATATATATATATATATATATATATATATATATATAATTATTTATTTAAAAATATGATTCCAACTCGCTACATAAGAGGTCTCATGTTTCAAAACAAGAGCCGAAAACTTCAAAATAATATTTGAATTAACTTGAGTTAAAGTAGGCTCTTATGTAGCGAGTTGGAATCATATTTTTAAATAAATAATTATATTTATGCTCTACTTTCGTATCGAGCACTATTTTTTAAAAATAATTTTCACACACACACACACACACACACACACACACATATATATATATATATATATATTTGAGATAACGATATATATTTTTGTTGCGGAAAAAGTTTACTCGTGTCGTGTTTTGTCCTTCAAGACTTCATCTAACTAGAGTGGAATTTTCAACACTACCAACACACACACACACACACACACACACACACACACATATATATATATATGTATATATATATATATATATATATATATATATATATATATATATATATATATATTAAAACGTTATTATAGTGGATTTGAAATAGACGCCCTATTGTATTTAGTGTGCATTACGGCTATCGGCCTGCACATGCAATAAATCTTAGTAACGAAAATGTCCCCCCTCCTTATACGGGAACTACTGTTTAATTCGTTGTACTTTACTCGTCGGTAACGAAGACCGTCACAGTAAGCAAGGCTCTAATTTCCCTCTTTAAGGAAAGCACTTCCTCTTCCCTAAGAGTATGTTTCTTGGAAGCCTGTATTAGCTCAGTTACCATGGAAAATGTTCAGAGGAACTACATTCCTTAGGTGCACCTATTCTACTCTTCACGGTTAAGACCCGACATGCCACGCACATAGTTGCGAACCACACGCATTACCTTCGTGTTGCATAAGTGAGATGTAAGTTCCACTCGAGCAGCTTCTTCCTATCGCTACTTAACCCTCTTTTTTGAGTAGCTCCTAGGCCTCATTTAGGGTGAACATTATTGTAAAAAAGAAGTAGAATGGGAAAACAGAACAGTTAAAGAAAGGAACAATATCTTTCCTAGTAAGGGTCACTCGACCCTGGCTATATATTCAAAGACCAAACATCTTTTTTTCTTTCTACCAATTTTTACGTCATTGTTGAAGAAGAGATCCACTTAATGAAACGAATTTCATATATTATATATAGTGCGGTAATAGCCAGTTAGTAAATTATTAATGAGTAATGATTTCCATCCTATACTTGCGGTCTTGCGCGAGACCTAACTTCTCATCTTCTCATCCAACTTAAAGCAACTTTTGCGACCAGAAGCATCTCCCCATATAGCGGTTTTAGTATATTTAACGAGATCTTGATGACGAGATGTCCAAACGATTTTTCTTCTAAGCTAAGTCCGCAGACGCATATTGTCTGGAAACACTTTTTCTTTATTGATTTCTCTTTTTCTATTTGGATATCAAATATATTTTAATAGTAACAGTTTGTTGTGTTTCTTTCTCTTCAAACGCTGTCGTTTGAGCACACGTGGCTTGGTACTAACCTTCCATAAGCTTGGCTCGTATCCTGCTGTATTATCGGAAATATAATCAGCCCAGTACAGAAACGTATGTGGTTTGTCTTAGAAGTTTACTGTGTATCTCAGACTGGTTTCTTCTTCGGCTTCGCATCTTGGCACCAAAAGAATTGGTTGCTGCTGGGAAGAGACCCCCAACCCCTACTTGATAACTTCCTCTGTCCCGCCCACATAAAAAGTATCTTTACGTATCATCATAGCTGATTCTCGTTGCCTGCAAAAAGGAAGAAATGTTATCTTTAAAAGCCTACGAAGATTTAAAAAAAAATTACAGCCTCAGATGGAAAGAACTAAAGTAGATGTGATATTTTCTTTCGTTTCAAGAGGCCAAGGCCACCATTTTGAAAAAAAAAAATAGTAGCTTAAATGGTTTTGCTTATTTATTTATTTATTTATTTATTTATTTATTTAAAGTCAAATGTGAAAATGTACGAAGAGCCATGTTATCCACTACGAAAAATAACATCGTAGGTACATTATTTGTTCAATGTCAAAGAAAAAATCCCCCCCCCATATCAGCTAAAAAAAATACAATGATCTTAAAATAAAAATGGAATAGCGAAAAGAAAAAAAATGTGTGTGGCTTAGTGGATAAAATTTATTATACAATTAAATTTTTTATATAGTGATTGACGAAGCATTGCTTACATGCGAAAATGTGGGACACACAGTGAGGATCGAACTCATTACTAAGTCGTCATTGATCTAGCACGACAAACATGCACATCATGTCGAGGTGCCCAAATGATTTTTTAAACGTACCTTAGATGTGGAACAAGGCCGCCAAATGATTTTTTAAACGTACCTTAGATGTGGAACAAGGCCGAAAGTAAGAGTGAACCCAATGAGGATTGAACTCACTACTCAGTCGCGATTGATCTAGCGAGACAAGCTTGCTAACCACTGCACCACATCGAGTTTCTAAACGTGCCTTAGATGTGGAACATGGCCGAAGGTATGGAGCACCCAGTGCGGATCGAACTCACTACTCAGTCGTAACTGATCTAGCGAGACAAACTTGATAACGATTACACCCCATTGAAGTATTCAAAATAGTGATTTACTAAGCATAATTTAGATGTGGCACAAGGCCGAAAGTACGGAGCAACCAAAGAGAATCGAACTTACTACTCAGTCGTAATTGATCTAGCGCAACCAGCTTACCAAACATTACACCATGTCCAAGTGTCCATAAGTGTGTGTGTGTGTGTGTATATATGTGTGTGTGTGTGTGTATATATATATGTGTGTGTGTGTGTGTGTATATATATATATATATATATATATATATATATGTGTGTGTCAATATCTGCTTACTCACTCATGTCTTCTCTCTCCCCCCTCACTTCCTCACTTCGTTAATTTACATATGTTTAACACGGCCAGTCAAAAATGTGTAAATTTTCTTTTCATTTTCTGTTTGGAAGTAAAGTCTGATGATCCGCAGTCCTTTTAAAAGGGCTGTGGTGAAATAATTTATTACATGGAACTATAAAGTGGTCTGTTTATATATATATATATATATATATATATATATATATATATATATATATACCGTTTTATTTTCTTTGGATATAAAACAGAGGGGTCAGATTGATATTTGCATTAGAAAAATGATCAACCATTAAAAAATTCAATACGTATGAGATTAAGCACAACTTTGTACGCATATATTTGAGTGTGCGCTCATAAAAGACTATCCTTCATTGAACATTGCTGGATTGGCGCTACAGAATCACAAATATACGATATAACAGATAGTCCTCAAACAATGGTTTAAGGACTATCAACAGCAACAACAACTAAAATGGATAGCAAAGAGAAATAAACAAAAGGAAGTGTTTCCGGACAATGTGCATCTGCGGACTTAGCTTAAAAGAAAACGTATCCGGGTATCTTGTCAACAAGATCTCGCTACTTATATTAAGAGCACATGTAACTCGAAGAGAAAATAACGACATAATCAAGATGTTGACATTCCACACCGCTTCAAACAAAAGGATAGGAAGGAAACTCCTATCAATATTGGAAAGAGCGATAACAGCTACTGGACTTGAAAAACATATTTTCGAGGAAAATTGTTTTAAAAGAAAGATTTTATAAATTTCAACTGACAGCAGCTCCGTCAATGAATGCCAAATGTTTCCTTGTAGGGAAACGTCTAATATTACCATTACGATTATTGTCTAAATTGACTTACCGTGCGGTGTTAATGTGTTGGTCAATCAGCCCATTATTAATGTGAATTCGTTCCCCAATCGGTTTCTCATACCTGCGGTTTTACGCAATACCAAACTTCTCACCTTCTCATCAAACGACAGGCAGATTCTGCGGCCTGTCAGTACAAAGGCACCTCCATATATTGGAGGTTAGTATGAATAGAAAGATCTCGCTGACAACAGAACCGGGCGTGTTTTCTTCTAAGCTAAGTCCGCAGACGCACATTGTCGGAAAACACTTCTTTTTCTTTCTTTCTCTTTTTCTCTTTGGATATTAGATATATGTAAATTGTACAGGTTGTTGTGTTTCTTTCTCTTTAAAAGCTATCGTATAAGTATTAGTATAAATAGCTAGATTGTATCCATACTTGGTCTGAAGTTTATTCCCCCGAGCGGTCACCCTGACCAGGCGCAAAGTTGCTTAACTTCGAAGATCTAAGTCTTTTTTTTACATACGTTGGTGGTATCTCACCATGAGATTAATTAGTTCGTCTGGTGGACCATTACCTATTTGTGATGTGTTCAGTCCTCACTCAATTCCCCCACAGTCATAGCCTTCTGCTAAAAGTTTAGCTACACTTAGAAACATTGATTACAACTGTGTAGGGAATTCGATTATAAATGGCTACCCCGCATGCGTGAAATTATTCGAGACACAGTCGAATTTTCCAAGCACACTCGTGTCACATGACGTACAGCATAAAACTTCATTCGATTTAGGTTTTCGGTATCCATGCTCATGGCACAACTAGTTTTTTTAAAAAAAAAAAAAAAATGGTTTCACCCTACGAAAGGCAGTAAATCCACTAAGGCGTTACTGGGTGTGAAAGAATTAGGAATAGAAACATTAATAATGAGCGGTAAGAGAAATGAGTAATCAGGACAGTAGATAGCGATTGACATTGCATTTAAATTTTTGCAGATTAAAGTTGGCCGGAAAGCATGGAACCTGAAGCGAGAGAAGATACCGTTAGCATGGAAGTTACGGCTACATCTAGTCAGCTCAACTTGGTGGGATCTCGATGCCAGTCTAGTGCCGCGCGTAAATTAAAAAAAGGCTAAGTACCATAGTCAAAAGCTATTACCATGAAAGTATTTATAGAAAAGACACAGGGAGGCAACCTTACGGCGGTGGGGAATTGTCTGAAGCCGTGACACCAGGTCAGGACCAAAATTATTACTGATTCTTCTTTGGATTTTATCAAGGTAATAGCAGGGACACCGGACCATATGTGGACGCAATACTCTAAGCATGAACGACTTATATATATGCATGTTGTTTTGCACGACACAGTGAACTAACCTTCTTAGCAGCTGACCTAGCAATGGATTCAGTATAGTCTCTCCACTTCATGTCAGCTGAGAACCTTAGCCCGAGAAGGCGCAATGAGTCATTATGACAAGTGACGACAAGTATCACATTCATTATTCGTCTTGGAATTTTTATCCAAAATTAGCTGAAATTGATAAAAAATAACATTCATGCCTGAAGATGGTGAATGTTTTCACCGAAAGTACTTGCGAACTATATATGTCGCACATTGTACACTTAATAAAAACAATGATCGTGTCAATCAGCGAGTAGTTAGTAAGTTAATGGCTTCTTAATCTGTTAGCGAAGTGAATTCGCCATTAATTACATAAACTTTATTGATTTATTCTTTGAATGACTAATTTACGATATATATAGACTCACACACACACACACACACACACACACACACACACACACACATATATATATATATATATTTATGCATAAATATATGTGTCAATTAAACTAAATAACGAGATATTAGCAACTATATATGCGTGTGATAACGTACATATACAGATGGGAAAATAAATATTCATTTAATTTAAGGTGTAAACGAAACTGTTGAATGCTGTTAAACAGTGCGCTATAAAGTATATATTTGAATAAATACACACATACCTACATTTCTAGCGCAACTCAGAGTTTCATGGTTACCCAATTCGTCATGCACAAATGGCATATATATCTATATCTCTATATATATATGTGTGTGTGTGTGTCTGTGTGTGTGAAGAGGTTTATATTCTGTTTGTGTGCATATTTCTACCTTTCTTTTTTCTGTTAATACAATCTTAATTCGAAGCCAGCAGCAGGTGTGACCTGACGATTTCCATTTCTTTTATGGCGCCTTATTTTTGGATACGCTCCAGTGCCTCGCAAGATGCGTTCAACTCTAAAAAGAGGAAAAAAAAAAAAAAAAAGCATCCCTGTGAAATGTGCGAGCATTTTACGTTGTCCCGGTCTTCGAACTAAAATATTTTGGCGCCTTTCTCATCGCGGTGGGGAATTTTCTGCAGGAAATAAACGGCCATTTTCTTCCCTTTCCACACTCCTTTCGAGGAATGAGGCGGACGCACCACCTGCCGTTTCCAGCAAATGAAATTGCATGAATATTTACAGAAACGGAAAAGTAAGGTTATTATCAACATAAACAGACTGCGATTTGAAATCTCTCTTTTTTTTTTTTTACCGCAAAGTATATTGATTATCTATTCGATAATATGAAACAGAATATAATAAGATTCATCGGCAACGCATCCTACAGTCCCCTATTTTAATAATGAGATATTTCGGTAAAAGTGTAACAGAAGACATGATTAATGGTAATGAGAGAACATTATTCAAAACATCTGAATATCTCACCAGGAAAAGTATATATATATATATATATATATATATATATATATATATATATATATATATATATATATATATTAATGCATGTTTCATTAAATAATATAGACAATTCTTGCCTGTTTATTTTAAGCAAATTCCTTTTATATCGTCTGATAACATTATCATTGAAAGATGAAAGAAAATCATTATATTGTTACATGTTTTTTTAATCCTATCTAAGCTTTCGGCTAACATAAGCCATTATCAAAGATGACAATTACATTACAGTCTATTAAACAATACACGGACAAAACAATAATGATAGTCTGTTTTTGTTTGCATAGAAGATTTCCAAGCAACGACAAACTACGAGACGCTGGAAGCGAAAATCACACCGCGGCCCATGATATCACACATGACCACGCGAGAGTGAAAACGAGAAGTGTTAAGTATGGGAATACGTTGGTATAAACATATGGCTTCTGTTATCAATTATAGGCATTTAAGTATATCTGTGGAGTTTTCATACTTTATTTTGTTCAGGTTAGGTTTCAACTGTTTTATGTATATAGCTTCAAGAATTTTTTGTATAGTTGTATTTTCAATAAGGATTTTCCGGAATTGTGTATGCGGCCAGGCATATTGTTTAAAATGCCTAAAAATGTTAGAATTATCATTCAAATGTAGAGTCAAGTGTCGTGAAAGCGAGTTTGTGGTGTGACCAACATAAATATTATTTAATCCGTTGGAGATACAATTTCCCACAGGGCACTTGAATTTGTAAACTTTGGTTTTTTGAAACGGTGGGGGGGATTTCATTGTGAATAATTGAGTTCAATATACTAGATTTAGTATAGTATATGATTAACATTTTTGCTAGGATCTGTTGCAGGTATATTAGTATTTACTGATTTTTTTAGTATATTTTCATCTTGTTTATAATTAGTATGCATTTGATTACGATATAGGAGATTAATATGTTTGAGATTAGTAGAAGCAGTATTATGTTCTATTTGCTTATTATTGAGATTTCTAAGAAAGCATCTTATTTGTTCATCAACTATATAGTTTGGAAAGCTATTATTAATAAGTGTCTCTTTTATATTCTTTAGTTCACTGTAAAAAATCTGTTTTGTGGATGAATTAGTTTCTGCACGATGTATTAGATTCTTTATAATTGCTATTTTGTAGTAATATGGGCATTCACTCTTGTAGTTAAGTGTACATGAATTTATGCTTGTAGTTTTTTTGTATGGCGAAATAGTAAATTTATTATTTGTGTTTATCAATATGTCAAGGAAGGGGATTTTATTATTAGTATTGAGTTCATACGTGAATTTAAGGACATAATTATTTTGGAAACGTTTTTGAAGTTGAAGTATTTCATCTGTATTTTTAACTAACATAAGAATATCATCAACGTATCTTAGGTAGATGGATGTTTTTTTTAAAATCTGTAAATATCTTATTTTCGAGGTTCGACATGTAGAAATTGCTAAATATCGGACCCAGTACTGAAACCATGGAGACACCATCACGTTGTATATATATATATATATATATATATATATATATATATATATATATATATATATATATATATATATATATATATATATATTATTACTATGATCGAAGAAAGTGACTTCAGTAGTACAAGCTAATAGTAGTTTCCGTAATATATTAGGATTAATTTTAAGTGGGGGTAAAGATGAGTTACTGTATATATTTCTTATAATTATGTCAATAGTTTCACTAACAGGGACATTGGTAAATAAGTTTTCAACATCAAGTGAAGTCGGGGTTTTCACTTTTTAGGATTTGGATTACTTCTAAAGTTGACTTAACACTATATTTACTAGGAAGGTAGGGAGTAATAAGTTGGTTAATGTATTTTGTTAGATGATATACAGGAGTTGGAATTTGCGATATGATAGGACGGAGAGGATAGTTAGGTTTATGTGTTTTTATAGTGCCGTATATGTAGCCAGGTCTATAATCACCAACAATTTTAGGGAATTTTAAAGAGTTCTGTTCAGCATTATTAGCATTAATAAGTTTATTAACCTTTGATTTTAGTTGGTTGGTCGAGTTCTTGTTGAGTTTTTTTAAAACTTTATGTGATCATGGAGTACGTGGTCAAGTTTTTTTGTTGTAATCCAATTTGTTTAGAATGACGAAAATATTGGCCTTATCAGCTTTTTTACAATTATGTCATGGTGGTTGCATAGTTCTTGTTGCTACAATTTTTAGATGTTTAGAAAGTATTTTTGAGGAGTTTCTGCTTTTATCATACCGATCCTTCAATGCCTTGGCCTTAAGTATTAGATCAGTCGATTCTATTAACTTGTTTTCAACCTTTCGGTATAGTCAGGCAGTTTGTACCTATTGATTTCGCAATACTTTATTTTTTAAAAGAATTATTAATGAACGCTATATTGTTTAAAAAAACAAAAAGGCACAACGTTTGGTATGGTAGGAAGTGAGGAGGAAGAGGACGCGAAGAAGGAGAAGAAGAAGAAGAAGAAGGAGGAGGAGGAAAGAAAAGGGTACTGTAAAAATTTATCGGTGGGTGTTAATTTAAATGTAATTTTTTTTATCCAGCCTCATATGAAATTAAATTAAAGGGAATTTTTTTCATATGAAAAACTCAGACCTTTGATTCAAAAGTTTTTTTTGATCCGTAAATGTCATTATTTCTAATTTTTTTTGTTGGTAGAGTTAGCAGATGTTAATATGGTTGTTGTTATATATTAGGTTGGTGCAAAAATAATGACGTAACAATGTCGTTTTTTGACGTTAAAAAATACGTCAAAAAACGACATTATTACGTCATTATTTTTGCACCAACCAAATATAAAATGGATAAAAGAATAGCCGAAAGCGCTCGGACGTACCACAACATTCCAGAAATATTTAAAGAAATAACAAGAAACCTAAATCTACAAGAATGATAAAATGAAAGGTATACTAAAAACAACCAAAATAATTAAAAGCAAATGCCAATAGCCCCCCTAAAACGCAAATTAACCTCATTCAAATTTAGTCAACACACAATACAAGGGGAAACAAAAAGATGTGGGGTTTGTGATATAATTATAGAAGGAAACTCCTACACGTTTGAAAACCCCACAACAACATTTACAGTAAATAAAAACTTAAACCGTAACTCCAAAAATGTAATTCATGCACGCAGGTGTACGAAATGCAACAAATCTTATATAGGCATCACTCAAACACTAACCAACAGTCTATCTATACAAAAGCAACACCAAAAAACTCTACAAAATGCTACAACACATCTACAAATGCAACCATGGTAACTTTAAAATTATGCTCTTATTACTGTTACCTCCAAATACCCGAAAAAACTTGAGAGATAAATTTAAACCAGCGCTAAACAAATCATAACCTCACGCATAAACACACACCATATTCACATAGCGGCAAACGTTACTAATCGGACCACACATACTGGTAAAAACAAACGAACTAGATGGACCACACGCATACATACAACACAAGCGCACACACACACACACGAAACCTACACACTATACAAATTGTATACATATATATACTTTGTAGGTTTCCTTGTAATAATACAGTATATATGTATGGAGAAAGAATATATATATATATATATATATATGTAAGCAAATATAAATGGCTATAAATCCGACAGAATGGAGAAAAATTTTTTCTCCATTCTGTCGGATTTATATCCATTTATATTTGCTTACATATATATATATATATATATATATATATATATATATATATATATATATAGAGAGAGAGAGAGAGAGAGAGAGAGAGAGATTGATAATATTAGTGGTAAATATACACATACATATGAAAAATATATAAATATATATACATAGGTGCATACACATCTCTCTTTAGCTCTAACATTAGTCCCACACACTCATACTTACACTCTCTCTAAATTCTATTTTTATTTCCGGAGTTGTTCTTTTCTGTTTTCTTTTTGAATTTGTAGGTCTGATGAATTGGATCGTATTTACGATTCCAATGGAATAAATTATGACCATGGAATATTAGTGTTTAAGCCTTTTTATTATATATATATATATATATATATATATATATATATATATATATATATATATATATATATATATATAAACTGGCAAAAAACACACACACAATACACAAAAATAGAGAAAGAACTGAAAAGATACAGGATGACATAAAAAAAGATAAGAACAAAGACATCCTTATTTCTTTCCTTTGACCAAATTTAATTGTTTTATCAGCCCTCAAATAAAGGAACATTTTTCGGCCAGTACCCAATGGATTCAGATCACTACTACGACCCACAAAAGACAATGGATTCAACATAGGAAGTAAAAATTCATTCCTTTAAATATTATATGCAAAAAACATTCTTCGCCTGATGAAGGTCACAAGACCTGGAACCCGTGTAGCAAAATATATAGAATAATGTATTTAAAAAAAAAATGGATTATAATAAAAAAAATGTTTGCGGATTTTCTCTCTTTAAAATATACATATTTCTCGTTGGAATAAATATTACTATTGATGATTCAATTATATATATATATATATATATATATATATATATATATATATATATTCAGTTGTATCAATTACTAGCAATATTAATATAATTGCAATCGTCTGTAATACACAAGTAATCAGCGTTAAAAAGAAAAAACCATCATCACCACCATATTCACATACAGAAGCCTCTTAACCAATGTGATGATGTAAGGCCCAGACAGATAGAAATATATGTGCACGTATGTGCACATGTGCGTATGTGTGTGTAAAGAAGTGTTATTCCATTTGACGACACAGACGTGAAACTTGGGGTTGCAAACTCATAGCCATAAAACAACTAAATATGTTAGCTCTATCACTGATATTGAGCACTTTCCAATATAACATAATATATAGCTTTTAGGCACCGAATATCGACAGTCTGTTTCATGCTTCAATAATCCGGCTTGACCACACTGCTTATATATATATATATATATATATATATATATATATATATACATACACACACTTATATATATATGGATAGATATACATTGCTTATATATATATATATATATATATATATATATATATATAAAAGCAATGTTGTCATTGACGATAGTTTATTTCAAGCTTCAAGCCTGATGATTATTCAAGCATGAAAAAGACTGCCGACATTCGGTGCTCAACGAAGTAAATATAGAATATTTAAAAACTATATTTTATACTATATATATATATATATATATATATATATATATATATATATATATATAAGCGAAAACGATATATAATTTTTTACATATCAAAAACAATTCTAGGGAAAAAACTATGACAAAATTGAAAAAGTTCTCAATACTTACATGTAGAGCAGAGATAGATTGACAATACTTTTAAGTTCCTCCCATACCCTAACTGTTTCATATTCAATGCGAAACAAAATGCTTGTTAAATATTTCAGAATAGAAAAGCGGGCCTTGCTGACAAACGCAATGAATCAAAATATATTGTTCTACCAATCAACTCTATCACAGCTAAAATTGACAAGAATGTATGTAAACTCAACATAAAATTTGTTACAACTACGTCTAAAACCATAATACACGACAAAACAATAATACAAAACAAAATAATAAGTCAAAACATTCAGATGGAATTTAATCTATCAACTGTAACAATTGTTACAAGGAATACATCGGAGAGACCTCAAGGAATTTAAATAAAAGATTTTATAGACATAAAAGGGATCTTTTATAAAACATCTCGTTAATATTTCTTTTCCAGTGTTATATCGCTCTGTTTTTATTTCTCCAAGGTTTATCACCTGTAACAATTGTTACAAGGAATACATCGGAGAAACCTCAAGGAATTTAAATAAAAGATTTTATAGACATAAAAGGGATCTTTTATAAAACATCTCGTTAATATTTCTTTTCCAGTGTTATATCGCTCTGTTTTTATTTCTCCAAGGTTTATCACCTGTAACAATTGTTACAAGGAATACATCGGAGAGACCTCAAGGAATTTAAATAAAAGATTTTATAGACATAAAAGGGATCTTTTATAAAACATCTCGTTAATATTTCTTTTCCAGTGTTATATCGCTCTGTTTTTATTTCTCCAAGGTTTATCACCTGTAACAATTGTTACAAGGAATACATCGGAGAGACCTCAAGGAATTTAAATAAAAGATTTTATAGACATAAAAGGGATCTTTTATAAAACATCTCGTTAATATTTCTTTTCCAGTGTTATATCGCTCTGTTTTTATTTCTCCAAGGTCTATTATAAGATTTTAGTTAATAGAGATTAGAAGTCGTGCAGTAACGTTATAATTACTATTTCAGGAAATGGAAAGGAGATATGGATTGAGGAATCGGAGAGCCGAGTTCGAAATTTACTTCGGTTCGTAATTTATTCACCGTAATAAGTCTGGTCATAATTTTGATTTTAAAAATGCTATTCTAATTCAAAGAGAAAGCAATTTACGATGTTGAAAATGTATAGAAAATAGGTGGACATTATAAAAAAAAATCAATAAATGTTTCTAATCTTTACAATCGATAGCAACCTGACTTGAATGTATAATCTTCCGTCTTCAGCTACTCAGTAATGGAAAGAGATAATACTTCTAAAATACCAACCGAATATAAGGAGTGGATACGGTGCAAAAAAGAGAAGAAAAAAATCCATTGATGGATACTTTACATGGAAGTTATTCCCTGTTCCTCGAGAGATATTTTCGTTCTGCAAGAAAACAGGCTCCATTCAAAGCCACAATGTATGGGAATGGTTTTAAGGACTGGACAGTACAATCGAGTCCATACAGATATTAGAAAGCGGCATATATATATATATATATATATATATATATATATATATATATATAAAGTTTGCACTATTTTCTTTCTTTTCTTTAGCTTCTAGCAGTAAATAACATTTTTGCCATCTTGTTAATACTTCTTTTCTAAAGTTCTGTCGCTTTCTGCGTCTTTTTTTCTTCCAGGTCTGTTATAAGATTTTATACGAATATTACTGCCACGTATGGTCTGGTGCTGCCGCTATATATCCAGAGATCCCTGATAAAATCTAAAGATGAATCTACAATATTACTGGCCTTGATCTGGCGTCTCGGCTTCAGACACTTTCCCACCACCGTAAAGTTGCCTCCCTCTGACTTTTCTATAAATGCTTTCATGATAATTGTTCGATGAACTCTTCGCCATGGTAAATATTCGTTGGGATTAAATTTTTAAATTGTTTTTATTCTCCCCCACCCTGACAATGAATTGTACATATCAGGATTAGTTAGGACTTTCATAGAGACAATGAGGTATTATGGTGAATGCGTAAGAATGCGTTGCTGTGGTGTAAGGAATATTGTTGTGTGTCTGGTTCAGTGTTTGTGGCTAGCTAAGTTTAACGTTAAGACAGAAGAAGACCGTCCTTTTCCCCATTCTCCATTTTGGCCTTGTGCCACATTTTGCAAATAAATTACAAATAAATATCACTCTTCGCCGTTGTAGCAAGACTCTATGAATTTCAGCGCAATACTAGATTGTCGACGTGGTCTCACCAATGTATAGTTGAGCGGGTTAGATCTAACCGTAAGTTCTATACTAACAGTTTCTTTTCTCCCACTTCTCGCTTGTGTAACTTCCTTCTGGCCCCATGCTTTCCAGCCAACTTTAATCTGCAAAAATTTAAATGCAATGTCAATCGCTGACTAATGTCCTCCTGATTACTCTTCTTTTGTTCTTGAGCCTTAGTAACTTTTCTGTTTTCTATTTCTTTCACACCCAGTAACCTCTTGTGTCTTAGTGGCTTTATTGCCTTGTTTGCAGCTCGATTTAAAAATATAATAGGCATTAGGAGTCGTTCAGTTATTCTTATAGGAAATGGGAAGCGGGCACGGACTGATCGAGGAATCGGGCAACCGAGTTCGAATTCCACTCGAGTTCATTACATTTATTTACGTGAAAATACCTTGTGAAACTTATGACTCTATCTCTTCTCTTCCCAACTATGGGTTAAATAGCAGGACAGAGTCATATAGAACCGGTCTAGAAGAAGGAAAATCTCTGAATTCAAAAACCAGCCTGGAGTGGGTTGGGCTTCGTCCGGCTATCTTACCCAGAAAACACCACGATCTTAAGATATGAGTTTCGTGATTGGAAATGGAATCAGCGTTGCTAGTCCTAATTTTGGACACTTATATTCACTTTGTAATATTACGCTCGTTAAAGGCATGAGTCTATTTCTCCCTGTTCCTCTCGCTAGAATTCCTGTCATAATATTACTATTATACAATATTTATTAGAACAGGGAATGGGTGCGTTAACACTCGAGCAGAACTTATATATTTTAATCATTTCACCTCAAGCAAAGAAATAAAGCCACTAAGACGCAAGCGGTTACTGAGTATTAGAGAATATGAGAAAAACATTATTAAGGAAAGAGAAAACAATAAAAGAACGGAAATTAAGTTGATTTGGTTTGTTTTGGTTTATTTTGTTTTACGGTATATCAACCTCAATGGGTTATTTAATGCCGACATGATTTTTATTGTTGGTAATATTTTTTTTTTAAAAAGTATTTTTGGTAATATATTTCCCAAAAATGTAAAGCTGATAATAATTTTTTCCTCAAAAATTGTTGGTAATAATTCTTTACAAAAATGTTTTGTAGGTATTAAAATCTATTTTTACACGTTTTGACTCCAGTTTGGGGGTCAACTATTTGCCTATAATTGGGACCCTAACATGTGTTACCACCCCGGGTCAGTGTGGACCTAAGAACACCTGCAATTAAGAGGTTGTTCCATGCTTCTCAAAACCTCCTGATCAGATGCCTTGCTGTTAGATGTAGTTTATCGTCTTACCCAGGACGGCGGGAATTAAGAAGACAGAAGATAACGATAAAACATTGCATTTAAATAATTAAAGATCAAAGTTGACTTGAAAGAAAGAAGCTGGACGAGAGTTCCACAAGCGGGAAGTGCGATAGGAGAAACTGTTTGCATAGAACTTACGGTTGCATCTAGATATTTCAACTGTAAAATAAATGATGATATCTTGCCACCAATCTAGTACTGTGCTTAAATTCATAAAAAGGAAAACAATATTTATTTTGAAAATACAAAAATGTCGCACAAGGCCAAACGGCGGGGGGATAGTAGAAGGCTGGTCTTCAATCTGTCTTATCTTAAACTTAGATAGCCACAATTACTGGCCTAAACAGATAACAGTATTCCTTGCACCAGAACAACACATTCTTATCATTCTTATAACAGTCACCATAATACCTCGGAGTCTCTATTAAATCCTAAATAGTCCCCATATGTACAATTTATCTGTGCGGTGCGGAAGAATAAAAAATAACAACTTTAAATAAAAAGAACCCCAATGAATATTTACAATGGCTACATAGAGAGAAGTTCGCCAGAAAAATTACCAAGAAAATAGTTATAGAGAGTCGGGGAAGATGTTATAGATTCTTTGGATTTTATCCAGAATCTTTGAATATATAGCAGAAGTACCAAACCAGATGTGGCAGCAATATTCAAAGCCTGGACTATGTAAGATGCGTTCAGACGAAAAAAAATTGTCCAGCACGTCACAGTGAACCAATTTTCCTATCAGCAGATCTAGCAACTGATTCAATATAATCTTTCCAATTTATGTCAGCGGAAAATGTTAAACCAAGAAGGTGTAATGAGTCACTCTCCTGGAAGTCAGCATCAACCATGCTGATGGAAGGCAGAAAGACTCATTACTGACGTTTGATAGAGAACAGTCTAGGGATTGTAGAGGAAAGTTCATCTGAACATTTATTTTGAAAAATATCTACAGAAAAAGTATAGCGGAGCTACATTACGGCGGTAGAAAAGTGTCTTAAGCCGAGATGCCAGTTCAAGATCAATGACATTGCAGATTCTTCCTTGGATTTTATCAAGATCCTCTAAATATATACCAGGACCACCAGACCATATGTGCCATCAATATTCAAAGCATGGGCGAATATGTAGACATAAATATGTAAGATGGGTTCGGAGGAGAAAAATTCAAAGCCTGGACTTATAAATGTCTAAGATAGATTCTGGCGAGAAAAATTGTCTAGATCGACACAGTGAACCAATTTTCCTAGCAGTAGATCTAGCAACTGATTCAATATAATGTTTCCACTTAACGTCAGCGTAAAACGTTAGCCCGAGAAGGCGCAGTGAGTCACTCTTCTGGAGGTTAGCATCAGCCATGCTGATAGAAATCAGAAAGAGGTCTCTCATTCACAGCTGCATAAAAAGTAGTTGACATTGTTTAATCAGAAGATTGCGTTATTCAGCACTGGTATTTGTAATCTATTAGTCATGAATGTAATTATCAACTGGTGTTCCTTGATTGGTCGAATCTGTCAAAGATTTATTGACTTCTGGAACCCTTCCCAGAAATCCTCAGATCAAAGTACGAATCATATTGCTATTTGCATGATAGAAGACAAGTCGTGGCTGGGGTTCACAATTTTCGCATTTCCATTATTTTATCCTAGGCGAAAAATATAATCCTCCCGGAAGTCAAATAACTTTTTTTTTTTTATTTATTAAAAGGCAATATTAACATCGACACAATTCACTCTTTTCCAAGAGGAAACGAATAAGGATAAAATGGTTGGGGTCGTATAAAACGCTTTGGCATCATCTATAAAACATCAGTATATATCATTCTGCATTTGATATCACTCTGGGCATAAATATTACATTCTTAGTTCCAGTGTCTTCAACGAAAACTTACTGTTCTTGTCCTATTTTCAGTTTAATATTGCTACGCGCTCTATTCACAAGAATTCGGAGGATAAGTTCCATTATGTGGCTGATTGACCGATGGAGCTCGCATCCATCTGCACGTAATAGAGACGGAGCGAGTAACCGACCTAATAAACTTGATTAGAAATAAGCTTCATTAAGTGGATGGGAGAACAGAGAAGTCAGAAGAATGGTGTATAGACTAACTTTAATAAGAGCTATAAATAACAGGAAGGTGTGGAGAGCCATTAACCCTCATGTTCTGAAGTTACACAGATCATAGAAGAATAAGAATAAGTTTGGTGTTTAGCATTAGAGAGGTATAAAAAATTACTTCTTAAAATATTGGTTTTTTAAGTTCGAGTCTATAAGAATTTACATGGTTTTGGGATAGGTAAATATTGCTCGTTTATTTTTTAGTCTATAAGCGGTTTTTTTGATTCGGGGATAGGTAAATATTTTTTGAGTTTATAAGCATTTATATGGTTCGTGGATAGGTGGTTATTGGTCGTTTATTTTTGAGTCTATAAGTATTTACTTTGGGGATAGGTAAATATGGGTCGCTTATATTTGAGTCCATAATCATTTATTTGGTAAGAAGATAGGTAAATATTGGTTGTTTATATATCAGTCTATAGACTACTTGGTTTGTGGATAGGTAAATGTTGGTCGTTTATTTTTGAGTTTCCTGTCCTAGCTGAGAACCGTGACGCCTGGCGTTTCATCACCAACCCTGCTGTTTACTTCTTTGAAAATACCTGCAGGGCGGCTCTCAGGGACAAGAGGCATTGGAGGAAGTACTGCAACGTTATGCCCTCGAATCCAGGACTTTAAGCTGCAACTACTGTGACCGTGTATCCCTGTCGCGCATTGGATACCGTCACAAAGGTATCAGTAAACGTCGTGTATAGACTTCCTCTTGATCTTCGTTTTGCGAAGGCAAGCTATGATTTATGAGTCTAGAACTATTTACATGGTTGGTTACTTGTATGATTTGGTTATGGATATTTCCTGTATGAATGGTGGCTTTCTTCCTAATTTGTTGGTTATATTATTATTTTCTCTTCGAGTTCCATGCGCTATTCCTTTTATTTGTTGCCGTTATTGAAAATCCTCAAGTCATGTGATTTTTTTGATTTTTTTAAAGCGTTTCACCCCAACCAAGGCGGGAAGCCACTAGCACGCAAGGGGTTACAGAGAGTTGGAGCGAGAGCGAATAGGAGTGATAGAGGAAAGGATGAAGAGAAGAATAGGGTATAGATCAAGGCATCTGGAGACGTCGATTGACATTACATTTGAATAGTTGGAGATTATAGCTATCCGGGAAACAGGAAAAGGGGAGGGAGTTCCACAGGCGAGAAGTGCGAGACGTGAAGCTATTGGAGTAGAAGAGACGGCTACGTTTAACAGTTTCGACAGTGAAAGGGTATGGGCGAGATGCCAGTCTAGTAGAACACTTAAATTCATAAAGTCTGGGAACCAGCGAAAGCAGCTCATCGGAGCAGTTACCATGAAAGTATTTGTAAAAAAGACAGAGGGAGGCGACGTCTGTATCGCCAGACCACAAGGTTCAAAGCAGAGTGGTCTTCACTATGACACACAGGCTTCATTCGCTGGAAGTCATTTTCAACCATTGATCCGAGAAAGTGGTAAACCGCTGACAGTTTCAACATTTCTGAGTCGGTTGGGCGCAATAGATTTACATTCGGGCAAAAAACAAAAACAAAAACAAACAAAAACAAACTCGGTTCCCTGTAATGAAAAGTGTCGCGTTTCGGTGGCATCCTCAGCCTCTGTCGGAGGTTTCAGTCGACTTATTCTTGACACACTGATAGAGGAGAAATATACACTAGATTTTATATTCTTGAATATTCCATTTTAGTTATGACCAAAAATATGTTGTAAATTTATGGTGATTTTCTAAACATAGCTTATATGTGGCACAAGGCCAAAAGTATTGGGCGCTCAGTGAGAATCGAACTCACTATTCAGTCATATTTGACCTAGCGAGACAAGTTTGCTAAACATTACACGGTGTCGAGGTTCCCAATGATTTTCTAAGCATAGCTTAGACGTGTCACAAAACCGAAAGTGTGGAGCACCCAGTGAAGATCGAACTCACAAGTCAGTCATAACTGATCTTGAAAGACAAGTTAACCATTACACCACGTCGAAATGCACCAATGTTTATTTTCTGAGTCTAACTTTGATGTGAAACCAGGCCGAAAAAATGGGGCAACTGGTGAGGATCGAACTCACTTTTCAGACGTAACTGATCTAGCGAGACAAGCTTACTAACCATTACACTACGCCGAGTTGTACAAAAAATGATTTTCTAGGTGTATCTTAGATGGGTCACAAGGCCGTAAGAATGGTGCACCCAGGGAGAATCGAACCCACTATTCACTCATAACTGACCGAGAGAGACAAGTATGCTAACCATTACACCACGTCGAGGTGTCCACGTAACGTTACGAAAACTTTGAAGATGTCATTTTCGTTTTTTAGTCCACTGATTACGGTGTGTGAGGTTTTATTTCCCGGAATGGTGCGTTGATAACGAAACTTGCTAACCTGGCCTCTATCGTCTCGAACTTCACAAAGGGGGTACTTTGAAAGGTAACTGCAGACAATAGTGAGCAGGTAAAGAAACTGCATTCACAGGCAATTCCTGGAATTCAGTTTTTAAGATTTCTGGCACCATTTTTGAGAAAAAAATTCTCATTTCCAATTCCTCTTTTAGAGTCCGCCGCACTCTTTGGATTTGTATAATCAATTCTTTCGCTATCAGTCACACAGTCTATCGCTATTTTCCATGGAAAGTGCTCAAACGAACTACATACCTTGGTTCCGCTATGCGTAACCTTCACGGCAAGATCACGCCATGCCACTTACATAGTAGCAAACCACCCACATTCCCTTCGTATTCCATCGGTGAGAAATAAGTTCCATTCGAGAAGCTTCTCCCCGCGAACCCCGGGGAACCGATTCCCAACAGGATGTTTCCCTAATCACTATAATCTTAACCTGTTCAAGTCTAGAGTTAACCGATATCTTCCCTCCAAACTATACAAACTACTCCTTAATATAACACTCTACCTCGAGTAGCTCCCGGGCCTTGTACACGATGAACCTTACTGTAATCAAAAAAATAATCTTCGATCTGAGCACACCAAGAAGTAAAGGTCTGAATCCCCCCACCCCAGGCTATTTGCGCGTAAGTGAAATATCATGAACACAACTGGGAATGGAATACGGCTCTCCGATTATCAATTCCGAGTCGTTATACATTACATCATCCACACATCTAAGCTTACAGCACCTGGCATTTCCAAACGGTCACCCGGCTCAACGTTGCTTAACTTCGGTTTGTCGGACGGAACCGGCGCTTCAACGTGATGTGGCAGTAAGTCATACCAGCCGCACACCCAAGCTTACAACACCTGGTATTCCCAAGCGGGGACACATCTAGGCACTGACCAGGCTCAACGTTGCTTAACTTCGGTGATCGTACGGAACCGGCGTTTTGACGTGATCTGGGCGTAAGCCGTGCCATACGAACATCCAAGCCTACAGCACCTGGTATTCAAAATCGGTCAGCCATCTAGGTACTGACCAGGCTCGGCGTTGCTTAACTCCGGTGATCATATGAGAATAGGTGTTTCGACCTGATGTGGACGTAAGCCCTTCATTTTTAGTAGTAAATTGCTCTCCGGCAGTAAAAAAAACTTTTCCTTTTCAGAATGCTGGGAAAATGGTCGGCTCCTTAAAGTAACTGACCCCTCATACTCTCTCTTTATAACAGTCAGATCAGACAACAACAACAACAAAAAAAAAAAAAAAAAAGAGAAGAAAAAGCTGGCATATCCGCGCTGGAGCTGTACAAACGTTATCCAATATACTTTCAGATGATTTTAATAAACAAAAAATATCCCTCACAACTGGTGATTAGGTATATAATCTGTTTATCAGCATATCAACTCATGGGTCATTAAATACCGAAATTTAATTTTGCGGGGAATTTACAAAAATGTATTGCTGGTAATATATTTATTAGGTTGGCGCAAAAATAATGACGTAATAATGTCGTTTTTTGACGTATTTTTTAACGTCAAAAAACGACATTATTACATCATTATTTTTGCACCAACCTTATACTATGGCAATTTCTTGCTGGTATTTTTACTTTAAAAATGTACTTTTATACTGTTTTGACTGCAGCTTGAAGGCTAACTATTCCCCTATAGCTGGGACCCTAACAGGTGCTACCAGCCCGGGCCAGGGTAGACATGGGAACAACAGCAATTAATAGATGATTCCACGCTTCTTAAAACCTCCTGATAAAAGCCTTGCTGCCGGATGTAGTTTATCGTCATACTCAGGACGTACAACTGGTAACCCCCCTCTCCAAATCCCAACCCCCAATCCCCACCCCCAAAATTCAAATAAAAATTGTTTCAAGGTTTGATAAATTGGCTTACTTGTCTCTCGACTTCAATCCTGTTAAAACGTTGTGGAGTATTTTTTATACCGCTGTTCATTCAATACAAAATCCAAGAGCCTCTCAATGTAGAGTGTACTGAAGGAGGATTTTGCGAGGATGTAAAAAATAGAACTTAAGAACTGCAGTTGAGGATATTATGTCGAATAGAAAATGGTTAATTTTAGGCTTGAAGGGATTTAGATTATAGTGATTAGGGAAGTATCCTCTAGGGAGTTTGTTGTACAAAGCAACGGTTCTCGGTAAGAAGTGGAACTTCTTTCTTACAAATGGAATACGAAGCGAATAAAGATGGTCCGACGTTGTGTACGTGAAATAGCGGGTCAGAGCTGTAAAGGTCTGAACTGGCGGAAGTAAACAATGTAGTTTCTCTGAACATTTTCCATAGAAATAGCGACAGAATAGTGATAGCCTTGCGACGTTGCAATGGTTGAAAGGTTGAAAATAATTCGTCGCCTACAAGGCACTGTGAACTTTTTTTATTAAGGCTTGAATGGGAAGATTGTGTAGCTACAGGTCAGATATAGCAGCAGTACGCCATTTTTTTTATCCGATTTGCTGTGTAACTTCCTTCTTACCAATGGAATTCAAATCAATGCGTACTGTTCGCCCCTCTGTGTATAGGTAATGGCGGTAAATATATGAACTAGTAGAACTCATCAGAATATGAAAGCAGCTATAGAATAGCGATAGGCTTGTGATGTTGCGTCTGTGGCAAAGGGGTTGTCAGGTGGAAAATAATTCATCGCCTATAAGGCCGCATAAACGCTTTTGAACTGTATAAGGGCTGCAAAGAAGTTCCAGCCTACATATGGCAGCAGTAGTCTATTTTAGGGTTGATGGGATTTTTGTAAAGATAAAACATGGCAGGCAGTCAGATACTTTCTGATATGAAGAACCGACACCTTTTAAAGGATCTTTAGCGATGGATCGTATATATGTGTTCCAGTTCAGGTCCAGGGTAAACCCTACTCACAAAAGACGTTCAAAACAGGGAGCCTCTTTGACAGTGAAACCCTTCATTGTGGCTGGTGAGAATTTAGAGGATGATGATGATGATGAAAAGTTACTGGTTTGTGTATTTAAAGTATTGAAAATTACAAGGCCGTTTCTCCATCTTTGGACTGTTAGAGCTTAATCAGATGAAAGATCAGCTGCCAGGCTCTCATCATCTTAATTTTAAAAGGCGCACCCGTAAATTGTGGTATCACCTGCATATATATCTACTAATGATCATAGAATATTCATAGGTATATCGTTCATATAAAGCAGAAATAGATTTCTTTTAATCAGTTTCACCCCATGCAAGGTAGCAAAGCCACTAAGACACAAGGATTCACAGTGTGCGGAAGAATTAGGAACAGAGAACTTAATAATGAGCGGGAAGAGAAAAGTGTAATCAGGAGGATAATAGATAGTGATTGACATTTCATTTACATTTTGCAGATTAAAGTTGACTGGATAGGTTATAGTCAGGGTTAGATTTCAAAGCTATAGTTAGGGGTTTCGTTTTCTAAGTGAAGGTCAAGAACAAGAAAAAAAAATTTGTTCTTTTTAGGCTTCCTTCTTTTAAAATTTAAGACATTGGAGAGGAGATGGGCGCCGCCAAGGTACCTGAATGTCCACAGGAAAGATCATGAGGAAGAAGAGTCAAAGCAACACCAATGCTGGATCAACAACGTCCCAATGACTTACTCCAGGATGGGTGTTACAAGTGCGCGACTGGATCCACAAACACCGTCAAGTTACCAATGCAGGGTACCACCATCGGATCGTAGAACGTTCGCACCTTCTATGCTTTTAGGGAAAGAGTGGACGGACGCTGGAATGCCGGCCGGAACTCCTGAGGGCCGCTGCCAACAGATCAGACTGGAAGCGGTTGTCTGTTTCTTCTTAGGTCTTGCCACTACCCCCACCCCCGAGGACTGAGGCAATCGTGGGACTGATGATGATGATGATGATCTTCTTCTTCTTCTTCTTCTTCTTCTTCTTCTTCTTCTTCTTCTTCTTCTCGAGTCGCTACCCGACACCCATCCAGTGTTGCAAATTTTGCCGAGGCTTGAATGGGAGGATTGTGTAGCTCCAGGTCAGATATAGCAGTACATTTTCATAGAAATAGCGACAGACTGGTGATGGCCTTGCGACGTTGCAACGGTTGAAAGGTTGAAAACAATTCCTCGCCTGCAAGACACTGTAAACGTTTTTTTTCCCAAAGCTTGAATAGGAGGATTGTGAGATCAGTTGCCAGACTCTGGTCATCTTAATTTTTAAATTAATTTAATTTTCTGAAATTTCTGGCTTCTTAAAGTTTTAAGGTCATCAACACTGGGGAAAACCTGATGATGACGATAATGAGGATTTTTAAAATTATGGAAGTTAGCGTTTTTGCGGGAAACTAAATGAAAAGAAAAATTCCGATCGTTCTTTATTCGGATTACACTCTTAGCGATATATTGCAATTAACGCCATTATTCTCGTGCAGTGGTCACTCGAATCAACCCGCCAGGGATTTCTGCACGAGATTAACGTTATTTATCCGCAGAGCGGGAGATTTACAACGCACGTGAAATCAGATAAAATATCTTCAATTTACGATAAATGAGATGTCGCTCTAAATCCTGTCGGCAAACCTTGCAACCTTGCAATTAGCTGAATGTTGGCAGAGATGGATTTTCCTTTAGGTCGTTTTTGTTCATTATCTTGCAAATGCAATCTCAGAGAGCTGTCCCTGCTGGACACACATCGCATATAAGTTGGCCATGTAGAAATTGGTTCAACAAGGATTAAAATAAAAATACTCTATATTAATATTTTTCATTTGGCATAAGACCAGATGGGATTGAATTAAAAATTTTGTCCGACGTCAAAACATCGAATTATATTGGGCGTCGTTACAAGAAAATAGCTGGGTTCAATGTCAGCATCAAAATTTATGAATTGTCTTCAAATAGTTTGGTTCCTTGTCGGAATAAAGAAAATTTAAGACAAAGAAATTTCTCATGTTATATCTCGTCAGCTGTTTCAGGACGATCACTGCATTTTCTTCTTTCGTCACCATGTACGAATTGTATTCAAAATCGATCTGATGTTATGTCGGAATAAGAAGATCCCTGACAAAGAATTTTCTCGCTATATATCTCGTCAACTGCTCCAGGACAATCACCGCTTTTGCTGCTTTAATCAACCTACGAATCATATTGGGAAAGAAAATCATATTTTATGATCCTTTGCCAGAATAAGAAAACCCTAAAATGTCACACGACATATAGCCTTATTTGTTGTTAGGTCTTTAAAAGTCCGGCATGAAAATTGCATGATACCCATGAACTAATTTCAATAGACCTGGGTTTGACGATAAACTACATCCTGCAGCAAGGACTCTGATCGGAAGATTGGAGGTTTCAAGCAGTGTGAAACCACTTCTTAATTGATTTTGTTCCCACGTCCAACCCTGACCTGGGCTGGTAGTACCTGTTGGTGTCGCAGCTATAGGTAAATAGTACTAACAATATCTATTTATAGTAAAAGTACTAAAAATACATCTAGTAAAATTGCCAGCAATACATTTTATATCTGTCTTTATTTCTGAGATGTGATATTGTTACTATTTACACTACTGACATAGTACGGACTATTGTTCTCATCTCTGTTGCCATATTCACGACGTTTCAGTCGTTGTACACTCCGGCATTCTTCAGGTCATACGTTGGAATTTCAAACTGAACCATTTATTTCGTTCACCGGGGTAGATGGTTCTAGTTCCACGTGCCATATCAGGCATGGAATGTGGAACTAAAACGTTCAAACGTATATCACCTGATGAAGGCTGGAGCGTACAACGACCGAAACGTCGTGATTTTGACAAGAAAGATGAGGATATTAATCGGAACAATGTAAACAGTGTAAATAATACATTTTATATTAAGATATATCAACTATACATTTTATAGCAAAATGACCGACAATATTTTTTTTTTATCTGCCGTTGGAGGGCATAAAATTGCAAACAAAATATTTAGCTTTCGGCATTACATCACTGATTGAAGTTGATATGCTGTGAAACAAAATCAACCAATCAACGAATTTCAATCCTTCCACAATTTCTTGGCCAATGTAAGGGTTCAGATGCTGTATAGGAAGAGTCTGTTTATTGAACGTATTTCATTTAGGATGTGTCAAATTTGCAAGTTGCTTTTATTCAGCTGGGAGCAAATGAATTCCGTTATTTGCCTTTTTGAATGCGCATTAGCATTTGCCGGTAAAGGTTATTAGGATGGGAAACTAAATGAGGTCTTTGTGATGAATTTCGATATAATAATGCAGTTCACTTCCACAGTCCTAATTAGTTAATTGGTTAATGTTGGCCTTTCAGTATCATGTCATGAAATACTAATGTATTCCGAGCGAGTGTAAGAAAGATTGCGCAAAGAGTGAGGAGGGAGATGAATGTATCTATCAATTAGGTTGGTGCAAAAATAATGACGTAATAATGTCGTTTTTGACGTATTTTTTAACGTCAAAAAACGACATTGTTACGTCATTATTTTTGCACCAACCTAATATCTATCTATCTATCTATCTATCTATCTATCTATCTATCTATCTATCTATCTATCTATCTATCTCACTCTTCTCATATCTATCTATCTATCTATCTATCTATCTATCTATCTATCTATCTCACTCTGCTCATATCTATCAATCTCACTCTGCTCATATCTATCTATCTATCTATCGATCTCACTCTGCTCATATCTATCAATCTCACTCTGCTCATATCTATCTATCTATCTATCTATCTATCTATCTATCTATCTATCTATCTCACTCTTCTCATATCTATCTATCTATCTATCTATCTATCTATCTATCTATCTATCTATCTATCTCACTCTGCTCATATCTATCTATCTATCTATCTATCTATCTATCTATCTATCTATCTATCTTACTCTGCTCATATCTATCTATCTATCTATCTATCTATCTATCTATCTATCTATCTATCTATTATAAAGACTGGTTATTTGTTTTACTAGTACACCTATCTACTAGGGTAGCTAATAAATCCCTGTTTCCGAAAACTGCACGTGCACCTGTGTGCTTGTTGAACACCTACAAACCTAATCTGACCAAGTCTAGTACAGTCAAACCCTCAGTCACGTTGACTTCTTATTTGCGCAATCATCGACAGCTTCTGAACTGTTTCGCTTGCTTTTCAAGTTATCCCCATCGGTGCCGCATCCATGAATCGCCTCCATAGTCTAATATTACCAAGGAGTCACCTTCTTGATAAATCAATGATGGTAAAATACCGAACCATATCATCGTAATACCCTGGTCATCCATAGTCAGCTCCCAAAACATTTCACCAAACTAGTTTCACTCACAAGGCTTGAGTCAACACAAAGTTGGGTTTCCAGTCTCTTCCCAATAATACAGTACACTGGGATCTTCTCCCCTTGGCCAATAATATCAAGAAGTCACTGACAGATAAACTAGGGTGAGATTCGAACTCTCATCTTATGAGTGGAACATAGACATTCTCGCCACTCTGTCATATATATATATATATATATATATATATATATATATATATATATATATATATATATATATATATATATATGATATAATGGAATATGCATACACCTGTGTTCCCCCTCCCTGGAATATGATTGTGGCTGGTGTCCGTCATAAATACCGACGGATGTGTAGGAGAGTCAGAGAGCCTTAGTCTGAGAGCTAAGTCTATAACGACGCCCATTGGACTACGCCATTGATCTACACTTCTTACCTGCGACTACGACGCGTACCAGTCGATTACTGCTACCGTATTCTACTTGGTTATAGTAGCCAAAACCACTTAGCTACTTCGATTAAATATCACACACACACACACACACACACACACACACACATATATATATATATATATATATATATATATATATATATATATGTCCAATCTATGGCATTCTATGGCCAAGTCATATTGCAACTCCCGTCCAGGAATCTGCGATAGCCCTCTAACTCTTTACATGAATTACATTATGAGTTGGTCTTTAGTGAAGAACGCCATCATGATCCAAAATAGTTTTATTAAGTCAAACTGACAATATACGTCTATTTAGTTTTTTTTATTGCATTTTTGCAGTTTTCGAATAAGATGTTGCACTTCGGGATCAAAATTGTAGACTTTCTGTTCATGTTCGTCCTGTTTTGATCAAGTGTTTTCGACCGTCTCGGTAATTCTCAAATGTTTTGTTTACAATGTTGGAATTTGAGTCAGTCCAAAGTAATGTCATTGTAACTGTTACAAGGAGTTAATACTGCACCGGAGATTCATGTATTAAATATTCAGATGTATTCTAATTATTTTTGTACACATATTAAATTATGTTGTACACATTTCAAGATAGCATTTCCTTTTGAAAGATATTTTGTTTAATGTGCGTCGTTTCTTTTGTATAATAATGGCTTTTAGAATTTTGAGATCCAAAATTCTTGACATCATTATTATACGGAAGCCATATTATTATACTGAAGCCATTATTATATCAAGGCATTATCATATTAATTTGGAAAAAATGTAATAAATTAATCTGACAGACTTTGTCCGAATGTCGATTGAAGTTAACAAAACCTATTTGTATAAATTTTTCTTCAAACCTGCAAAGAGTCGTTTGGTGGCACCAGGTCTCTGTATAAGGCCTTAAAAATGTGTGGATGCTTCTGCACAAAGCCTTCACCACTATAATCAAATGTCATGTGTTGATGTCGGACAGCCGGTTCCTAGGAACTGAGCTGCTTCTTGACCCTCATAAGTCGAATACGACGGGAGAGTTGAATATCTATCTATCTATCTATCTATCTATCTATCTATCTATCTATCTATCTATACATACATACACGCACTAGTTTAAATATATATATAGAGAATCGAATATATATATATATATATATATATATATATATATATATATATATATATATACACTAGTTTAAATATATATACTAGTTTATATATATATATATATATATATATATATATATATATATATATATATACGCACACATTAGTTTAAAAGCTGCCATATCGGGCATTCATCATAATAGATAAGTAGGAGTAGATGCTATAGGCAACAATAAACTACAGAAGTACTCAAAATTGATCGCTGCATTTAAGTATTGCATTAATATTCAAGCTTACTTTTTTAAAGATCAGCGATAATTCTCTTGCCGCCACTTAATTGAAAGACAATTTGATGTACGTAGGTCTTTACTTTCCGCCCAAACAATTATTTTTATTTCATGGGTGACTTTCACTGAATTTCCCAATTAATTTCGATTATTCCTAAATTTATTTAAAACTTTTAAAATTGCTATCGTACAAAAAAAAAAAAATAAATAAAAAAAAAATAAAAAAGAGAAAATGGTCGCAAAACATCACGTAAAAAAATCGCCGCAAACAATCGCAGCAATGAAAAGGTCAGAATCCAAAATTTCAGGATTGCTGGTTCGTATTCGAAGTGGAATGTTTTTAATTTGCTCACGGAGTCGACCTGATTCCAAAATGGTATGATATATTGGGCCACAGCCTCTAGGAAGAAAGTGGAAAAAGAGTGCCACACTGACATTCGCATTTGTTATATATATATATATATATATATATATATATATATATATATATATATATATATATATATATAAATAAAGGCTGTCCATAAAGTTCGTGTGCACTTTAAATTTACATTTTTTTAAAAAGTAAACACGAACTTTATGGACACCCTGCATATATATATATATATATATATATATATATATATATATATATATGTATATATATATATATATATATATATATATATATATATAATTATTTATTTAAAAATATGATTCCAACGCGCTACATAAGAGGTCTCATGTTTCAAAACATGCCGAAAACTTATCTTACTTGAACTCCGAGGTTTTTATAACGCTATTGGGCGCTACTTTCAGCAATAAGAATGTATAATTACTCTCCAAGCTTAACAGAAGAATCGTGATGAAATCGACCGTAAACGAAAATGACATGTTCAAGGTTAATTAATCATAGCCAAGGATCGGAAGCTCATGTATGAGTGAAATTAAGTTCAAATATATAAATATTCTTCCACCATCATTTTCCATCTGATTCAAGATGATCTTTGCCCGCTCTAACATTCTAACTTTGTATCCTGGAGTAACAAAGTGCCTCACAGCTTTCACGTACGATTTCATTTTCAAGTCTTTGCTCTTTGGACTGTCATAGCTGAAACTCCTCTCTAAGGTACCAAACATTTTATGAATTGAGTTGGATCTTTTCTAATTGATCTCTTTAGCTCTACTGTTCCCTCTTTTAACCTTATTTACTGTTCTCTTGCCAGTTCTTGAATGGACTTTGATGATGGAAGCCACAGTATGAATGTTCGTACCGTTACTGAAGGGCTGAATGATCTTTTTTCTCTCACCATTGTTCATTTGGGAAGACAGTGGGTTTGGCACAAAACGATTTTAATCTGTTCTCTTTCTAGCGGAATAACTCAAAGCGTTTTTCAGAGATTCTTACGACAAATGGTGTCAAGGTAGCTAAACGTCTTATCTGAAAACCTGGAAAAAAGAGACTCGATCAGTTTAGTGTTTTTTTAGATATTAAAGATTTTGTGGGATCATCAGTTACACTGTTACTCGAATTGGACAAATTTAATGCTACACCAGGTATATATATGATGAATAAGTAAAATGTCGATCAATTAACCTGACATCAAGACCAAGAATGCTCACATTTTTCTAATAGATTTATTTTAACCACGATGTGTGGATTTACCTATGAGAAAGTGAACGTGCTATGATCTAGTAATTATTGCGTCTTAGTGGCTTTATTGACTTGCTTGGGGTGAAATGATTAAAAGAGAATCCAAAATAAGTTTTAAGTAACCAACAAAATACTGATAAGCCGTAAAAACCAAATCAATCAATTTTTATTTTTATATACATCTTTAAATATGTCCGTTTTTAAAGTTCCAGCAATTATTATTTTTTTGATCCCCTCAGATGAGGTTCGTCACTTGAAAAAAAAGTTTCATAAAATCATAATGATGTCTCATCTCAGTTTTTTAGCAAAACCTTTTTGATTTTAATTGGCACAAATAGACCGGACCATCAACCTGTTTTTGAGAGTTAGTCTCTTCCAGACTCGTTTTTCTATTTTGCACATATTAAGCCCGGTCTTTTATTATTTGAACATTACGTCTAACTGAATGATTATTACCCAGAGATTCTGATCAGTCGAAATGTACAATTATTCGCTTTGTTTCTCAGTTTTCTGAAATGGCTGACGCGATAATGGACGGGCCAAGAAAGTGTACTCGTTGAAATTGATTACCTATAGTGCCAAAACGCTATTAGATTACAGAAATCTTTATCAGATGTTGATTTTGTTACAAATCTTGCCTATTCAGTTAACTCTTTACATACAACAGCGTTCGCGTAATATGATTTCGTGGTATTAGCAATTATGGGTTCCAGAACCAAAAAAATGATGATAATAATGATGATGATAATGATGATGTTGATGATGATAATATTAATAATAATAATGACTATGATAATAAAAATAACAATAATAGTAATGATGATGATAATAATAATAATGGTGATGAAGATAATGATAATAATAACAATTACAGTGATAATGATGATGATGGTAATAATAATGATGATAATGATTATAATAATAATGACGATGATGATGATGATGATAATAATAATAATAATAGTAATGATGATAATAATGATGATGATGGTAATAATGATGATGATAATAATAATGATATGATAATAATGCAGCTGCTAATAATGATGATGATAATAATGATGATAATAACAATAATAGTAATGATGATGATAATAATAATAATAGTGATGATGATGTTGATAATGAAAATAATGATGATGATAATAATAATGTTGTTACTGATAATGATGATGATGATGGTAATAATAATAATAATAATAATAATAATAATAATAATAATAATAATAATGATATACTAACAATAATAGTAATGATGATGATGATGATGATGATTATAAAATAACCAAAAATTATCGTCACTTGACTTCACGAGTCCCGTAAGCCACCAAAGACATAGGGGCACCAGATGGTAGCAGTGGTGTGTCTAGGAAAAGATCGCCTGATGGGACCTACACCTATTCAGGATCGTTTTCCGTTGAACGAAACTGGTTTTCCCCTGAAGGCAACACTGCTACTTAACCCATTGCTGGAGCGTGGGTTGAGAAAAAATGGATTCATAACTTTCTCAAATGTAAAAATGAACGTAACAAAGTCGACAGGAATTCGAACTCGGTCCTCCAATTCGACAGGAATTCGAACTCGGTCCTCTAATTTCTCATACTGATTCATTAACCATTACATTACCCGCTCACCCCCCCACCCAGTCAAATATATTTGCTGACAAAGGTACAATTTAGTTTATTACTTTTTCTGTAACGGGAATAACGGGGATTGTTTAGTTTCTACCAAATGGTGATTTTTTTTAAGCATAGATTAGATGTGATTCAAGGCCGAAAATATGGGGCACCTAGTGAGGCTCACACTCGCTACTCAGTCGTAATTGATCTAGCGAGACAAGCTTATTAACCATACACCATTTTGAAATGCCCGTAATTTCTGTCAAATGAATTTAATTATAAATAGCTATATTGCTAAAATTCCAATTTTTTTAAAAAAATCTCGCTTATGGTTCCGTAGAAAAGCCTATAACTACGCTACAGTTCAAAAGTTTCACGTGACCGTTGGTATTTTTTTAAAAATTGGCCTCAAAAGTCGTTGTTTTGTATTTTAAATAAGAGAAGATTATTATACATGGTTTAATGAATGTGAGACATGATATTTTTTATGAGAAAATATATTATGACAAAAAGAAAAAAAAAAGAAGAATTTTATGATCAAATTTTGCTCTCGTTAAAATATCCTCCTTTAGCCCTGATAACTGTAGCACAAATATTTGGCATTTGTTGCAAAAGTTTCTCAAAGTGTAAGACTGATAATTGTTTCCATTCTTTTTTCAATGACTCTAAGAGCTCTTTTTCATTTTTATTTTTTTTCACTCTTCTGTCAAGTTCCATGCTAGTTCTGGTGGTGGCTTTAAACTTTTGAACTGTAGTGTGTTTCATAATTTACGCATTTGATAGGGTAGGCATGAAGAGCTACATGAAATACTGGAAGAGCTTTGTTTACATTCGAGTAATATTCAAGTACTCCGTAACCTTTACATGGAACAAACAGCCTACATTCGGAGAAGAGAATGAATTTAGCGAATAGAAAAACTAGAAAAAATAGTAAGACAAGAATATGTTTTCTGACTGGATTTATTTATTCAATAAAATGAATTAGAGTCATCGGAGGGAAATGTCAAATATCTAGAGATTATTATGAACACGTTTAATAGAAACAAGTGTTAAATTTGTCAAGCACATTATTATTAACCCATGAAGAAATGGGCAAAGTTTAACAATTATACATGCAACCCCCCACCCGAAAAAAAACCGTGACTTAAAAGTACGGTTTTTCGTTTCACACAACTATTACTGTATACACCCTCCATAATTTTTATGGCTTTAAAAAGATATTTTTAGACTTTTAATAAAATCCAAACATATGAAACGGAATTTAAGCATTTTCTTTTTTTTCTCTCGAGAATCGACAATAAAAAATACAAGTATATCTCACCCTACGTCGTTAATTGCTTCCAGAACCCACAACTTAGGTCGAAAAATGACTTAAATCGAAATAACCACACTATAAACCGCAAATAAGCATTCCCCATTGCCTATCACAGTATTTATGATTTTACGTACAGTATTCTTGATTTCCACATGATATATATATATATATATATATATATATATATATATATATATATATATATATATATATATATATATATATATATATCCAGCGATATAGCCTTACTATTTACACTAAGACTTTTCTTCGGATCCATGGGTAAAAATGTATTCTAAATCACAAGTGAAATGTAATAAAAGGACGTCAATGGCAGAGCACAGATATAAACAAATCTGAATTCAAAATCAGTGTTGGAGCAGAAAACAACGCACCAGTGCCATCTGTCAGCAGGAATTTGAAATAAGAACATTTGCTGAACATACTTTATTTTGCTATTTTTTTGCTTTTGATGATTTTATGAGATATATATATATATATATATATATATATATATATATATATATATATATATATATATATATAATAGAAGGCCACTCGCATTCGAGGATACCTGTCTACTAGCGACTAGCCAATCCCTATAGCAGACTCTCGCTCAGGCACATTTATGTTTGTTCAACACCCACAGAGCCAACCTGTGGTTTATACTGAAACTATGCTAAGCAGACCTTAGTTACGGTTTCTGGGAGAGAGCGTGTTATCTAGAATGATCGACAATCTGGACAAGGCCAGAACACTCAAACCTTCGGTCATGACGCCTTGTGACTTCGTGCTAGCACAGCTATCAGCGGCCTCAAGTGTTTCTTCTATTCAATTTCATTTTCAAGGGTTGGGTCAACCTGTGCTACGGTTTTCAGGCACCTTTCCAAAGGTGCCACACGCTGGGATCAGACTGATAACATCAGGAAGTTTCCTTCCTGACAAATTGACTATGTTGAAATTCGAACCTGGGTTTCATGGTCAGAAAGTATAATATATATATATATATATATATATATATATATATATATATATATAGTGTTTTCAGGTTTCTAATATTTTTAACGGCCGACGTAAACACGAGTAAAAACTTCTTAAGGCGAGTTTTATTTTTTCATATAATATTTAAGAAAAACCGACGTATCTCCAAAGATGACTTAAATCGAATCAACTTAAGCCGAGGTATTACTGTATATGGTTCAACACTATATTTTTTAAGTAAACCGTCTAATAAATAAATGTTTAACATTTTTGTTGTCATATCTCGAGAAAAAAAGTAAAAATCCAGACGCTCGCAACCTATTTTAATGGATTTATGTGGCGAAAGCAAGCAAAAGAAATGACCTGAAAATTAATTTACTTAAAATTTATAATTAAAGTTATTCGATATGATGTGTTTATTTAGTTTTCTTGTTCTCTTCACACACACATTTATGAATTAATTTTTTTAAGTCCTTATTTCTTTATAGTATACTAAATAATAAATAGCGCAATCTAGTTCATATAATTTTGTTATAAAATTGTAAATAAAAAATTCTTCTTGTATATAATCAATCCAATAAAATACTGCTTAATTCTGTTACTAATTTCCGACCAAAAAAATTCATAAATCCATTTTCATGTATTTGGGTTTTATTAACATTCTAAAAATTTCTTAAACCAATATAAATTGGCGTAGGAGTATAAACACTTAAAATTGCAATCAAACTATCTAATTATTTAATTAGATAAGCTTTTAATTGCTTTTATAAATAATACATATTAAGGGTATTATAGTCTGAAGAAATTTGATGAATAATGAATTTTTACAAGAATTGTTTTTATTTTTTAAATTATAATAATTTATAAAGTTTCAAAAATCTTCAAAACTTTGACCTCGTTTGGTTATTAAGTTATTAAATGAAGACTTTTACTAAGCAAAAATTAAAAAGCTGAATGCAAATGATCATACGCTAAGATTTTTAAAACAATTTTTTTAATGTGTATAAACGTGCCCATTTGGAAAGATCGATGACCACAATAAATTCAAAGTCAATATTCCTAAAATTACATTACGAAGAATTTTTCCAACATTTTTAACATTACTGAGGACTTGAAAATTATATAAAAAAGCGTTCAAGCGTCATTTTCTTAAATTATGTTTTAACAGATAAAATCCCCGTAGAACAACAATAAACCTATCAACACCTTCAGAAGCAGTTGTTAAGTGATTTAGGAGCGTCAACAAGTAGGTAATCACCGCTAATATTTGTTTTAAACATCCATTTCTCGGTTATTTTCAATTTAAGATAAATAATATTTGTTTCAAATCAGATTAACTATACTTTAAATCAGGTAATATTCCTTAAATAAAGTTTCAGAAAAGTATATTTTATTTTTGGAAGATTTTATTTTAATAAAAAAAATTACATTGCGATGACAGATGACTAAAAAGGACGCCAATAAGCTATTTTTAGTCAAAAAAGTGAATCGGACTCTAATCATTATAATTTCTGTTTGAAATGCACTACAGACTATTTTGCTTATTGGAAACAGTAAATTCAATCCATTAGCATTCAATTAAAGCTAAGATGAAAACTTGAAGAAAGTTTTTGTAATTTTTAAAATTCATTTTAACCCTTAGGCATTGCGAATTATTATTATTAGTTATCGCGAATTAGTGGAAGTACCTCCGACGTCTGCTACAAGTTGTAAAACAGGGAACAAAAATAAGATGAACGGAAAACTAGCCAAAATTATTATTATTATTATTAAAAAAAACAAAATGATTGACGTAAATTTTCCAATATTTCTCAACATTTAGAGAAGTGAGTGATTTAAGAAAAAGAAAAGACAGTGTTTGGCACCTGTTCAAAAATATTTCGACTATGTCTGTCTTCTTCAAGTTATGTTTAAAAATTTCACACAAGTATAAAAGTATAAAAAATCTGCCAAAAATTATAGGTCTTTGTACAAACGTCGATTCTATTGAGAAAACAGCTGTACTGGTAATCGTTTTGACGCGTTGCTTTCCAGTACAACCGTTTTCCCCCAAGACAAGCGAAGTTTGTACAAAGACTTATAATTTTGTATAGATTTTTGTTATACCTTTATACTTATATACAATTTTTAAACATAAATTGAAGACAGCCATATGTACTGTCGAATTATTGTTGAACATTGTCAAACACTGTGTCTTCTCGTGTTGTCGTCGTTGTGCTGTTGTTGTTGTTATTATTATTATTATTATTATTATTATTATTATTATTATTATTATTATATCCTTTGATTTCTGTTGTATACATATTTCCTTCCGGGTTCCAACCAGAGATTTAAGGCTAGAAATAGCTTCATGCCATTTTCCACTGATCATTTTTGCAAAAAAAAAAAAATAAACCAAAAAAAAAAAATAAACCAAAAAAAAAAATAAACCAAAAAAAAAAACAAAAACTAAGATCAGATACATTTTACATATATAAAGCTCTTCGTAATGTGTGAGTTGTACTTGTGAGGACATTTTCTGTATTTCTTTAAGGCATGTGCTACCAAGAATACCTTCAATGAGTCTATCGGTATCTTTTCCAATCCAACTACAACTAAATTGATGTCCTCATTTGTCACATTTCCACTTCAAGGTCCTTGTATTTTGATAGTTTTTTTTTAAAGATCTTCAAAGATACATTACAATCTACAGGGACTGCCATGTCAATAAGAAAGTACATTCTGTTTTGTAGTCTTTGATCACGGTGTCTGGGTGGTGATCTTTGATTGTTCTGTCTGTGTATATTGCAAAGTCCCATCTCTGTAACGGGGTCTAGATGATGTTCATATCAGTTTTTTTTTTTATAGTTTTCTTCCCGTAATGTTAACTTAATGCTAATGATTCCTCTGTGTATTGTATTTGCCCTCGAAAGAAATGAAAACGCAAAAAGAAATCTACTAAAATAGTAACAATTATAATAAAATTATTTCATTTAAGAATTTCAAAAAAAAAAAAAAAAAATCAAGACTATTGCATCTACGACTACTACTGCAGGGTTTAATTAAAAATGGCAGCACAATTAAGATAGGGAGAAATTATTATTATGGAATCTTAGAAATGTAAACTATTAGGTTGGTGCACAAATAATGACGTAATAATGTCGTTTTTTGACGTTAAAAAATACGTCAAAAAACGATATTATTACGTCATTATTTTTGCACCAACCTAATATTACGTCTACGACTACTACAAGTTGGAAGTTGGAGACAACAAAAATAAGATGAGGAGAAAAACTAGCCGAAATTATTATTAATGTTTTTTTTTTTTTTTTTTTTTTTTTTTTACTTACATTATATACATTATTCGTTAACCAAATCTTCATTGCCATATTCACAACGTTTCGGCCGTTGTACGCTCCGGCCTTCTTCAGGTGATTGGAATTTTAAAGCGATTCGTTTATATCGTCCACCGGGGGTAGATTGTTCTAGTTCCACGTGCCATGCCTCTTTCGGATGTCTCCCTTTATCTCAACTCTCCAAGTTTTTAGTTCACCACTGCTGTAGCCTGGTATTGAACACACAGCTCTTTGGGTCTAGTCACTGGATCTAACCAACATCTTTATCCACTGGGCCATGTATCCTTGAGGAGGCCGGAGCGTACAACGGAGGAAATGTTATGAATATGGCAATGAAGATGAGAATAATAATCCGAATAATGTAAATAATGTTAGTCATCATAATACCTCATCTCAGAGATATAGACATGTTTATTTTTTGGTCGCTATGTACATTTTTTTGTGTTCGATTTTTGCTGTGATAAGAGAGGCCCGATAAACCGGTTTAGCTTCGTTTAATCGTTATATTTCGGTTTTACCCATTTACGGATATATATATATTTATATCAATTCACTACAGGCGGGGCGCTAATGCCACTAGATGTGGCAATCATGACTCTCCACAAGTTCCTGCTCCTTGTTAATCTAAGGAAAGTTTGGTTCTCTACCCCTCCCCTTCTCCTCGGTATGCCATCCATTCACATCTTCTTTTATGAACAATGTCCTTCACGACGTGGCGATCATGTCTCTCCCCAACTTCCTGTACCTTGTAGCCATAAGTAATTTTAACAAATACAGCAAAAATAAGTTCAAGAGGAAAACTAGCCGAAATTATTATTAATAATTCGTTGTTTATTTTTAGTTTATTTTTTGTCTTCGATTTTTGCAACGTTGCGAGTGGACCGATAAACCGGTTTAGCTGTTTTTTAACCGCTATATTTCAGTATTACCAATTTGCGGTAATATATATTTATACCAATCCGCTGTGCACAGTTTTTTGTCCTAGGTTTTTGCAACGCTGCGAGCGGACCGATAAACCGGTTTAGCTGTTTTTTAACCGCTATATTTCAGTATTACCAATTTGCGGTAATATATATTCATACCAATCCGCTGTCCACAGTTTTTTGTCCTAGGTCTTTGCAACGTTGCGAGTGGGCCGATAAACCGGTTTAGCTGTTTTTAACCGCTATATTTCAGTATTACCAATTTATGGTAATATATATTTATATCAATTCGCTGTGCAGTTTTTTGTCCTCGGGTTTTGAACTGAAGTGAGTGGGCCGATAAACCGTTTTGGTTGCATTTAATCGTTATATTTTGGTATTACCAATCTACGGCAATATATATCATTTGTCACCTCTCTTTTTTTGTTAGGAAGTGTAACGTCTTTGTTACGACTGGCCTTTTAATAGGTCCGCTTTTAATGCTCTAATAATATTTTGTAACCTGCGAAAATATTATCATTAATAATAAATCCATTTTAGAAATTCGGCGAAGCTAAATCTATAAAGCGTATGGCAATTACTGGAAGATGAAAAGAAAAACACGCCAAAACTTCTAATAATAATGGTTTCTCTATGATATTTCCACAACAAGAACAGGATATATATTTCTTTTAATCAATTCGCCCCAAGCAAGGCGATAATGCCACTAAGACGCAAGTGGCTACTGGGAGTGAAATAGAATGAGAAGACTTTAGAAGGGACCGGAAACCCAATCCTAAACAACAATGAATGGATAAACCTCTACTCCTGTTCAACAGACAGGGGAGGAGACGTTAGAAGTATAGAGTTGAAGTAGATTTTAGAAGGAAGCGGAAACCCAATCCTAATAGGAAAACAAGAGATAAACCTCTACTCCTGTTCAAAAGACCGGGGAGGAGACGTTAGAAGTATAGAGTTGAAGTAGATTTTAGAAGGAAGCGGAAACCCAGTCCTAATAGGAAAACAAGAGATAAATCTCTACTCCTGTTCAACAGACAGGGGAAGAGACGTTAGAAGTATAGAGTTGAAGTAGACTTTAGAAGAAAGCGGAAACCCAATCCTAATAGGAAAACAAGAGATAAACCTCTACTCCTGTTCAACAGACAGGGGAGGAGACGTTAGAAGTGTAGAGTTGAAGTAGATTTTAGAAGGAAGCGGAAACCCAATCCTAAAGAGAAAACAAGAGATAAACCTCTACTCCTGTTCAACAGACAGGGGAGGAGACGTTAGAAGTATAGAGTTGAAGTAGATTTTAGAAGGAACTGGAAACCCAATCCTAATAGGAAAACAAGAGATAAACATCTACTCCTGTTCAAAAGACCGGAGTGGAGACGTTAGAAGTATAGAGTTGAAGTAGACTTTAGAAGGAAGCGGAAACCCAATCCTAAACAGGGAACAAGGGATAAAATCTCTACTCCTGTTCAACAAATCGGGGAGGAGACGTTAGAAGTATAGAGTTGAAGTAGATTTTAGAAGGAAGCGGAAACCCAATCCTAAAGAGAATATAAGGGGTAAAGCTCTACTTCTGTTCAAAAGACCGTGGTGGTACGCGGACCGGACGATGTTTAAACAGCATCTTTAAAAAATTCAACATTACTTTTCAAACCAACAATATAATTATGAGAAGTCACTGAAAATTTAGCAATCAAACCAACGTTATCCAACGTCAGAGGATTACGACCACATCACGATGAAACACCGTACGATCACCGAAGTTAAGCAACGTAAGACCTGGTCAATACCTAAATGGATAATCGCGTGGGAATATCAGATGCTGTAAGCTTGGATGTGCGGGTGGTGTAATGGATAATGACACGGAATTGTTAATCGGAGATCCGTGTTCCAATTCCTGTTGGGTTCGGTATGTTCGGTGATGCGCAAATGTATGATTCCATCTATTTTAACCCCATCTATAGGTTAATTAGTATAATTTGCATCACTAAACCATTATTAGTTTTAAAAAATGCGAATAAAATATTTAAAGTTCGGTGTTAAATGACCCATGGAGGTTGATATGCCGCTAAGCAAAAACAAGCAACGAGCACCTGAACGAATAACCAAACATCAGAATTTGAAAAAAATAAAAATCTATTTTTGGCCCGCCCGATATTTTTTTTGTGGACCTTCTCGATCATATGACATATCTCAGTCTACTTCGAACAAAACATCTCTATCGGGCTATTATGTTTCTTCTGATTCATGACTAACTAGGCAGAAGATATTCCCGCAGTAGGCTGCCGTTTCTTTCTTCGGTAGACGGTTGCCAACCAAGGATATAGGACTCCGTATCTTCTGGTATTTCAACCTATTCACATCGCTACGGCTAATGAAAAGTCAGTCAGTTAAATGCCATACATGATAGATATTTGGGCGATTATGTCTCTTACGATTCATGACTAACTAGGCAGAAGATATTCCCGCAGTAGGCTGCCGTTTCTTTCTGCGGTAGACTGGTTGCCATCCAAGGATATAGGACCCACTATTTTCTGCTATTCAACCCATAGGTGGGAGGAGAAGAGATGGATTCATACCTTGCAGAAGGGTATTTGCGCTTAAGTAAATCTAAAGAACCCTACTGAAATTCGAACGCGGCTCTCCAATTTACCCATTCCAAGCTAATATCGTTAGCATTTTTTATTGAATGATCGGCAAAAGAGAGCGCTCTTCTTCAAATGACGGACTAACTTCAGCTGTACATTGGATGAAAAAACTGAAGATTTGCAGGTTACACGCTAATGTCGTTTCTGTCATTTTCATTGGCTGCACGACAGTCGTCATTAGCGAAGACGTTTTCTATCAAGATGGCGCCTCTAGTCACTCAGCCTGACGACTATTGTTCCTGACGTGGAATACTTGCTTGCTACGTCGGCTTCCCACCGAGTCTCCAGTCTCAAATCGAATCAAGTTTGTCTCGGGTAAAATAGGACACGGCCTGGTATCTATCAACGAACGGAATTTGTACAATTACGGTGGGAAACAAATGTCTGCAGCATCGACAGTTTATTGCATTTTGTGTATTGCAAGAAATATTCTGCGAGAAGAATATGGGCCCGTCCCAAGAGAACACATTAGAACATACATGTAGATCGATCTATCTATCTATCTATCTATCTATCTATCTATCTATCTATCTATCTATCTATCTATCTATCTATCTACTTCAGTCTACTCGTATCTATCTATCTATCTATCTATCTATCTATCAATCTATCTATCTATCTATCTATCTATCTATCTATCTATCTATCTATCTCAGTCTGCTCCTATCTATCTATCTATCTATCTATCTATCTATCTATCTATCTATCTATCTATCTCAGTCTGATCCTATCTATCTATCTATCTATCTATCTATCTATCTACTTCAGTCTGATCCTATCTATCTATCTATCTATCTATCTATCTATCTATCTCAGTCTGCTTCTATCTATCTATCTATCTATCTATCTATCTATCTATCTATCTATCTATCTACTTCAGTCTGCTCCTATCTATCTATCTATCTATCTATCTATCTATCTACTTCAGTCTGCTCCTATCTATCTATCTATCTATCTATCTATCTATCTATCTATCTATCTATCTATCTACTTCAGTCTGCTCCTATCTATCTATCTATCTATCTATCTATCTATCTATCTATCTATCTAACTATCTATCTCAGTCTGCTCCTATCTATCTATCTCAGTCTGCTCCTTCCTATCTATCTATCTATCTATCTATCTATCTATCTATCTATCTATCTCAGTCTGCTCGTATCTATCTATCTATCTATCTATCTATCTATCTATCTATCTATCTATCTATCTATCTCAGTCTGATCCTATCTATCTATCTATCTATCTATCTATCTATCTATCTATCTATCTCAGTCTGATCCTATCTATCTATCTATCTATCTATCTATCTATCTATCTATCTATCTATCTATCTACTTCAGTCTGCTCCTATCTATCTATCTATCTATCTATCTATCTATCTATCTATCTATTTATCTATCTCAGTCTGCTCCTATCTATCTATCTATCTATCTATCTATCTATCTATCTATCTATCTATCTATCTACTTCAGTCTGCTACTATCTATCTATCTATCTATCTATCTATCTATCTATCTATCTATCTATCTATCTCAGTCTGCTCCTATCTATCTATCTATCTATCTATCTATCTATCTATCTCAGTCTGCTCTTATCTATCTATCTATCTATCTATCTATCTATCTATCTATCTATCTATCTATCTATCTATCTGCTTCAGTCTGCTCCTATCTATCTATCTATCTATCTATCTATCTATCTATCTATCTATCTATCTATCTGCTTCAGTCTGCTCCTATCTATCTATCTATCTATCTATCTATCTATCTATCTATCTATCTATCTCAGTCTGCTCCTATCTATCTATCTATCTATCTATCTATCTATCTATCTATCTATCTATCTATCTATCTCAGTCTGCTCCTATCTATCTATCTATCTATCTATCTATCTATCTATCTATCTATCTATCTATCTATCTATCTATCTACTTCAGTCTGCTCCTATCTATCTATCTATCTATCTATCTATCTATCTATCTATCTATCTCAGTCTGCTCCTATCTATCTATCTATCTATCTATCTATCTATCTATCTATCTCAGTCTGCTCCTATCTATCTATCTATCTATCTATCTATCTATCTATCTATTTCAGTCTGCTCCTATCTATCTATCTATCTATCTATCTATCTATCTATCTATCTATCTATCTATCTATCTATCTATCTATCTATCTCAGTCTGCTCGTATCTATCTATCTATCTATCTATCAATCTATCTATCTACTTCAGTCTGCTACTATCTATCTATCTATCTATCTATCTATCTATCTATCTATCTATCTATCTATCTCAGTCTGCTCGTATCTATCTATCTATCTATCTATCTATCTATCTATCTCAGTCTGCTCCTATCTATCTATCTATCTATCTATCTATCTATCTATCTATCTATCTATCTATCTCAGTCTGCTCGTATCTATCTATCTATCTATCTATCTATCTATCCGAGTTTGTTCATTTTCTATTTATCTATCTATGTCTTTATCACAAATATAATTTTTAATTACTCTTTAAAATACATACGTATTTAATGAAAAAATTAAAAAAACGTATCTATTTACTGAAAATGTTATGTCTTAAGAATATCAAATATGAAAACTTATATATGTTTTATCCTGAAAGTTTCTTCAGCACAAGGGAAAACATACTACACACACACACACACGCGCGCACACACGCACACATATAAGAGGATCATTCAATAAATAAAATGAATTTTTCGGTATAAGGACTTCTAATACAGATAGGAGCTTACATTTTTTTTAATTTTTCAACGTAGTCTCCCAGCACTGTCACACACTTTTCCCATCTGTGCAGAAGCTTCCGTATTCCCTCAGCGTAAAAATCTTTGGACTGATGTCTCAGCCAGTCGCTCACAACACTTGACTTCATCGTCACTTTTAAACTTCGTTCCTCTCGTGAACGCTTTGAAGGGACCAAAGAAGTGAAAGTCTGAAGGGGCAAGGTCTGGGCTGTAAGGGGGATGAGGGATCAGTTCCCAGCCCAGATCGTTGATGGTCTTCACCGTTTGGGCAGCTGTGTGAGGCCTTGCGTTGTCATGATGCAAGATGACTCCTTCTGGCTGATGACCCCTGCGTTTGTTCTTTATGTCTTTCTTGACCTGCTTCAGCAGTTCACAGAAGTTCTTCTGTCAGACTGAATGAGGTCATTGACTGATTCGATCACCTCAGAAGACCTCACTTCTGTAGGCCTCCCGGGCCTTTCTTCATCCTCAACACTGCTCCGTCCTTCTTTAAACAATTTAGCCCACTTGTAGACATTTTTTTTTGGCTGAAACATGTGGCACCATGCGTAGTTGACATTCTCCTATGAATGTCAACTGGTTTGCACCCTTCAGCAACCAAAAACTTGATAACTGACCGTTGTTCAATCCTGGAGCATGCTTCTTGGTCGGCCATCTTTGTTAATCGCCAAAACTCTCAAAGTTTTTTTTTAATCTGCAAAAGAAAGTAAATCCATGTGAAAAAGAAGTAAAACAAAAAAAATAAAAAATAAAAAAGTAAGTTTCTATCTGTATTAGGAGTCCTTATACCGAAAAATTCACCTTATTTATTGAATGACCCTCGTATATATATATATATATATATATATATATATATATATATATATATATATGTACATATGATAAAACTATAGTTACACTACACATGGAAATTGTTTTACATGAAACGTTCTTTGCCCGAGAAAGGCTATCTATCTATCTATCTATCTATCTATCTATCTATCTCATTGTTCAATATATATATATATATATATATATATATATATATATATATATATATATATATAGAGAGAGAGAGAGAGAGAGAGGGGGGGGCGAGAGAGAGGAGGCGCAGTGGAGTAGTGGAGTAGTGGATAGCGGCTTGGATTGAGGAATCGGAGAGCTGAGTTCGAATTCCAGTGGAATCCATTACATTTACTTATATGATAATACCTTTGGGAAAGATATGATTCCTCTTCTCCCTCCAGCTATGGGCAAATAGCAGGACGGACTGGGTTCTATAGCCTTGGATGGTAACTGGTCTAGGAGAAGGACAACTGTGAATTCAAAACCTGCGGAGGTTCGTTTGGGGACCTTGTGGCACGTAGTGCATTAGGTCCCTGTATTCGGCCCTTCAAAAAGTTCTGCACAAATAGTTCACCACTATAAATCACATCTGTTGGTGTCGGGCTGTCGATTCCTAGAAACTTATCTACTTGACCCTCATACGTCGAATTCGACGGGAGATTCGAGTATATATATATATATATATATATATATGCATTTTTCATTAAAGACGACAGACAAGGCACTCGGAATTACAGAACATTTGAACATTTTCTGCGCACTCTTATGTCCAAGAAAGAAAACACTTGTTTGAACACAAAAAAATAAATAATGATTTTTTAATAAAAAGCTTATCTGTCGTTTTTAATGAAAAACATACACACACACATATGGATATATATATATGAAAATTGTCTTTTGCTTTCTGCGAGAAAGTTCGAGAAAGGACTCACTTGGGCATATATGCTTATGCGATCTATCTATCTATCTATCTATCTATCTATCTATCTATCTATCTATCTATCTATCACAGTCTATTCATATCTATCTTTGTCACTTTATATGTATCTAGCAAGCACGAGAACTAGCTATTTCAGCCTCTTCATTATCTATCTATCTATCTATCTATCTATCTATCTATCTATCTATCTATCTATCTCAGTCTATTCATTATCTATCTATCTATCTATCTATCTATCTATCTATCTATCTATCTATCTATCTATCTATCTCAGTCTATTCATTATCTATCTATCTATCTATCTATCTATCTATCTATCTATCTCAGTCTATTCATTATCTATCTATCTATCTATCTATCTATCTATCTATCAATCTCAGTCTATTCATTATCTATCTATCTATCTATCTATCTATCTATCTATCTATCTCAGTCTATTCATTATCTATCTATCTATCTATCTATCTATCTATCTATCTATCTATCTATCTATCTATCTATCTCAGTCTATTCATTATCTATCTATCTATCTATCTATCTATCTATCTATCTATCTATCTATCTATCTATCTATCTATCTATCTATCTCAGTCTATTCATTATCTATCTATCTATCTATCTATCTATCTATCTATCTATCTATCTATCTATCTATCTATCTATCCAATACAATTGCTAATTACTTTTAAAATACATATTTAGCTTTTTAGCAAAATTATGAAAAATTTAGTCACACTTATGAAAATACGATACGACAGTGGTTGTGTGGCTGTTTTCCTAATGGTGTCAGCATGTCCATCTAATGTCGCCCCGGATTCATTATTAAAAATGAATGCTGAGAAATCTCTCAATTTCTCGCCAGATAACTCAGGAGCCGTTCCAGGACAATGATTGCTTTCACTGTCTCTCTCGACATCTAGGAATTGTCTTATATTTATTGATTCATTACAAGACATAAGGCAAATATATTACTCACGAGATCTGTCACTAGCTTTTCGAAGACAATCAATTCTTTACCCCATTTCACGCATTAATGATTCTGCTGGGTTCAGGAATGCACTCATTCTGTTACTGATTTGGCCAAGCCCAGACTTTCGATGGATTTGAAATTAATTACCACAGTCAATATTTAGTCACAGACTAATTCATAAACAGGACCGCCATTATATTTAAACGTGTTAACACAATAATATCTCCATAACACGCAACCTAAGTCTAAAATTGAGGAGATTCTTTTATCAATAAGTAATGGATTTTTTTCATTTATCAATTCGAGAGAGATTTAATCACTTTAAACGATATTTTTAGTGGATACTCGTATTTGAGTAGACGCCACGTTTATTTATTGGTGACTATGCGTTTCTGCACATCACTGCACAAATTGCGATGATATCTCAAGGTCGACTGTATGCTCGCTAAGTCCACAGTTTTTTCTCACTGGCCGTGATCGAACAAATAATAACAACACATATTAACGACAAATGCTTTTCAAGAAAGTGGTTGGGAAATAGCGAATACGATTTCTAACTTAATCGGCAATGCCTTCCTTCGACTTCGAGAAGGTGAACTCCTGCTATCTTACTAACTTACGGCCACGGAAAAAGGACCCTTACACTCGGTGTCTGACCGGTCAGTTGTTGGGTGGGTAGTTTTTCAAACGACTCTACTTTTATGATTATCTAAAAAAAAAAAAAACTAACAAAATTGTATGTTTGCCAATTCAAAGGCGGTTGGAGACAGGATTCCTGAAAAATCCTTGTCATTAAATTGACTTAAAGATTGGCTGGAGACCATATTCCTAAGAAACCCGTGTCTTTCAAGTGATTTAAAAAGAAAAAAAGAATCTATTTATCTCCTAAGGGGTGTGTGAGAAATCGTGTTGACACATATTAGACAATAGACGAAAGTAAATAAATAAATAAATCTACTCAAATACGTGTATCTACTAAAAATTACGTTCTAGTGATAAAATTAGACGGTAGACGAAAATAAATAAATATATTTTCTTTTTTAATCATTTCACAGGAATGCCACGAGTATGTAGCAGGTTAAAGGGAGTAAAAGTGAGAGAAAATATGGAATATAGAGAGGATTGTGGAAAGGACAAAAGATGAACGGTATTTAAAAAGATAGAAGACGGTGATTGACGTTGCATTTAATTTTCTGAAGATTGTACTTATCAAGGAAGTAAATAAACTGAAGGGAGTTTCACGTTCGGGAAGTGCGAGAAAAGAAACTATTGAAGTAGAAGTGACTCTACTGTTTAATGAATCAACCGAGCGTCTACTCTAATATGATAATCCATTAAAAGTAACGTTTAAAGTAATAAAAATCTATCAGATTTATAAATAAAAATCCATTACTTCTTTAGAAATTGCTTTGTTTACGTTTGGATACGAAACTGAGCCGATATGAACTTTCGCGAACCTAAAACAAGAAGAGTGTGCTTAAAAGGCAATTATTCAACTTAGCTTTATCGACGTTACCCTTTGTGACCGAGTTGGTTAAAAGCACGTCGGATCTAACTACAATTTCTCCTGCAGAAGTTATTGATTAATAAATAAAAAATCCCTTACTTCTTTAGAAATTGCTTTGTTTACGTTTGGATACGAAACTGAGCCGTAGTGCAGTCGGTCTAGGGAACATCGGATCTAAGTCGGTTCTCTCTGCCCAGGGGGACGCAAATTCGAATCTTTGCCGTGAGCGCATATTTTTCTCTAATTAGATTTCTCTAATATTCCAGTCGGTAGATGAAAATAAATGGAGCGTAATGAATAGCGGCTTGGATTGAGGAATCAGAGAGCCGAGTTCGAATTCTAGTCGAATATGTGCTAATACTCTTGGGAAAGGTATGAATCCTCTTCTCCCCACCCCCAAGCTATGGGTAAATAGCAGGACCGACCGGGTTCTATAGCCTTGGATGGCAATTGGTCTATCGCAGAAAGAAATGGCGACCTACTGCGGGAAAAAAATTTGCCTCGTTAGTCATGTATCGAAAGACTGAGTAAAAATAACGTTTAAGGTGATAACTGGTCTATCGCAGAAAGAAATGGAAACCTACTGCGGGAAAAAAATTTGCCTCGTCAGTCATGTATCGAAAGACTGAGTAAAAATAACGTTTAAGGTGATAACATATTCTTTTATGTGTCCATTCAGAACGTAGGCGATCATGGCTCTCCACAACTTCCTACCTCTTGCAGCTATAAGTAACGTTTGACTTTTTACCGTTTCTTTTTGATCCCCCTCTGTCATCCATTCACGCCACCTTTTTCTTTTATACGTCGTTTCTTTTCCGGAAGTGGACAATCGTGGCTCTCCACAACTTCCTACTGCTTTTTGATCTAAGGAATGTTTGATTCTCTTCCATACCTCCTTCTCACCGCTCTGTCATCCATTCAAATCTTCTTTCATGTATCGTGTCCTTCAGGACATGGCGATCATGGCTCTCCATAACTTCCTGCCTCTTGTTACTCTAAGGAACGTTTGATTCTCTGACAACCCTGCTTCTCCCCGCTCTGTCAACCATGCACACTTTCTTTTATGTATTGTGGCGATCATGGCTCTTCACGATTTCCTGTACCGTGTAACCCTAAGTAACGTCTTTTTGACATTCCTCTTTGTCTCTGTTCTGCCATCCTTTCACACCTTATTCTTCTTTTAAGCACCAGAACGTGGACATTAATGGCTCTCCACAACTTCCGGTATCTTGTACTGAACAATGTTTGACTTTTTACCATCGCACTTTGTCCTCGCTCATTCACACCTTATTATGTAACGTCTCCTTCAGGGCGTAACGATCATGGTCCTCCACAACTTCCTTTCCCCTGTAGCTTTAATTAATGTTTGACACTTTATCATTCTTTTATCCCAATCTACCATCCATCCACACTTTCTTCTTTTAAGTACTGGGTCCCTTAGGACGTGGCGATCATTGTTCTCCACAACTTCCTTTTCTAGCAGTTCTACAAAAACCTTTGACTATTTACCCTCTATCTTGGTACCCGTTCTGCTACCAATTCACACCTTATTCTTCTTTAATGTACTGTGTCTCTTAGGATGTAGGCGATCGTGGCTCTCCTCATCTTCGTTTCCCTTGTAGCTTTACATAACATTTGACTCTTTACCATCCTTATTTGATTATGTTCTGCCATCCATTCACACCTTATTCCTCTTTTATGTACTGTCTCCATTAGGATGTGGGCGATCATGGCACTCCACGACTTCTTTACTTTTGATAATCTTCTCTTTTTATCATTCTGCTCTCCATTCAAATGTTATTCTACTTTTATATCTATTATTATTCATAGATCTACCATTCGTCTATGTCTTGAATATTACTGTCACATCTGGTCTGGTGCTGCTGCTATATATTTAGAGATTCTTGATAAAATACAAAGAAGACTCTGCAATGTTATTGGTCCTGACCTGGCATCTCGACTCCAGTCAGTTATCTGAAATATAGCTCAACTATGTTTTTTCTATAAATATTTTCATATATTGTTCTGATAAATGTTCCTCCATGTTGCCTAGATTTTATAAATTTAAGCGCAGTACTTGATTGGTGGCAAGATTTCGTCATATTACAGCTGAAATGTCTCGATTTAACCGTAAGTCCTATGCTAACAGTTTCTTCTCTCGCACTTCTTGCCTGTGGAACTCTCTTCCTGTTTCTTGCTTCCCAGTCAATTTTGATCCACAAAAATTTAAATATAATGTCAATATAATTTTATTTTTTGTCTTCTTAATTCCTGTTCTTGTATTGTCTTAGTGGCTTTAGAGCCTTGCTTAAGGTGAAGTTATTAAAAAAAGATATTAAAGATACTGTGGACCTTCAGGAAGTGGGTGGTCATGGCGCTATAAATCTTACTGTATTTTGTTCTAAGCAATATTTGACACTTACAGTCACATCACGTTGAAACACCGGTTCCCGTACGATCACCGAAGTTAAGTAACATCGCGCCTGGTCAGTACCTAGATGGGTGGCCGTTTGGGAATACCAGGTGATGTGTGCTTGGATGTGCAGGTGGTGTAGTAGATAAATCCTCGGAATTGTTAATCGGTGAGTCTAGTTTCAATTCCCATCGGGAATACGTCATGTATTCACCTGTTCTTCCCCCAGCTATGGGTTAGTTAATAAAACTCGTGTCAATAAATCATTATTATCTCCAAAAGAAAAAAAATCTTACAATCTAAAAATATCTTCTGGCTTTAAATAACCCGTAAAGGAATGATAACACGTAGAAAACGAATTAATTAATCTTTACTATCCCTTGTGTCCCCGTTCAGCTAACATACCCCCTCAATTTTCATTTTAAAAAAAATATCAACATTGCACTTAATGTGTGTTGCGGCATACCTACGGACGATAATAGGTATGTCCCCATTCACAAAAATGCAGTAGTAAATACTGTATGTTGGTCTGCAGTTGGAGATTCGTCTCCAGCTGTGCTGGTCAAACTCTCTGCCACTGGGCGGAGAGGATCTCCAGACGAGGCTATGTCGAAGGGCTAAGTCTCGTCTCAGAAAACACCTACTCGACCCCGTTTTATACGGGGTCTACGGGGAATTTTTGGCCGCGCCTACGGGTACCCCACATTAAATTTGGCCTTGTGTCACATTTGAGCGCATGGGGCGGTTGGCAGATATACTGAAGTTGGAGACTCATTTTGGAATTCACTTTACTCACTTCTAGCAGTTGACTACTTGTTCTACGTGCCGCTGGCGAATCTTATATGTGTTGTTCTTGTCCTAAGTATTATCGTTCACTACCAACCTTCGTTTAATTATTCTTTTCATTAACCTTCCGCAGGTTATAACAGTGTGAAAATGGGGTTTGATGTGGAAAGTATTGACACCAAAGATTAAACTCGTAGCTCTTATCCATGTTTGAACATTTAGTTTTAAGAACCGTCTGAAAGATGTACAAAAATACTTAATTTCCGCAGATTTTAGCTTACAAACTGACTTCAAAATGTTTCTATTCCAAGAATAAGTTCAAATAAATTTTATATCTTTTGTAATAGATACAGTGAAAGGACACTATATTCAAATCAGAATTCTATTTATCAAACACCACAAGTAAAATATGCAAATTTTTTTATTGCATTCGATAAGTAAAAACTAGATAAAAAAAATGAAAAAAAGGCTAATCAACGAATAAGAGGTTTATATAAAGGTGTTCAAAAGGTGTATATAACATTATGATACCTTCTGGGCACAAATTATGACAAAAAGGTTTTAAATTTGCATTGTTTATTGAGAAACTAAACACTGCATAACATATTACCTCATAGCAAAATTGTTCAGTATAATTTCCCTTTGAAGGTCTTATTTGATGGCACAATGATTTAGTAATAATGTTCTTGTGCCATGCATCTTGTCCATGTACAATTTGTAAAGCTTCAATAAATTATTAATTTTATAATGTTGTTCTATAAAGCTTTCACTGATCAACGGAATGAAATTTCAACGTTGCTATTTTGAACCTAAACTTAATCTTTAACTCTTTAAGCCCTGACCACCGATTTACCGGTGGTAGAGAAAACTGACGTAAGGCCCAGCCACCGGTTGAACGATGGTTAAACACTTGTAACTATTTTTATATCTCCTGTGAAACATTACATACCAATTATTTGCGAATTTTGACTCAATAGCTCAAGCAGAAGGCTTAAAATTGTTCAGAAACACAAGGCCCAAAGGCTAAACAAATCAACCAACCGACCAACAATATATATTTATAATAAAATGACCAACAATACCTATTAATAGTAAAATGACCAATAATCCATATTTAAAGCAAAATGATGGCAATATTTCAGTAATTTTACAACTGTGTTATAAAATTGGAAAATTCGCATGCGCCATATTTGTTTTTGTTCAAACTTTTTTGTTATTGTTTTTTCTTGCTTATATTCAACACTTCCTGAATATTAAGCCTTTGAGCCCTGACCACCAATTTACCGGTGGTAGAGAAAAATGACGTAATACCCAGCCACCGGTTGAACAGTGGTAGAGAAAAATGATTTAATGCCTAGCCACCGGTTGAACGGTGGATAAACACTTGTAACTATTTTTATATCTACCGTGAAACATTAGAGACCAATTATTTGCGAATTTTGACTCAGTAGCTCAGGCAGAAGGGTTAAAATTGTTTAGGAGAGTAGGACTCAAAGGGTTAAAGTCCTTTCCTAAAAAAAAAACGGTAACGATTTGGAACAATATTTTGAGACTTTATTTCTCATGTCAATCCCTAACTTTTAAATTGCAATATCACGCTTCAAAAACTGAGCCCCAGTCGCAGACTGACAATGCTTTTGCTGTCTTACTCGCCTCCTATGAAATATCTTAAATTGTTTGATTTATTATTAGGGCAAGAATAGGCAAGGAAGAGGTATTTATCGCGAGATCTGTCATCAAGTTCTCCAAGATAACACTTCAATAATGATTCTTTCAGGTTTAGGAAGACACTTGTTCTGCTCTTGATTTAACCAACACAAGTCTTTCGAGGGAACTTGAAATTAATTACCACAGCCAGCATTTAGCCACAGACTAATTCGTAAACGGAAACAGTACTATACTTTTACTAATCACTACCAAATACAAGGCTCAAAAGCCACTCCAGATATTGGATGATGCTGGGTACGGTATCAATATAAAATTAGAAATAAAGAAATGCAGATATGATGTAGATATAGAGGATTGATAACTATTGGCTTAAAGAGATTAGGACTACGTTCGGGAGTCTCTTCCACAGAGAAAAAATTACGAACTTGTGGAACTAAAGACTGGAGCTCCTCTGAACATTTACCATAGAAATGGCCATAGCGTAGCGACAGGCTTTCGAAGTTGAATTCCTGTGGCATGTCCAAATATCCAGCATCACTATTCTTGCATTTTGGAACCAATATTTGACCGCCTAGTTAATAAAAGAAGGCGAGAAGAAAAGACTAATTATTAACTGTAAGGAAGCAGAAAACGTGTTTTTCGGCTAGCACAAAATTCCAAAAATTTGCACTGCGCATTGGAGATGCCAAAATCAGACAACTAAAATATTTAGGAAGTGAACAGAGAATGGAAAATGCGACATCGAAATCCGAAGGCGCGTTAGGATAGCGAAAGATGCCTTCCAAAAGCTAAGCAAAGTATTAAGAAACAGAAAAATTTCGCTAGAAACAAAGAAAAGAGTGCTGAACCGCTATGTAATATCAATTCTTCTATATGGCAGGGAATGTTGGAAAATTTCGCAGGTGGAAGAGAAGACTGGAAGCTATAAAGATATGGTTCTACAGAAGGATACTGAGAATTCCACGGACGCAGCGAATAAGCAACGAGGAAGTCTTAAAGAAAACGGAAACAAAATGAACACATATTCAGAATCAGAAAGAGACAGATGAAAATTGTGAAATATATAATGAGGACAGATGGTTTGGAAAATTTGACGCTCACAGGACATATTAAAGGCAAAGAAAGCAGGGAGAGGCTAAATAGCTTATACAAATGAATAGCAGAGCAGGGGTGGTGGGAGTCTTGGTGAAGGAGAAAAAGCTTGCTAAGAGCTACATGAAATAGGAAGGTGCGGAGAGCTATGATCGCCTACATCCTAAAAGGATACAGCAAATAATATCTGGGACGTGTTTTTAAGAAAGAATAGAAATCAAAACTTGTGAATTTTTTCCGGATTAACAGCCGATAACTTTAGTCGTGGAAAGCCAAAGATCGGATAAGAGAGCCTTGTGTACTTCACTGTTTGATAGGGACGCAGATATTAGAAACATTTGTCACCGATTTTGAGTAATTGTCACTGAGAATTTGATCTTTACAACAACCAATCAGAATTGATCTTTACAACTACTAATCACAATTAGATCGACTTTGATTTTGAACTGACACAGAACAATTCCAGGATACAAACTTGTATAGAATAATAATATGATCAAAAAAAGACAAATTCGATTCTTTATTAGAACTACGAGTGTAAGTGTGCCATCAAAAGATGAGAGCAATTGGTACAAAGTTTTTTTTTAAAAGTACATTGCGATCAAACAAGTCTTGAAACAATTTACAGGGTGCGATGGATAAATTGTCGTCTAAATGACGCAAAAATGAAAATAACACTAACATGTCATTTTAACAGATATCCAGGTTGCGATGGATAAATTGTCGTCTAATTGAAAATGACACTCGCATGTTATTTTAACAGATATACAAGGTGCGATGAACAAATTGTCGTCTAAATGACGCAAAAATGAAAATAACACTAACATGTCATTTTAACAGATATCCAGGTTGCGATGGATAAATTGTCGTCTAATTGAAAATGACACTCGCATGTTATTTTAACAGATATACAAGGTGCGATGAACAAATTGTCGTCTAAATGACGCAAAAATGAAAATAACACTAACATGTCATTTTAACAGATATACAGGGTACGAGGGAAAAATTGTCGCCTAAATGACGCAGAAATGAAAATAACGCCGGCATCTCATCTTAACAGAAACACAGTGTGCGATGGGTAAATTGTCGTCAAAATAACGCAAAAATGAAAATAACACTGACATCTCATTTTAACAGATATGTTTACCAAAAAATTACACAAAAATATCTTGAATTGCTAAATAAAATTGCCATTGGCTTCACTCACGCCCTCTATACGACTTCGGAATCTCCTGCAACTCTTCTGAGTGGTTTCCTTGCTTAAGTTGGTGAATGCTACTATAATCCTTGCCGTAAGCCCGTTTTTAGTGATACAAGGAGTTTTGTTGGTCTCGCTCAATTACTCCCTTACACATAATATCAAGGGGGTTGGAATCTGGAGAGTTAGGTGGCCAGATGTAAGGGTGGATGTAGTTGCAGAAATTGTCTGATAGCCATATAACTGGGTTCTCCTGCTTGTGTGGTACGGTGCAGAATCCTGTTGCCAGACATAGGTTTACCAGCAGCCACCCGCTTGTTCCAGGGCAGCGCTAACTCATCAAAGCACTTGATTTTCTCCTCCGTGTTCAGTCTGAGGCCCTCACCTACAAATCCAGAACGACCAGAGTGAGTTTTCCGAGCTGCTGTACCTTCGTAATCGCGATTAGATTCATCCAATTCTTTTCGAATCCTCTGCATTGTCCTTAAATTGACACCTATATACTTTGAAATGTTCGTGTTGGAGTATGTTCACTGCCCCCACCCCAATGAAATAAAAAAAAATTCCTAGTGCCCCCTTTCAACATAACAGAGCCCACAAGGGGGCGCTACCGCCCACTTTGGGTGACACTGTTCTAAACACTCTTACTGTGCCATTTTTACTCATAGACCCTGGATGAGATTTGGCAATTAGGAATTTTTAAATATTCTGTGGCAAGATCATTCCACGCAATAATAATATAAGGTTGGTGCAAAAATAATGACGTAATAATGTCGTTTTTGACGTTAAAAATACGTCAAAAAACGACATTATTACGTCATTATTTTTGCACCAACCTAATAATAATAATAATAATAATAATAATAATAATAATAATAATAATAAAGACCACAAACAAAAAAGTGCCTCCTTATTTGTATGGCAGTGCCTGCAGACTGCAATGCATCTTTGAAGATATTCAAAAAGCTGTCAAAATACAAGGACCTTGAAATAGAAATCTCAAAAACGTGGCACATCAACAATCCCTATTGTAGTTGGAGCCCTAGGACTGGTTGGAAAAGATTGCAATAGGCTAATTGAAGGGATTTCTGGAAGCCCATGCCTCAAAGAAATACAAAAAAATTGTTCTGACAAGTACAGCCCACACTTTACGAAGGGCTTTATCTATGTAATTTTTTTTTTCCAGTGGAAAGTGTCATGATGCCATTTCTAACCTTAGGTCCCTGGACGGGACACGGAAAGAAATGTGTAAACGCCAGAAATCAAAGAAAATAAAAAATAATAATAATAATAAAGCATGACAGAGTGGGCCAATATCTGCACTGGAAAATCTCCAACACTTACGGAAAGGAAACTCCAAGAAATTGGTATCGATACCACCCAGACCCGGTTACGGAGATAGGATCTGTAACAATTTTATGGGACTTTACAATCCACACAGATAGAATATTCAAAGTTAACTGCCCTGACATAATGATTAGAAACCGAAAAGACAAGAAGTGCCTCCTTATTGGCATGATAGTACCTGCAGACTGTAATGTATTGTTGAAGATCTTCAAAAAACTATCAAAATACAAGGACCTTGAAAGCGAAATCTCAGAAATGTGGCACATGGGAGCATCAACAATCCCTGTTGTAGTTGGAGCTCTAGGATTGGTTGGAAAAGATTCCAGTAGACTAATTGAAGGGATTCCTGGAAGCCCATGCCTTAAAGAAATAAAAAAATTGTTCTCACAAGTACAGCCTACAATTTACGAAGGGCTTTATCTATGTAAAATATGTGTTTTTTTTTTTTTTTTTTTTTTTGTTAGTGGAAAGTGTTATGATGCCATTTCTAACCTTAGCTCTCTGGGCGGGACCCGGAAAGAAATAATAATAATAATAATAATAATGGTTATTAATGTTTAATCTAATAATTAATTAAAATAAATATAATTCTGCTATTTAATATTTAATCATGTATTTTAGTTTCTGATTTTGTTGATTTTAGCATATCTTATCGGTTTTAAGAAATGCGTTTCCCTTGCGCCATATTGTTCGCTAATGATATGAATGAACAAAAAATACTAACGAATTTCTGTACGAGTTTTGTTCATTTTTATTTTCTTCAATCAAATATCGATCAACCGGAAGTTAATTCAGAATCATATTAAATACTCAATAGGGTGCCTGCTGTAGAATGAAGGTTAGCAAGTTTAACCTTGTAGGCTTGTGAGTTTAGATCTCATTAAAGCCTATTTACTGCTGTTTGGATTCAGATTAAACTAAATTTTGTTAATAGTTTACATTTTCGTCATGGGAAATCGTTGGCTACACATGTAAAATATTTCCTCTAGTTTTACATAATTTTTTTTATTCGTATAGATCAGTGACTTTCAATTGCTTTACCGTGACAGGATCGTAGGTGTGCCGCCGAAATTTGTAAAGGTCATTAATTAAATTATTTTCGAAAGAAGTGCACAACAAGTGTACATATCAAAATGAAAACCGCTTTAAATTGATTATACAACTATACTGTTATAATAAATAAACGTATACGTAATACTGATTGATTTTTACGGCTTACCAACCCATTGCAGGTTATTTAAAGCTATAATATTTTTTAGAGTGTAAGAATTTCTTCCCTGGCTTGAGGTTCATTTGCTGCGCCGCATCTGTAACATAAAGGTGGCGTGTCCACGCAGAAATCACACTAGTCGATGAAAGATTTTTCCGCCTCGATGCATCAGGGAAACCTGTAATTTTTTCAAAACTGCTTTCAGTTGTCAAATACTTTCAAGGGGCTTTTATAACGTTGGGGCAAGAACCTATCTTTTAACACTTCAAAAACCTTTCGAAGCACGTGAGTGCAACTACTGCATTAGCTCCCACTGCCTTTGTTAGCCAAATTAAACATGTAATGCAAACAATGGTCTAGTAAAACAAAATAAGATGATCACTTCGCTGCAAAAGATTCTTGCAATCTATGTACAGTAGATCAATGAAAATCTAAGGACACTGCTAAGATTTCTTTAACATGTTAGCGCTGCGAACTTACGCATCAATGTAATATATTTTAATGCCATGCTCCTTCAGAACGTAGTCGGTCATGGATCTCCAAAGACTCATGTCTTTGCTATAGTTTGGATTTCAGAATACTCATTTTATTCTAGAGTGGGTACCTGGCAAGAGTAGAGAGCTCAGTCTACCCTGTTGTTTAATTCATATCCGGTTCAAAGAGAAAAGAAATGCATTCAGGTTTCTTCAAGATGCCGGCGATCATCGCTGTCCGCTGGTCACTTTCTCTTTGTTATCTGTGAATTGGCACAAGGTTCTTATGAAAAATAGTGGAGTGTTTTCTTGTTGCCTTATCCGCGGTTTTGAATTCATGCTTGTTCTTCTAGACTGGCAAGCATACAAGGATGGAGCGCCCGGTCTACGCAGTGATTAAGAATAAGTGAAGTGATCAACTTCTTTCTTTCTTTCTTTCTTTCTTTCTTTCTTTCTTTCTTTCTTAATCTGCTCGTATTTCTCTCTCCCTCTCCCTATCTATCTATCTATCTATCTATCTATCTATCTATCTATCTATCTATCTATCTATCTATCTATCCAGCTCTTATCTCAAATAACTACTTAAAAGTGACTGTTTGACCAACACAAGTAATGTTAAAAGATTCATGTTAAAAAAAATAAAAAAAAACAAATGAAAACTACAGACAAAAGTTCATTTTCTCCATCAAGACATTCATTTCTGTAGTTTACTGCTACTAGCAAGCAGAAATATTTCTTCTCCTGATGATGGCCATTTTGGTCGAAACTAGTCGAGGAATCTAAATGAAATAATAATAAAAAAAACGAAAGAATATTAATCTACAACCCAGAGTGTCTGAAGATTTTAATTTTTAATATTTGTTATTGTTCAATATATATATATATATATATATATATATATATATATATATATATATATATATATCTGTCCCAGTCTGTTTAGATCTATCTCATTTTGCTCATATCTATCATAGTCTGTGTTTAGCTATTTATCTGTTTCTTTGTTCAACTATCTTAGATTGTTTAGATCTATTTATATGGGTATACACATACATATACTTATAAACACACAGACACACACGCAGACACACGAACGCACGCACGCACGCACGCGCACACACACACATATATTCTGGGACCTAAATTAAATAATAAAACAAAAATATTAATTATACAACCCAGTGTGTCTGAAATTTTAATTTTTAACATTTTCTATTTTTTAATATACGCACTCACACACATACATACATATATATTAGACCTATTATGTTTATTTATTTTAGTTTTAATCCTTTCAAGTCCACGAATTAATTTCTTGGTGGCTGTAGAAAATTGCATCTCTGATAAAAATGTTAATATTAGGTTGGTGCAAAAATAATATTTTTAACGTCAAAAAACGACATTATTACGTCATTATTTTTGCACCAACCTAATATATATGTTGGTTTTACAACGACGTGGTTGTCAAGACGGCTTCAATTCCACTTGAATCAGCATAGTTCAATCTCAGACCATTAAAAGGACCACTCATGTCCACATTCACAGTTTAGATAGATATTAGTCGAAAATACATTAGTATTTCATCAAAATAATAATAAGCAAAAACTTAATATTCTGGAAGAATATATATATATATATATATATATATATATATATATATATATATATATATATAATATGTATATAAGAGAATTGCGACCAAAAACAAATAAAAAATCAATTATTATCAATTAGCAACAAAGTTCTTAATTATTCGTAGCGACAAAATTTTATATAAAATACTAAATTAAAATATAACTGTAAACTAAAAATCTTTTTCATTTATAAATATCAAAATAAAAAATTACGAAGTTACCCTCTTGCATATTTGAATTTGGAACGCTGTAAATCAACAGTGAAAAAATATTTTGAATTTACAGAGCTACTGTATAGATGAACTCAGATGAGATTGTAAGTACTTGGGAAAATAAAAATTATTTGAAAGAAAATTTTAGAATTTTTCAATTTTCTACAGCCTCCAAGAAATCAATTCGTGGACTTGAAAGGATTAAAACTAAAATAGACATTATACATTCAAATTATTTAGACAAACATGCTTGAATGAAAATACGCTGCCTATATATATATATATATATATATATAATCTCGTTAATAGGTTAAGCGCTGTCCTGTTACTGTGAAATTATATATATATATATATATATATATATATATATATATATATATATATATATATATATATATATATGTACTCAGAATTGTACCAAACGATAAGGAATAAATGTATAAATATATTTATATTTATAAATTTTAGCTCTGCTATTTACATCGAACACTAAAAACGGAATCTCGCCTAACGCACTGAAATCACACGGCTCTTGATAATGACTGAGAAAGTACTTGAAGAAAGGCAACAGAACAAACGTGACTTTCGGCTGGTTCATAAGCAATTTCGATCCTGATATACATCATTAGAAAATTAGGAAAATGGCATAAAAATGAAACTGAGCTTGTTAGTTGAATTTAACTTGCTGTCTAAATATACCTTGTATATATATATATATATATATATATATATATATATATATATATATATATAGTAAACTCCAAGAACATTAGTTTTATAGTGCTAATGTTTTTGAATTAAGAATTGTCTTTCTCTCAGACTGGTTCGTCCTGGGTATGACGATAAACTACATCCGGCAGCAAGACCTCTCTTCCGGAGGTTTTGAGTAACATGAACCACCTCTTAATGTTGTTTCCAGGTTCACTCTGCCCGATGCGGTAGCGCTTGTTAGCGTCCCAACTATGAGCAAATAGTTAACCCCCCAAACTTGTGTCAAACCCCCATGAAAGTTTAAAAATAGATTTTGTTAGTAAAAAGAGCACAAAAAAAATTACCAGCAATACATTTGACAAAAGCGATCTTTACAAAAATACGTCACTGAAATCTGATCTAGAAACTTATTTCTTACAAAGAATACATATTCTATTCATACGACTCTATCGTAAAAATCTTTCCGGTATTAAACTAAGCCATTGAGGTTGATATGCTTTAAAATAAATCAATCAATCCTAGACTGGTTGCCAACCAAGGCTGAAGAACCTGGTTTACCCTGCTATTTAACTTATACGGAAGGAAAAAGGAAGGGTTCATACCAAGGGTATTTGCGCGAAAGTAAATGCAACGAAATTAGTATGAAATTCGAACTCGGCTTTATTAATTTCTCGTTCATTACACCAGCCAAACATCCGCTTATCACAATATCTACATGCATACAATTTACTTAAACGGACTGAGAGACACGTATAAACACTCTCTAGTTCATGCGTTGCATACATTTTCATTCACATCTACAATAGAGATATACAGTCATATGTTGATACAACGATAGATTCATACATGTATCTAGTACAGAAACGCCTCCGCTGCAGTAACAAACGTATGGCGACATAAGCACTCATGAATGCTTGTGCGCATGCGTTCAACAATACGAAAAGAAAGAATATAAAAAATCAAAAATTAAGATAGAAAAATGTAGCACAGTAAAAAATAAAAAACAAAAAAATGAAACAACCCCCTCCAAAAACAAAACAAAACAAAACAAAACAAAACAAAAAACAAGTGAATGTGTAACGAAAAATATCCTAAGAATGGAAAATATGAATTTTTTCCTCCGTAAAGTCAGTATAAAAACGAAAATGCGGAACTGCCTGATCGCAGCGAAACGAAGAAGACGAAAAAACAAACTAAGTGATCAGTAAAAAAAAAGTGAAGAGAAACGAAAAACGAAGAAACATTTACAAAAAAAAAAATGCCAAAATAAGTATGAACGGAGAGGTAAATCTGGTGTGTGTGTGAGGAGAAAACTCCTGGCATTGCGGGTACAAAAGAAAAAAATGAAGATCGAAGGAGAGGACCTAACAGTTGATCTAAAAAAAGATAAAATAAAAGACAGATGCTATAAAGAAAAGAAAAAAGGACAAAAAAAAAAAAAAGAAAAAAAAAAGAAGAGAGAGGGTGAGTCAGATATCGGCAGAAGAAAAAGAGGTTAATATAAACCTAAGAAAAAAAAAAAAAATGAAAGGAGAAAAATTGAAGAAGAAAATTCTTCAATTTTTTCTTCTTTTATTTATGAAAGAAACTCCAAAATACATTGGAAATGTTGTATGAAGTTTTGATAGCTGAATTTTATATAAATCGAAGAGGTTTATTGCACGGCTGGAAAATACGACAACAAAAAATGTATTAGTCATTTGAAAAGAGAGAGAGAGAGAGAGAGAGAGAGAGAGTCAACATTAAGAGAGAATTAATATTAGCCAGAGACTGAGAGAGAGAGAGAGAGAGAGAGAGAACATAAATATAGAGTTAATATTAGCCAGATAGAGAGAGAGAGAGAGTCAACATTAAGTTAGAGTTAATATTAGCCAGAAAGAGATAGAGAGAGAGAGAGAGTCAGCATTGAGATAGAGTTAATATTAACCAGAGAGAGAGAGAGAGAAAGAGAGAGAGAGAGAGAGTCTACATGAAGATAGTGTTAATGTTAGCCAGAGAGAGAGAGAGAGAGAGAGAGAGAGAGAGAGAGAGTGAGAGAAAGAGAGTGTGTGTGTGTGTGTGTGTGAGAGAGAGAGAGAGAGATGCTAGTAGGCAAAGAAATATAGCTTAAAATTAAAAATGGGAAGCCATTGTCGATGTACGGACACGGGTTTACGTAGCTATTTATAAAACTCAGCTTAATGCAGCAAGGAACCGAATTTAGGAAGAATTGTTGCGCCAAACTTTGAATTGGGTTAGAGTTCTGTCAGAGGTGAAAATTGGCATTCACAATTCTGTCTTTATACTCATAATCTATCGCAAACCATTGACATCGACAGGAAAAACACAACGATCTCAGCATAAAGTATATATATATATATATATATATATATATATATATATATATATATATATATATAATTTTTATATCTGTCTATATTTCTGAGATGAGGTATTGTAATTATTTACATTATTTACATTGTTCGGACTGTTATCCTCATATTTATTGCCATGTTCACGATGTTTCGGCCGTTGTACGCTCCGGCCTACTTCAGGTGATCTCCTGTGGGATGAGGTTGAAATAATAGACAGAGAGCAAACTCTTTTAACCTGCCCAAGCATAGAAATGAATACAATATGGGAACCAGTAATAAGGAGTGCTAGGGAAAATCAATAACAACAACAAAAATTGCAATATGAGCTCTAGTAAAATGGTTACGAAGTTTATTAGTCTCCAAAATTCATACACTGATGTCCTCAAGGACAATGGCTCTGTGGACAAAATACAGGGTTCAGTTTGAAATTACAATCACCTGAAGCAGGCCGGAGCGTACAACGACCGAAATGTGGTGAACTTGGCAATAAAGATGAGGACAACATTTTCTGTATTTATAAGGGGAAGTGGGGTCAGTATCGATATGGATATAGACACTGTGGACATAGATATCAACAGTGCATGGTGACTGTCAGTTTCATGCTTCAATGCCTTCATCTACGTCGGTACACCTTCCGTGGGTTTTATATATATCGGTGTGGAGGGTGATGGATAATTTAGGATTGAGAAGAGTAAACCGGCCTAACCCATTTTTCTTTTGTTAACACCCATAGACTTATTTATGCTGGTTGGGCGATTGGAGAAAGTGTGTATGTAAATAGGCTAGGTAAATATTCATGCTCCTGACATCTAAATCGTTTATATTATTATATATAGAAAAGATACCTCTTGAATAGTGAACGGAACAGTTACAAAAAAACCTCTACAAAACTCGTGGTGCTGAATAAAGCATTAATCAGCTAAGTGACACACACTCGCATGCACATACACAGACATATGTATATATATTTATATATACACATTACAGTTCAAAAGTTCGAAGCGACCCCGGATGAACTTGTCAGAAGAGTAAAAAGAAAAAACAGAAAATGAAAAAGCGATCTTAGAATCATTGAAAGAAAGAATGGATTAATTATCAAAGTTTGAGAAATTTTTTCAACGAATGTCAAAAATGTGTGCTGAAGTAATCAAGGCTAAATGAGGATATTTTGACGAGAGTAAAATTTTATCTTTCTTTTTTTTTGTCATAATAAAATTTCTAATAAAAAAATCATGTCTCCCTTTTTTTAATCACGTAAAATAATATCCTCTTATTTAAAATACAAAACAATTACTTTTGGGCCATTTAAAAAATTACCAGGAGTTTCCTCAAACTTTTGAACTCAAGTGTATATATCACGCAACTCCTAGTAGGAACACCACATGCATTTCAGCCTCAACAGTCGTGGTGTGTAAGGGTAGGTAGCCTGATGGAGCCCACCCTTCTGAAGGATGGTTTGAATTGAATTTTCCTTATCTTCAAAGCTATCCAACCCAATATGTCCTGCTATTTAGGGTATTAGCACGTAGGTGAATGCAATGAACACGACTGGAATTCGATCTTTATTTCAGCCTCATTCCATTAATCCATAAGCTTCATTCCATTAATCCATTAGCCTTATTCTCATTAATCCATTAGCTTCATTCCATTAATCCACCGCGACTCCGTATTATTTATTTATATTATTTTGTATAGATTTTTCTCTCTTGTCTTGTTTATTATTTTTGTTAATAGGAATAAAAATTATTAGAATTAGGCTATAGTATTTTATATATATATATATATATATATATATATATATATATATATATATATATATATATATATATAGACGATGGACATAAGAACAAGACTTAAGTCTTGTTCTTATGTCCATCGTCTTTGTCATGTTGAATTGATAATGTTAATAATATTTTATGAATATGTCCTGAAGATGGTTTATTAGACCGAAACGTCCGACGTTGACATTATATTAACATTAAAACAGCATAATTGCATATGAGGATTTTTGTTTGTTTTTTCCGTATATTTTTCTTCATACTGTCGGATCTATATCCATATATTTGCTTACATATATATATATATATATATATATATATATATACTAATTGTTCACCGAATACAAGGCCCGAGAGACATTCAAGGTAGAGCTTTGAGGTCGTCTCATGGATGTAAAGGAAGGAGTTACGAAATGCAGATTAGGAAGGTATATAAAATATACAGTTGACACTAGAGTTGAAGACGTCAAGATGCGATTCTTGGAAAAAAGCTGTCCAAATGGTACTTCCTACTTACTAATGGAATACAAAGAGAATGGGGATGATTCAACCGTGTGGATGAGGCATGGCGGGTCTTAGCTGTGAAGGTATGTACTGGTGGGACTAAGGAATGTAGATTTAAAGAACATTTGCCATGGAAATAGTGATAGAGTAGCGAGATGCTGGTGAAGTTTCGTTTCTCGTAACGGCGCCGTGTCGTTCAAACTAATTCATCATACACTAAGCCGCGTAGACACTTCTGAAATCTATCTTCACTGGCAATAGAGGATTGGGTCACTCAATCGAAGCAAGATATGACAGCAGTACTGTATTTTTAGTCTGGCCTCACTCTTGTAAAGATAGAGTATGACAAAAGGAGTCAGGTACTTTCTGGAGCGGTACAAAGAACCGACTAATTTATCTGGCTCCTTAGCGATGGATCGTATATACGTATCCGACTTGAATTCTGGAGTGTGTTCCAATAAACGTTCCGGAAGTGAAGTCTAAAAAACATGTACGGAGTACAAAAATTGCATATGAACTTTTAATTCAAAGTCCCACCAAGATTCATTATTGGTGGCCACGATATTAATAAAAGATATTAGGTTGGTGCAAAAATAATGACGTAATAATGTCGTTTTTTGACGTTATTACGTCATTATTTTTGCACCAACCTAATATATATATATATATATATATATATATATATATATATATATATATATATTCTCTCTCTCTCTGTCTCTCTCTCTCTCTCTATATATATATATATATATATATATATATATATATTATAATATAATATATATATATATTAGGTTGGTGCAAAATAGTGACGTAATAATGTCGTTTTTTGACGTCAAAAAATACGTCAAAAAACGACATTATTACGTCATTATTTTTGTACCAACCTAATACCTCGGTGACATAGTGCTGATAGCAAACACGAGAAGTAAACAACAATGACTTCAATAGAAGCTATTAGAGGAAAGCGAGAAGAAAGGACTAAGCACAAATTGTAAGAGGTCAGGGTCATTGAAACCGCGGAAGATGCCTTTAAAAGTTAAGCCAAGTATTAGAAAACAGGAAAATTTCGTTAGAAACGAAGAAAATATCAGTCCTTCTATACAGCATTGAAAGCTGGATAAACTCCCGGATGAAGTAGAGACGTCAGGGCATGTGGTTCTACAGAAGGATTTTACGAATGCTATGCACCGAACATGTGAACAAGGATGAAGTTTCAAATAAAAATGGAAAGAAAAATGAGTCTTAGAATAAGAAAAAAGACAGTTGGAATGTTTAGGGCGCATAATGAGAAATGAAGGCTTGGAAAATTTAACACTCACAGGACATGTTGAATGTAAGATGGACAGAGGAAAGCAGCGAATAAACAACCTAACGAGCTTATTTAATTGGTTGGCAGAACAGGAATTAGAAATCATAGCAAAAAAAGACAAACATTATTAACATCAACAAGGGAAGTTGTGGAGAACCATGATCGTTCTTGAGGCGAAGGAATACGGTATATAGAAGAGATATTTGGTTTCTTTATCGTAGATAGAGCCTCTGACCCTACATCTTTCCCATTTCTCTTAGTGTTGTATCGAGAACGGATAGTTGGCACGTAGCAGAAGTAGTAATCGTAGCGAATATGTTACTGTTTGTCAAAACACTCTCGTTAATTGCCGTAGTTCGTCGAATCAAATCGATGATTTCCTTTCACACGTTGGTAAGGAAAGAAAGAAAGAAAGAAATAATAAAAAGACAAATGCCAAGAAAAAAGTGGGGGAGGAGACTGAAGAAAAGAAGGAGGACGAAGAACAGAAATAGGAAAAAAAAAAGAGAGAAAAAAATAAAAAAATAAAAAAGGAGGGAAAAGATAAAAACGAAGATAAAAGGAAAAGAAAGATGAAGAAAAAATGATGAAAAAAAAACAAAAAAAACCCAAAAAAGTTTTAAGACGATGTAAATCAAAAAGTGTTAAGCAATGCGAAAAAGATGGAAAAGAAAGAAAAAAACATGAAAAATCCAAAAGAGGAAGTAGAAAATGAAAAAGCGAAGAAGAGGAAAAAAAAAAAGAAGCGAGAAAAGTTGAAAATCGATGAAAAAGAAAAAGAAAGGAAAAAGATGAACAGAGACGAGCAAGACAAAAAGAAATAAGAAAAAGGAAACGAAGAAAAAACAAACAAACATGAAATATCAAAAGGAATGAAGCAGAAGATGAAAAAAAAAAAAAGACGAAAAGGAAAAAAAAAATGCAAGAAAAGCTAAAAAACGATGAAAAAGAAAAAAAGGAAAAATATGAACAAAGACAAGCAAAGAAAGAAGAAAGAAGGAAATGATGGAAAAAAGAAAGAGAGAAAAAACATGAAAAATCAAAAAAAAAAAAAAAAGAAAGAAGCTGAAGAAAGGAAGAAAAAACGATTAAAAAGGAAAGAAGAAAAAAGGTTAAAAACAATCATCATTAGCAATGATAAAAAAGAAAAGAAAAAACGTGAAAGAGAATCAAGCAGTGTGATTGAAAGACGGAAGAAAAAACAACACGGATGAATGACATGTGACCAAAAGGAATTCGATATTATCAAGTCACCCCACCCCACCCCACCAAAAAAAAAAAACAAACCAAAAATAAAAAAAACAAGAAAAAACAAAGCAAATAGAAACACACACACACACACACACGTATATAATAAAAGAAAATTCGTTAATACTGGCTACTTTTACCTATCCATCTATCCAGGTATCTTTTTAATGCGATTAATTTGTTTATGATTTTGTCCAATCCATTCATTCAGATCTCGTCGCCAGTCGATGCGTAGGTGCCATCTAGCGGCACTTAATTGAACCCTTCGAATTTCCTCGCTTTTTTATGCGAAGAACAAAGCTTAAGACTAACATATTTTTTTTTTCGAGAGAGAAGCGAAAATGTTGAAAATCTTGTGATTCACTGAATATGACTGCCACTGGGTTCCATTAGGGCGATTAATTTTACCAGATTGGATTCTCACGTGCCTCTGCAGTATTTTCGGACATTATTCTACTGTTTACATATGTACGTGTAGCAGTCTGTTGCTATCTATCTATCTATCTATCTATCTATCTATCTATCTATCTATCTATCTATTCCATTTTATTCATATCTATCTATCTATCTATCTATTCCATTTTATTCATATCTATCTATCTATCTATCTATCTATCTATCTATCTATCTATCTATTCCATTTTATTCATATCTTTCTATCTCAGTCAATTCATATCTATCTATCTATCTATCTATCTATCTATCTATCTATCTATCTATTCCATTTTATTCATATCTATCTATCCCATTTTATTCATATCTATCTATCTATCTATCTATCTATCTATCTATCTATCTATCTATTCCATTTATTCATATCTATCTATCCCATTTTATTCATATCTATCTATCTATCTATCTATCTATCTATCTATCTATCTAAGTCTATTCATATCTATCTATCTATCTATCTATCTATCTATCTAAGTCTATTCATATCTATCTATCTATCTATCTATCTATCTATCTATCTATTCCATTTTATTCATATCTTTCTATCTCAGTCAATTCATATCTATCTATCTATCTATCTATCTATCTATCTATCTATCTATCTATCTATTCCATTATATTCATGTCTATTTATCCCATTTTATTCATATCTATCTATCTATCTATCTATCTATCTATCTATCTATCTATCTATTCCATTTTATTCATATCTATCTATCTATCTATCTATTTTTTTTTCAAAATACTTATCCAATGCAAAGCTGAAATGCAACTCAAGGCTTACTGAATGAAGTTAATGTATGAGCATAAGAAATTAACTACAGATTTTGAGGATAGATAGGATAGATAACGGTTAGCACTAGACAGGAAGTGGTTAAGATTGTAGTGAGCAAGGAAGAATCTGTTTCGCAAAATAGCGGTTCTCAGGAAGAAGCTGCCTGAGTGAGATTCTCCTTATCAATGGAATACGAAGCAAATGAGAATGATTCGTACCTCTGTACACGAAACATCAGGCCTTCTAAAAGTCTGAACAGGTGAGACCAACGAATGTAGCTGATCTGAACCCTGGAAATATTATTAGAGTAGCGAAAGGCTTGCGACAATTTTTCTGTGGCGAAGTGGATATAGGGTTGAAAATAATTCATCAGCCACAAGCTCCCGTGAAATATGGACGGATATCAGCAGTATATGACAACTGCGATTAACGGGCGTTGGTAACCACTCAAATATTGCAAATGGCGTCTGGCGTCGCTAAACCCATCAGTCAACACACTGCAGTGTGTACAATTCACTCTGTGGGGACTTAATAGTTATCGACCAACGAGGACACTATTATTGGCACTATATCCGTAGTTTTTGTGCCTCGACTGAGTTAGATGAATGATTTTTCGTCAGAATTACTAGAGAATCGAGTAGGAAAATCTATTCTCTGACTGATAGATTGCGCAGTTGAGGAATTCAAAATTGGATGCCGGCGAGATCAGTGGCATTAGAGTTATGAAACCACATCACGCGATGAGCACAGAATTTAGAGAGAGAGAGAGAGAGAGAGAGAGAGGTGTCATATATACTGTCAGATATTCTATCAAGCAAGCAACAGTTCTGTGAAGAAGAGGAATGATAAAGGAAGAAGAGGTGGAGCCACTTGACACAACTATAGATAGATAGATAGATATTAACAGACTGGGATTGATAGATATGAACAGACTGAGATAGATAGATAGATAGATAGATAGATAGATAGATAGAGTAATTTCTATAATGTTAAATATTCTACCTAACAAGCAATAGCCTGAGAATAACGGACACGATAAAGAAGAAGAGATGACACCACTTGACCCAAATCTCACTCTCTCTCTCTCTCTCTCTCTCTCTCTCTATATATATATATATATATATATATATATATATGGAGAGTGAGAATCATTTATATACAGTCAGATTTGTATCAAACCAGCAACAGTCCTGTGAAGAAGGGGAACAATGAAGGGCGAAGAGATGAAGCCACTTTACACACAAACGTGCGCGCGCACACACACACACACACACAAACATACACACACACACACACAAACACACACACACACAAACACACACACACAGAAGAGATAGATAGCGAGTGAGAGAGTAATGTCTATGCTGTCAAATATTCTAAAAAGCAGCAGCCCTGAGAATGATGGGAATGATAAAGGAAGAAGAGATAAAATCACGAGAGAGAGAGAGAGAGAGAGAGAGAGAGAGAGAGAGAGAGAGAGAGAGAGAGAGAATCATTTCTATACAGTCAGATGTTCTATCATCATCGTCATCATCATCCGTGTGGTTGTAAACTGGATGCGCACCTGAGCACCTGACCGGCTTCCACCGGATGTCTTGGTAGGGCAGGTCGATTTTGGAATTGCGCTCAATTTAAAAGTTGGAGTTTGCCATGATAAATAATGACACAAAATATTTTCGTTACCAGTTTTTGAGGAAACCAATTTGGAGACTAAGTTATAAGCTTTACAAATTTTATATGAACAAAATGCATGGCACAAACACATTATCGCTAAATCATTTTGCCATCAAATAAGACCTTCATTTACTTCAATACTGAATAATTTAGCTATATTATGATGTAGTCTTAGTGTGATTTGCAATAAGCAATGCAAATTCAAAACATTTTGTCTTATAGTTTCTCTCCAGCAGTATTATGATATTATATACACTTTTAACCAATTTTTGTTTTTATTAATTATAATCTAACAAATGATGTAATCGTATTTGTAGACATTTTGTAATCTTTTAATTTTTTTTTACGACAGTTTTAACTTATAGAATACAGTTAACAAATTGAATATTTTACTTGTGGTGATTCCTAATTAGAATTCTAGTTTGAATATATTTTCCATTCAATGTATCTAATACAAATGATATTAATTTTATTTGGATTTATTCTTGAAATAGTAAAATTCTGAAGTCAGTTTTTAAGCAAAAGGCTGCGGAAATGAGGTATTTCTGTACTTTTTTTTTTTGGACGATTTTAAAACTAAATGCTAAAAAAGCTATGAATCTCATTTTTGGCGTCAATATTTATCCAATCAAATCCCACCTTTCACATCGAGTGTTATACTGATTTTCTAAAATAAGTGAAAAAAAAAAAATCAACCTGCCCGACTATCCATGTACCCACCAATTTTCCACCTATAAGTCCACTGCTGAATACTGATTTGCCAAGCGTAGCGCAGATGTGACACACGGCCGAAAGTATGGGGCACCCAGTGAGGATCGAACTCACTAATCAAACGTAATTGTTCTAGCTAGACAAGCTTGCTAACCATTATAAACATGTCGAAATGCCCAATGGCTAAGCGTAGCATAGATGTGGCACAAGGCCGAAAGTATGGGGCACCCAGTGAGGATCGAACTCACTAAGTCGTAATTGTTCTAGCGAGACAAGCTTTCTAACTATTATGCCACCCCGAAGTGCTCATTTTTACTCCTAGATATTCTACACGCTCTAAGGGCAATTTTCCTCAAGTAGCCATCTAGCCATAGCTACATGGCTACTTGTTTGACCCTCGTCGGTGAAAAGGATGGTTAGAAAAAACGGTATTCATTTGTCATTTCATTTGATTTTACTTCTGGATATATATGTATATATTTTAAAGGAGCATTAGTGGCCGATTCTAGATGTTTGGTCACAGTGATTTAGGACCCGACGTCTTGTATTATTACGTTGGGATGGGCTTTGCATTCCATCTAACACCAGATTAGGTTTATCCAGGCGAAGGATTGACATGAGGTCACTTTTGCCCATCGAATGAAGAAGTATGTAACCTCACGGCTGCATCTCACCTAGCGAGAAGAGGAATGAACTTCATGGCAACCGCTCCAGAGAGTAGCTGGGAAGTCTCTCGTATATAGCAGGCAAGAATCTAGGGACGGCGTTCGGTTGAGGGCTCTTCTGGGTCGCTCGCAAACACTGGCCGAATATAACGGATAAAGTATTACAATAGAAATGAAAGATAATTAATTATTCGCTGCTTTTTCTTCTATGTGCCGTGTCCCTTCGGGACGTTGGCGATCATGGTTCTCCACAATTTCCTGTTCTTCATAGCTCTTAATAAATATTGTTTTTTTGCTATTTCCCCTAAAACTTGTTTTGCCATCCATTTACTCAAACTCACTAAGTATGTTAGGCATTGTTTCCTTTGTCCCTCTTGCCTTCAATCTGTCCTGTGAGTATCAGATTTTCCAAGCCCACTTTCTTTGTTCTACTAGGCGTAAAATTTTATTGTTTGACAGACAGATTTATTTTAATAATTTATTTTTTAAATTATTCTATTGATACGGTACACATATCGTCGAGAAAAAGTTCTCAACTTGCCGTCATCAACAGATCTTCATCGGAGTCGTCCAGGATATTTATCGAGCCTCTTTACACTTCAGTGGCAAATGTCAAATATGTTTTACAATTTCCAATGCTGTTTTATCTTTTGCAAGTTCTGAATTTAAGAAAACTTTTCTCTCTATACGACTTATTTTAAAGTTTCAAACATGCAACCTGGCTATATATTTTAAGACGTCGACATTTGGGACATTTCATACAAATGGCCGCCATTTTTTATATTTGCGCAGAATGAACCAACTTTCATTCTAATTGCGCATGTAGATATCACCAACATTCAGAAAGTATACCTTCAGTTTCGAATAATTATTTATTCTATATATCGATAAAACTTTAAATGGCTAATAATGTGACGCAGTGTATATATCGTTGAAACTTTTCTTTTAATTAGATATTAGCAGTTTTTACTTCTTGTTGATCTCTCTATTGTTATGATCTATACTTAGCCTAGACTGGTACAGTCCTGCAGAGGATAGATAATAAATGACAAGAAAAAAAACAAAAACAAAAAACAAAAAAAATGACAACAACAAAAAAACAAAAACTTGAACAGGTTAAGATTATAGGGATCGGGGAAGAATCCTCTCCGAAATCTGTTCCACAAAGTACCATTTTTTGGGAAGAAGCTGACCAAATGGAATTTCCTTCTTACTATTGGAGCACGAAGGAGATGGATGTAATTCGTCCTAGTGTAAGTGGTAGGTCGGGTCTTAACTGTGAAGGTCTGAACTGGTGGAAATAGTGACAGAGTAGGCAAGAGCCTTACCGTATCTTGTCTATGGGATAGGGGTTCTTCTGACTATGTATACTAGCTGAAAATCAAGTTCTTTTTTTCTCTACGGTGGTGTTGAGTGACAACAAAATGATACCTAGCATCTATAGAGCTAAGTGGCTCATTTAACACAAGCGTCACTACTGTTGTGGCCTTGTTAGGGCCAGAAATAAAGACACAAAAGAGGAATTGAGTTAAACAAATATATTAACAGAAAACAGTAATACAAACATATACAAACGAGAGTGTTACAGTAAGAATGTTCGGTCCGACTGTCAAAGCGGGCTGCTGGAAACTTCCCTCTTCAAAAGGCAATACCTGCTCCTATTTAGAGCTGGGAGAGTCCATGTATGCGTGGTTAAATTACATTATCAACTACTTAGCCACGACCAAGGTATGTTGTTTATAAACATGGGGTGTAGCAAAACGATTTAAAAAAGAATTCAGATTGTCATCCATTTTCGATCAAATAATAAAACTGGACGCTTTTGATTGTTTTTTTTTTAGAATTGTTCCGAGTTTCCAATGTCCAGTGCAAGCCTTCGGCCAATTTCACGCTGTGCGTACAACAGAAAAGCCATTGTCTATTGCAAACAGAGGAAAGCGTTTTCTATTGACTTGCAAATACGCCTTGTTGAATACAAATTGTCGATGATAATAATTCTACGAAGAGTCCCATTCTGTCAGGCTGTTACAGTTTGCTTAAAGCTTGGAAGAATTTCCCACCGAAAACAATTATTCGAATTTGTTTATTTTTCTTTTTCGGGGTGAAAAGAAAAAGAAAATTAAAACAAACAAACAAACAAACAAACAAAAAAACCTTAAGCAAATTGCGGAAGCCATATTGATTGCCGCCATATTTACAACCATTACGACAGAAATAACATTCCAACTGTATTTAATTCCTCATTTCTGGTTAATTACAAATAGTTTCACGCATAACTTTGTTAGTTGTAATTCGACAATAGGCACTGCGACGAAAAAAAGTAATTTTCTCTATATTTTTTCATATAGCTATAGATCAGTGTTTCTAAATCATTTTTCAACCAGTGCCCCCTTTGGAGACAGACTATTTTGTGAAGGACCCCCTGTCAAATTAAATATTCGTTTCAAAACTTTTAACTTTCCTCATTTTATAGGCAGAAACATACATATGTCTGCTGGAATTTTTTCCTAGCCAATAAAATTGTCCGGTTCTCGGTGTCAACTAAATCAGTCCGGGTCTGTCTTGTCTTGAAATCAGAACGATACATTCGCTTGCCTGAACTTGCTTTTGTGTGTCAACGTCAATTCTTAGTTTGTGAACTTTTTGCCATATTGCTGTGGCTTTGCCTTATCACTGTTGATTTGTCTTGTATATATTGTTTGCTTGCTTTCTATTATTTTTTTTTACCCTGTTTCTTTCTCTTCTTTTTCTTATTATTGCTTATTGCAAACTTTTCAAATTCATTTTGTTTGAACAGTTCTCTTAATTATTTAGCACTTGACTATGGCTACTCACTCCACAATAAATTTCGAATATTATACTATACTAGCAGGAGGGCCCGGCATTGCCCGGAGATGTAACAGTAAGAGATAGATCAAGTATCAACCATCATAAAGACTGAAAAATAAAATTGACAAAGATTATTGTTTAAGGTTGACGGACACGCATGTCTTAATTAGTTTTTTTTTTTTTTTTTTTTTTTTACGAATTGGTCAAACCCAAAGCCAAACAAAAACATTGTTTTCAATCGTTATGAGTCTATCGAATGAATAGAATTTTATTATAAACAATTGTCTTGTAAATGGAATTTTTAAAGCATTTTGAATGTAAAAATAAAGAAAAAAGTGTGCAAGACAATAAGAAACACTACCTGCCCCCCAAAAGTGAAGTTTTGTTGAAATCGGTTGAAAAATGTAGGAAATCCGATCCCATATATAAAGGAACACACACACACAAACAACTAATGTGGGTTTTATAATAAGTATAACTCGATATGAATTGTCCTCCTTTCATTCTGGCGACAGAATCGTGTTTTCAAATTGATTTCGTGCAAAAACAATTGTGTTTTTCCAATTTTTGGCGCTGTCAGAACCACCGCAAGGTAATTTTACGTAGTCCTGTGAAGTTTTGTTGAAATCGGTTGAAAAATGTAGGAAATCCGATCCTATATATAAACGTACAGACACAAACACACACACACAATCTGCGTTTTATAATAAGTAAGATTCATCTTTCATAGAAAGATAACACTTAGGTATTAGTGCAAAAATAATTTTAATATTGTTTTCATTTATAATAAATGTCAATGTTTAAAATGCTAAAAAATATTTGATAATCTTATCTCAATGATTTCAATGTGATGGTTGACTTTGGTGTTTATTGGCTTAGGCTCTTACTCTAGGTTCATTTTAAAGATTATCTCAATGTTTACAATGCGATGCTTGACTTTGGTATTTACTGGCTAAGGCTTTTACTCAAGGTTCATTTTAAAGCTTATCTCAATGTTTTCAATGCGATGGTCGTCTTTGGTGCTTACTGGCTAAGGCTTTTACTCAAGGTTCATTTGATAGCTTATTCAATGTTTTCAATCCGATGGTCGTCTTTGGTGCTTTCTGGCTAAGGCTTTTACTCAAGGTTCATTTGATAGCTTATCTCAATGTTTTCAATCCGATGGTCGTCTTTGGTGCTTACTGGCTAAGGCTTTTACTCTAGGTTCATTTGATAGCTTATCTCAATGTTTTCAATGCGATGTTTGTCTTTGGTGCTTACTGGCTAAGGCTTTTACTCTAGGTTCATTTGATAGCTTATCTCAATGTTTTCAATGCAATGGTTGACTTTGCTGCTTACTGACTAAGGTTCTTACTCAAGGTTCTATGCTACTTAGAATTAATCAGAGATCTCGTTTTGTACTTTGCAAGTAGTTTCTTAGTCTAGTAACAAGCTGTGGAACTGCATTGAAACCACATTCACCCATATAGGAGGTTGGAAAAGCAATGAATAAAAGTTTGATAGTTTTCCACAGCTTTAGATACCTTTTAGAAATTTCCTTTTGTAGGCAGTGTTGTATAATCTTTGAAAATTTGAAAAAAAAAATGTGTAAATATCCATCGCCGCTTCATAGTCGCACTATTGCCTTGCTTGGGGGGGAATTGATTAAAACGAAATTATAACGATAAAAATATTACATTGCTTTAATAGACACTCCCTATTTTAATTATTTTTAATTCATTAGATTTTAAGAAATCTTGTGACATGAGAAAGTTTAACCGTGTCATCATTTGCACACGCAATAAATATCTATTTTTTTTTTAAATTAACGCTAAGATAAAGTCTGTTTTGAAGAGAGATCTTAAGTCATGACAGCATCGTATAGTTAAAAAAGCGAGAAAGCCGCTTCATGGTTCAGTATAACGAAACGGTGGATTTGAGAAAGAGATGTCGACTATTTGTACATCATTCCTGATGCATAGACTTGGACAAGCAATCGTGTTATCATTTGATGGCTTCGTTCTTATACATTATTGGTGTTTCGGAAGTCGTATCGGTGTTGTCGGCGAGAGATTGGACTTTTTATACCAAGGTTAGCAAATAGAATTAGTTGATATATGCCGAAGATACAGAAAATCACGAATTAGCGTCAGTCCCCAAGCACTTGTCAAGCCGTACACTAACCCCCAAATGCGCGTACAGACACATGCAAACACGCGTACACTGGTATCCACTTAAGTCTTCTTCTATGTGATGTGTCCCTTCAGGATGTGGGCGATCATGGCTTTCCAAAACTTCCTATATTTCGTAGCTCTTAGCAATGTTTGCCTTTTTACTATCCCTCACATTCCTTCTTCTGGCATCTATTTACACAAGTTGGTTAGGTAGATGATAATGGCTCTCCCCGACTTCCTATCTTTGTACCTCTAAGCTACCTTAGTCTTTTTACTATCCCTCACATTCCCTCTTCTGCCATCTATTTACACAAGTTCGTTAGGTAGGTGATAATGGCTCTCCACAACTTCCTATTCTTTGTAGCTCTTAGCTACCTTTGTGTTTTTACTGTCTCTTCCATTCCCTGTTCTGTCTCTCCTGTACACAACCTCGTTAGGTAGGTGATAATGGCTCTCCACAACTTCCTATTTTTTGTAGCTTTAGCAACGTTTGTCTGTTTACTATACCTCCCATTCCCTATCCTACCATCTATTTACACAAGTTTGTTAGGTAATGGCTCTCCACAACTTCCAATCATTTGTAGCACTTATCAACGTATGCCTTTTTATTACCCCTCTCATTCCCTGTTCTGTCATCCATTTATATAAGCTTGTTTTCTTCTCTTTTGCCTTCTATATGCTCTGTGAGTGTTATACTCTTTTAGCCTTCTTTTCTCATGATGTGCTTTTGAAATTTATAAATGTCGTTTTTGTCCCAGTTTTCCTAAAAAAATACTTCCTCGTTACTCACATGTTCAGTCCATGCTATTCTCGTTATCCTTCTGTAGAATCATACCTCCGTTGCTCCTACACTTCCGCTATTCCAACCCAACTTCGGATTTCTGTGTCACACTTTCCATCCTCTGTTAAAACACTTCCCAGATATTTAAATTTCTGTACTTGCTTGATTCTGACATCTTCGATTCGTGGCTCAAAGTTATAACAAAAAAAAAAAAAAAAAGGAAAAATAATTTAAAGTTTCAAACAATTCGTCGCATAACAATTTTACAACAAGGAAGAGAAACCAGCAATGCACAAAAATATCTAAAGAATTTATTGCAAGAAGACATAACTTATGGTTGTCAGCAAGAGAGAGAAAAAAAAACAAAAGTTGACTCACTGTGTCGTGCGAAACAATTTTTCTCTCCAGAATCTATCTTACATATCTATAAGTCTACCATTCGTCCATGCTTAGAATATTGCTGCTACATATAGTCCGGTGCCTTTGCTATTTACCTTCAGCACCTTGACAAAATCAACAATATTATTGGTCCTGATCTGGCATTTCGACTTCAGCCACTTTCCCACTACAGTAAGGTTGCCTCTGTGTCTTTTCTATAAATACTTTCATGGTAATTGTTCGTGTTAGGTCTTCGCTTTTTTGTTTTATTCTCCTCCCCCCACAAACAATGAATTTTACATATGGGGACTATTTAGGATTTTCATAGAGACAATGAGGTATTATGGTGAATGTAGTAAGAAAGGTAAATAAGAATGCGTTGTTTTGGTGTTAGGAATATTGTCTGTGTCAGAGTTTGTGGCTAAGTTTAACGTTAAGACAGATGAAGACCGTCCTTTTCTCCATTCCCCATTTTTGGTCTTGTGCCACATTTTGTAAATAAATTACAAATAAATATAAAAAAATAAACAGTAAAATTGTCCAGTTGTTAGATTAAACTTTGAATCGTTGCATCTTAGTAATGACTAAAGTATTCTTACTAGAATACTCCGAGGAATGTATAACACTATTGTACACTACTTTGGGCAGCAATAAGAATGTATAATTACTCTCCAACCTTAACAGAAGAATAATGACGAAATTGATTATAAACGAAAAGACATGTTCATCATTAATTAATCATAGCTAAGTATCGGAAGGAATAAAATAAAGTTCAAATATATATATTATTTCAGGATTTTCCAACTTATTCAAGATGATTTTCGCCTTCTCTAACCTTCTAACGTCCTGTCCTGGAGTCACAAGTTGCCTAACAGGTTTCACGTACGATTTCAGTTTTAAGTCTTTTTTTCACTGCTCTTTGGACTGTCATAGATGAAACTCCTCTCACATGCCAAAGATTGAGTTGGATCTTTTCTAATTGATCTCTTTAGCTCTAAGTTGAAATGATGATCACTCTTCTTGTTGTGAACTCCTCATCCAATTTTTCTCTCTACTGTTCCCTCCTTTTTCAACTTATTCACCATTCTATTGATGGTTCTTGAATGAAATTTGAAGATGGAAGCCAGAATATGAATGGTGGTACTATTACTGAAAGCTTGAATGATCTTTTTCCTCTCACCATTGCTCAGTTGGGAAGACATAGTGGAGCTGACACAAAAGGATTTTAACCTGTTCTCTTTCTGAGTGAATAACTCAAATGATTTTTCAGTGATTCTTACGATAAATAGTGATGGTCTTATATAAAAAAACTGGAAAAAAAAAAAAAAACTGAGTTTAGTGTTTTTTTTTATATTAAACATTTTGTGGGATGGACAATTTTGCTGTTACACGATTTGGACAATTTCGCTGTTACACTCGGTATATACAAAGGGCGTTCCACGATAAAAAAAAAACCGATCGTTTTTTATTGCATTCCGGATGTTTCAGTCCGAAAGGAACGTGCACCCGCCTTTTGATGTTGCGGAACGGTTATTGGAAATCGTGCATGTCATCTCTTTAGATTTTTCCAGAGGTTTTTTCTTCTTTTACGAGTTGATTTGCCTCTTTTATAGATTTTAGTGAATCTCTCGTTCCCTGAACTGAGAAAAGCTTGATTTTTTTTTTGTAAATTCATCTAAAAGATCGATTTGGCAAAGCGATCAGGAGTTTCATTTCTGACCACAGAATTGTGAAGCGTAGTGAAAACAGCCACATTGGCTTGTCCATACAACAACTGCACCTGACGCACGTGATACGCGATGATTTGAAGGCATCCGTTTCGACACCACCCCCACCCCGCGCTTCTTTGAAGAGAAAAAGAAGTTTATCCCTTGTTTGCCGTTTAGGATTAGGTTTCCAGTCCCTTCTGAAGTCTTTTCAATCTCTTCCACTCTCAGTAAACGCCTTGTGTCTTAGTGACATTATCGCCTTGCTTGGAGTGAATTGATTAAAAAATCTATCTATCTATCTATCTATCTATCTATCTATCTATCTATCTATCTCAGTCTGCTCATATCTATCTATCTCTCTATCTATCTATCTATCTATCTATCTATCTATCTATCTCAGTCTGCTCATTATCTATCTATCTATCTATCTATCTATCTATCTATCTATCTATCTATCTATCTATCTCAGTCTGCTCATATCTATCTATCTATCTATCTATCTATCTATCTATCTATCTCAGTCTGCTCATATCTATCTATCTATCTATCTATCTATCTATCTATGTCTGCTCATTATCTATCTATCTATCTATCTATCTATCTATCTATCTCAGTCTGCTCATATCTATCTATCTATCTATCTATCTATCTATCTATCTATCTATCTATCTATCTATCTATCTATCTATCTATCTCAGTCTGCTCATTATCTATCTATCTATCTATCTATCTATCTATCTATCTATCTATCTATGTGTCATTTAAATCGTACATAAACTTAGCGTTTTTCACTTCACAGGTAACAAAATTTAACTTTCAGATGGACACAAGAATTTTGTCTTAGAAAAAACATACCCTGATGATGACATTGCGCTAATGAGTTTCTGTCTATTTGTCTCTTTTCTCTTAATCTCTGACGAAGCTTTTATAAAAGTGAAAGATTGATATACATTTTCTATTTGTTCTTTATATATATATATATATATATATATATATATATATATATATATATGTATATATATGTATATATATATATATATATATATATATAAATATATATATATATGTATGTATGTATACATACATATATATATATATATATATATATATATATATATATATATATATATAGTCATCTACAGACAGACTGTTTCGCTGTATCACAGCTCCCCTGGATCGAAACCGGACTGATTCGACAATGTCGGAGATTTTTCCCCCTAAGCCATCGGTTGAAAGAAAGCGAATTTTTACGTACCCATTCTGTGTATAAACACGTCATCGATCGAGAGAGCTCAATTTAGGTCATATGGAGTATAATTCCACTGTTCTTGTTAATGATGTATTCCAGCCTTGTATGAAAGTCAATGCTTACTCATTATATATTCCCCCTAATTCTAACCAACCTCCTTCTGAAATGAAACATTTATCATCATCTATAGAATGTAGGATTAGCAACAACTCATTTAATAAAGATGATTTTAATAAATATAGTGGTGTTTATATTACTTCTTTTAAAAATAGTGGTTACAAGTACGCAGAAATCAAATAGAGAAAACATGATAGCATCGAACTAAGGAAAAGAAATAAGAATAAGAAAATCATTTGGTATACCCCCTTTTAACTAAATGGTCAGTACTAAGTTAGGCCAAAATTCCTTCATTTAATTGATAAACATTTGCCTAGAAATAATCCAATCAGTATAGTATTTAACAGAAGCACACTAAAACTAAGTTATAGCTGCTCCGATAATCTTGAGAAGATTATAAAGAAACACAATAATAAAATTTTAAGCCAATTCAAAAACTTGGATGATAATGCAAATTCTAAGATATATACTATTGATAATATTAACCAACGTAATTGCAGAAATTCTAACGAATTGCAAAACCAATGTAAAACCAACTCTCTCGTTTATCTAAGTACTATTTCTACGATAGAAAATACAACTGTTGAAAAATTTTATGTTGGTAGTACTAAGAATTCTTTTAAGACTAGATGGTACCAACATATCTTGTCCTTCACCAATGCTACTTATTAAAACAGTACGTCTCTTTCTAAATATTTTTGGAATTTAAAAGAAGGTAATAAAACTCTTACGGTAAAATGGAAAGTTTAAAAAAAAAAGCTAGAACGTGTAGATATGTAAATGAACTTTGTTTTGTTATGCTTAAATGAAAAAGTAGAAATTATCAGATTTACTGCTAAAAACTCCTTATTAAACCAAAGAAGTGAATTAACTGTAAATTGTATGCATAGTTTACATTTAACTTACAATATGGTTAAACTACGAATTTGATAATAATTTTTCTTACAGTAATAATTGGTAGATGCACTGCAGTGCTCCTTATATTGTTTATTATTCTAGTGTGTAAAATTCATTTAGATTTAATATAGTTCTGTATTGATGTCTAGTTAGTATTATTAACATCTTATATGGTTGCTCTCTACTTAATGGTTCCATATTAATTTACCAAAGCAGTTATGAACCAATTATTCAGTTTTTTAAGAAGTCTTTTAATTATCAACTACAAAATTCTGTAGGAAGTTGATCGAGCATAGAACTAGTTAACAATATGCTAGATAATCGCCCTACCCCTTTAGCCATAACTTCTTGTGAAAGTTGGCCGTCAAAAATCTTTATAATTACGAGACGATATAATCATTTGTATCTGTAGCAAATGATACTGTCTAGGATTATATTGCAGACAACTTCATGTCATGACTTATATATATTTTTTCCAGTTAGTTTGGATTTTAGCGTAAGCCTCATACCTAATTGGTTAAACCGACAAGCCTAATTTTAATTGTTTTCTTTTGTCTTTACTTCCTCTTTCGTAAAAAGAGGAAGTGTTTTGCTTTTGAAATTAAATTAATCGTTCACTCACCAGTTATTTACCATCGCCCGAGGAGACACATTTGCAGTGTCGAAACATGATTACTATTGTGTATCGATTTTTAACATGTTTTTCTTTTAATTTCCTATTATATATATATATATATATATATATATATATATATATATATATATATATATATATATATGTATGTAAAATGCACTGTTACATTAGAACATGTAATTAATTACTACAAAAACGTACATTTTGTTTCGACGTTTAAATTAAACTTCCCTTCAGGTAATTAACAATTACCATCCTTGTTAATTAACTGATGATAAGTTTTATTTAAACGTCGAAGCAAAATATACCATTTTGTTATGGTTACTTATATGTTCTAATTTAACTGTGTGTAATAAATATTTATTGCTCCACTCTTGTATTGAGCCCTGTTTTAAATTAATGTTTTGGACGTTTGAATTTTATTCTTCGTTATTTTATAATTGGATATATATATATATATATATATATATATATATATATATATATATATATTTCAATAAAGGCGCAATTAATTTACAAATTCATGAATCATTCATACAAAAACAAATATAAAGGTTAATGATTTAATTGGCGAGAATCCATCATCGCGAACAATTCAAATAATACACAAAAACCCCGAACCTGTTTATGAATGAAAAGATCCTTGTTTTATAAATTTCAGTTGCATAAGGTCTTATTGTTTTTAAAAGCTTTCGTCTAATAATAAGACCTTATGCAACTGAAATTTATAAAACAAGGATCTTTTCATTCATAAACAGGTTCGGGGTTTTTGTATAATATTTGAATTGATCGCGATGATGGATTCTCGCCAATTAAATCATTAACCTTTGTATTTGTTTTTTGTATGAATGATTCGTGAATATATATATATATATATATATATATATATATATATATATATATATATATATATAACCATATATGGAATATAAAACAAGAAGAAAGAATCGACCCAATTTTAAAATAGGACATAATAAAAAAAATGTTACAAATATAAATGCGGTAACAAATATTGCCTGTTATGCATGGAGAAGAAGCTAGCCATGTCTACTTTTAGCAAACCAGATATCTGATTTAACCAAAGATCTGAAATCCTTAACGGGTGTAAACATAAGAAAGCATCTGCTATTATTTTTTTTCTTTTGTCGTATGATATTTTGCTAATTTTCGGTTTTATGCTAATTTTAGGTTTTATTCTAATTTTAGTTTTTAGTGGTTGTTTTATCAATAAATATGTTGCCTTCTCAGATCAGCCAGTTCGCCCTGAAAATCCATTTAGGTAAAACCTAGGTAGGTAGTTTCTGGCTCACTAGGATTTTTTATACTCTGCTCTGCTTAGCGTATTGAGCACTTTACGTTTTTTCTTATTTACTCGATTGTTTTTTTTTTCTTTGGAGTAGAAATTACGTCACTCGACGATTTTTTTTCGGCCTACTCGGATGATTTTTGTCCTTTCTTTTTTCCAATTTTTTTTCTAGATACCTTTTTGTTTTAATATATTTTTATTTGTACATTGTGTTATCCGGGGTTTTTTTTTAACACCAACCATGTATAGTTATTAACATTATATATATATATATATATATATATATATATATATATATATATATATATATATATATTAAGAAATGGACAAAGTCCGACAATTTATTTATTAAAGACATTTTTATGTTTAACGTTCTTTTTTATAGATACAAGTATTTAAGTAAATGCTCTGTTTATAATAATCAGTCCGGTAAATGTTATTTAATACTGTTTATTATAAACAGAGCATTTACTTAAATACTTGTATCTATAAAAAGAACGTTTAACATAAAAATGTCTTTAATATATATATATATATATATATATATATATATATATATATATATATATATATATATATGTATATATCAAAAGAAAGAACAGTAAGATATATAATCCGGTGTTCTTATAGATATTTTTATTTTTATAAAATAGTGCGCAATGTACTAGAACTGTGTGGCCAAAAAAAAACATATTTTAAATCAATTAATATATACATATATATATATATATATATATATATATATATATATATATATATATATATATATATATATATGAACATAAACATATATATGAACAACCATTTTTATAGCACATAATTTATATATGATTTTAAAAGTGACGGAGTTTATTCTCTTAAAGGAATCGTCTTCGTTCAACAGTTCTTCTTTGTTGGAACAAAAATAATAAAAACTCAGGCAGAAGAAATTTCGTCGTTCTCTGGGTTGGGTCATGAGTACAAAAAAATTCTTCTGTTTTACACTCACGATGAGCTTATGTACGTTGGTTTATTGTTTTATTAATAAATTTATTTTAGTAGTGCCTTATTATTTACCCTGCCTAATACACTTTTTTAGTTTTGCCCTTTTGATTACTTTTATTTCAGCGAATCTTTCTGAAAACGATTTAGAGGAAGAAAGGTTTCTTTAAAAGAATGCCTCCATCATTTTTAAACGTTATATATATATATATATATATATATATATATGTATTCGATCGAACACTATAGAGAAAACGGTACTTTCAAAACAGTGGCCGCTATTATTAGCGCACCACTCTTTATTAATGAATTGAGCCCTCTGTCCGCTTGCGTTGGTATACATCCGTATATAATACGTTAAAATTTTCTTCTCTCTGGCGTGCGCCGATACCTTAGGAGTAGGATCTCTGACTGATACCAAATCGGTCCCGTTTCGACCCCGGCTTGAAGCAATTGAATGTCTAGCCATATTGATGAGCCGCGAAACAGGTTTGTAGGTTGATGACTATATATATATATATATATATATATATATATATATGCATGTGTTTAAGTGTATGTAGGGTGCGAGGGATAAATTGTTGTCTAAATTACGCAAAAATGAAAATAACACTGACATCTCATTTTAACAGATATATTTACCAAAATTACACAATAATATCTTGCAATACTAAAGAGTTAATTTATACAATAAAATCGCCATTGGTTTCAACCACGGAATCAAGACAACTTCGTAATCTTCAACAACTCTTCTGGATGATCCCCTTGTTTGTTGGTGAATGCTGCCATAATCCTTGCCTTCAGTTCATCTTTGGTGTTTGATGGTTGTAGGTTGATGACTATATATATATATATATATATATATATATATATATATATATATATATATATAGTCATCAACCTACAACTATCGCTCAGCTGTACCCCCCACACATAATAATCAAAGTGGCCTGTCTGGGGAGTTAGGTGGCTAGCTGTAAGGGCTGATGTGGTCGCTGAAATTGTCTGTTAGCTATGACTGGGTTCTCTTGTTCTCAGAGTCCTGTTGCGAAATAAAGGGTCTTCCAGCAACCACCCTCTTGATGCAGGGCATCTCTACATCGTCGACACGATGTAGGCCTCCGTGTTGAGTCTGAGACCCTGTTGGAAAATGAATGGAGGCATAACGTCGCTATCAGTAGTGATCACTCCCAACTCCTTCGTAATCATCATTAGACTCATCCACCTCTTTCCGAATCATCTGCACTGCCCTCAGATTGACACCCAAATACTCTGAAATTTTCATATTGGAACTTACGGTGCGAATGCCAAGCATTACAGTATGTCGTTTCCAAATTTCTGGGAAAGTGAATTGCATCATGGTGCGAAAATCCTACTATACTGTGCCATCGTCAAAATAAAAACAAAACAACATGCATGCGTGAAATTAAAAATATAAAATGGCGACAATTTATCCATCGTGTGTATATATATATATATATATATATATATATATATATATATATATATATATATATATATATATATATTATATGCGCGGTACTTATTAGAAAGCGCTCAATATCAGAGATAGAGCTAACATATTTGGTTGGATAGATGTGAGTTTGTGACCTGGGTTTCACGCTTTTGCGATATCGCAAAAGCGTGAAACCCAGGGTCACAAATTCACATCAATCCAACCATATATATATATATATATATATATATATATATATATATATATATATATATATATATATATAGTTTATGCAAAACTAGGTAATCCGTATGGGTAGACCCAAGGAGGATAATATCCAGAGAGCTCAAATTTAAGTTCAGAGCAGATATGTTTGAATAAAATCGTCTATTTCATAGAAAATACCCAAAACTCCAACAAACTTCAAATTAAATTCTTCGCAGTTTGTTTAGACATTTAGATTTATATCAAACTGTAACCCCCAAATATGCCCTTTAAAGTAATGTGAAATAACAGCATCTAAAAATTTGAGTGAAACCTGCCCTCAAGGAATTGATTTATTATTATTGTTGATTGTTTGTTGTAGCTTCTTCCTTTAATGTCGGTCTTCTTCCTCGCCCCTTACCCATCTATATCTAGAGATAACACGCATTAAGTTTAAGCGACGTCTAACCTAAACAGAGTAGGGTTAAGGATAAAGAATTGAAAAGGTACGTCTAAGTCGTGTCTTCTCTCCCACCTCACTTCCTCACTTCGTTGATTTTACATATGCTTGGTGCGGTCCGTCAAAAATGTGTAAATTTCTTTTCATTTTTCATTTCAACTTTTGGAAGTAAAGTCTGATGATCCAGAGCCCTTTTAAGGGGGTTGTGGTGAAATAACTTATTAAATGAAACCTTAAAGTGGTCTGTTTTTATTCAAACAAATATATATATATATATATATATATATATATCAAGTATCCACACGCATATATCTAATGTTAAATTCTATTGAACTGCAGACGTTACACATAATTTTGCTTTTGTTTTTTTTTTAAACTGTGTATCTCCTTTTGTATATGTCGTTTCGCTTGATGTCTTTGGCGATCAAGGCTCTCCACAACATCCTTTGTAGTTTAAAGTAATGTTTATCCTATATCTTTTCCAGTCCATGTTCTGTCATCCATGTACTCGTTAAGTAGGTTATTGTTTCCCTCTGCACCTTTTGCCTTCGATAGGTCATGCGAGTGTCATATTCACCAAGCCCTCTTTCTTCTTTATGTGTCCAGGAAATTTCAGCTGTCTCATTCGGATGCGGAATATAAATTTCCGTTTTTGCTCGCACTCTCCTGAAATCCTCTGCATTGATCATATGTTCTGACTATTGTATTGTCAGCATCTCTATCTCTATATAAAAGGCAGGATGTGTGTGTGTGTGTGTGTAACGAATGCACGGTCGCAACTTTTGACGGATTTGCACCAAAATTTACATGCCCATGCTCCAAGTTAGCAAGAAGGCCAAGACCGACCTTGCATTTCCCAACTCGCATCGATAGCGGAAATAATCGATTTTTTCATGCTTCTACGGCACTTTTCATGTAGTTTGCGGCCATTTTGTACTGGTCAGAGTGAGAGCTTATAGCTGCCTTCCACGAATAGGCAGGAAGATTCTATTGGCGAGCGTGAGAGCTAATAGCTGACTGACACGAATGTTAACTAGCATGCTAGCTTGCAAGAAAAAATCGATAGCTGCATTCGTTACAAGTGGGAAAAATTTAAATCTGCATGGCACTTTACTCCAATTGGCTCATTCGCTTGCTTAAACTCAACGTTGATTCTGATTCCGCAGAACTGGGTTGGGTGTGAAAAAGTATTTGTTGTTAACATTCTTTTTCCGTTCAGTTTTTCCAGTTACGAGTCCTTTTTTTTAAAGCTGATCGTTTTGTGTTCATTTTGTTTAGTTCTTTTTTCGTAACAGATTTAATGTTTAGTATAGAGCTTAGAAAAAATTCGCAGTGTGAAGAAGTAAGGCATGTAGCAACATCAGCACGGCAAAGGGCACTCCTTTAAAGGCAAGGAAGGGCAAAAATATTTTAAGTCAAATGATAGCGATTGGTCGTACGATTTTTGAATCAAGCACGGGCAACGCCGGGCCATGCTGCTAGTCCTTCTATAGAAATGCATCACTGTTGCAATGTGCGTGTTCCATTAGTAAGATTCAAGTTCTACTCGAACAGCTTCTTCCCACAAACTGCTACTTTGTGAAACCGACTCCCAAGTGGATGCTTTCCCGGTCTTAACTTGTTCAAGTCTAAGTTTAACCGTTATCTTCCTTACATCTAAAGAAATAAACGGCAAAATCTGTCTGTCCGTACATTTGTCTGAAACCCCTCTAATACTTGCTCTACATAGAAATATTATACCTATTTGGAATCAGGATGATCCCAGGATTGAAAATCTGTCCTTCATCTGGTGCTTGAACATCCAGTATTGGGATTTGTGTCCGAAATTGAGGAGGAAAGGGTTAAAAATTCAAATTTTAAAATAACTGAAAAAAATTAGTGATTTTAAAATTTTAAAATTTATATTGAGTTTAAAGTAACACAAAAGTTTGTGAATTTAAACAACTTCTGTTTTAAATTCAGTTTAAAATATCTCTAAAACTTAGTGACTTGAGGAAATCAATTTATTTCTTGAAAATGGTAAGGAATCAGAGTTCGAGTGAGAGGTTTCGTGACGGGAGGTTTTGAAGTTCCACAGACTTTGTCATTTGAAAAACTCAGCTCAAGTGAATTTCCACGGAGTTTGTGATTTGAAGAACTCAATTTTCGACCTGATTAGGAATTTTGGCTCAAATCAGTCTTTTGGTCGGAAATGGACTTATAACCCGAATCAGAGTTAAAGTTTTTGAAGTTCTACAGCGTGAATCGTGGAATTCAAAGTTATTTCCTTAAAATTATCATTGTTGATTTCTAAGCTAGACCAGAGGTCCCTTTAGTTTTGGGTCAGAGGGCCTAATTGCACACCCACGTGTTGCAGCATTTATCTCCATAAACTGAACTTTTTTCCTCTTAATATGTAACACTTTACCTCGAGTGGCCTTGTACAGGGTGAAAATTATTGTAAATTAAAAATTTAAGTGATAATTTATATTTGTTTAATTTGTGTTTTGACTTTGCATTTCATTTTTTTCTACCGCGTTTGATGTTTAATTTTATTTTATCTTTACAGGATGAAAAAACCAATATTTTTCCTGGCAAGGGACCGACATCAAATAGCACTTATTTGAAAGTGTACAAATCAGAGCAGTTGGAGTCGATGTGAATATCAAATAAATCCCCGGGCCTTATTTATATATATATATATATTCATATATAAATACAAAAAAAAAAAAAAAAAAAAAAAAAAAGAAGCCGGCCGAAGCTGTTTCGCATTTTATCCGACAATAATTCCTTTTATTTTTTGCCAAATTTTCCATTTTCTTTGATATCAATTTCTTTCTTTTATTCCCGCATCCATTTTAAGAGAAGCGTACTATAATGGATTCTAACGAGATCTCGTTTTCCTCACAAGTGTTCAACTCGAATAATTTCCACCATCATGATCACCCGCATCCGCGACATTTTATATATGGCAACAAAAAACTGCTTTACGACATTAAAATCGCCATTGTGGTGACAATCGGGGCAATAATTGTCCTGGGATGTATTATCTACATTGTATTACAATGTCGTCGCAAGCCGCGAGTCTCATTCGTGCTTCCCAGACACAGGGACTCTTTCTCCGACCAACAAAACTTGATGGATAACATAGAAACCACAGAAACGCTTTTAAATGGCGACCCTGGAATTAAAGAGAAAGACGACGAGAGATATCGGGAGTTCTACGTGTGAAGTAATGAAACCATTTTGAATGGAGTTATTTACTCGGACTGTGTTTATGCCATTAACCATTGAACAGTTAGAATGTCAGGAGAATTGCGCACTGAAAGTCATCAGGCAAGTCAGCTGCGGATCATCTCTGAATATATATTAACTTTTAGGTGTCAATGTTCTTAATATTCATTTATGACGCCGAGGCAATGTAAAAGTAAGAAAACAAGATGGAAACCTCTTTGAGTAAAATACTGTTCTTGGCTAATTGTGCATCTCTCTGATGAGCAGGAAGAAATCATGGAAAGCGTGTGTGTTCTACAATACGCTATAATTTGCTGTAGGCTTCTGATATTTCTGCAAAGGACGTGACCCTGAAATATCAACAATTTGTTTTTTATCATATTGCAAATAACAGTTTGAAGAATTTGAGATATTAAAAAAAATGCTTACTGTCACCGGTGGTAATATTTGGTGATAACATCATCAGAGATAAAATATTTATACACACACACACACACACACACACACACACACACACACACACACACACACACACACACACATAAACGATCTCAATCGCACACATTATTCCCTTTCCACATAAATGTATACATATCTTTATCAGATGCCTGTAAATAAATCAAATTATTTTCTTTATAATATCTAAAACTCTGTAAAAATAGTTCATACCGGTAACCTATGAATCAAATGTCATATATGAATATAATATTATTCTAATCGTAATCTTTTTAACTTAAAACCCAGAATAATTTTCGCTCGGCTTGCAGATTTGCAAGAATCAGCAGAAATTTTGCCTTTAAGTCATAATACTCTGAATTATAATTATATAAAATATTTAAAATTTAGTTTTATTTTATTCGATGTAAGTCAAGACTAAAAACCAGTGTAGACAATGATTCTATCGAAAGAGGGCAGAATAACATGTAAATATTGAAGATGTGTCTTGATATTTTTAGTTTCACAAAACTGAACTAAAAGCCAGTAATCATTTCTTGTTTGGGGAAGAGATTTCTTTTCCTGCTAAATCCAACTGTTCGCTAACTTTTGATAACATTTCAAATAATATGTTAAACATATCTTATGAACTATACACAAAATAGAGAAATAATCAATGCTGTATATAAAACATTGAATTGATATCAAAACAAAGAAGAAGAAGCAAAAGAAGAAGAAGAAGAAGAAGGACTTTAAAAAGAATATGGTATGAAAACATATCCAGTGAATTCATGATTATATGATTCTTGTGTATATCAGAATATTGTTATCGGCAAATAATAAATCTATTTCTATATCTTTTGTATATAACATTATGACATCAAGTCGCGAAGATAATTACAGAGAGGGAAGGCGTACCCTTCCGCATGGGTTGGCTTTTATTTCTTTAGGTCGGGTATTTCAACGAATTTGTTACCGGCAACATCGTGATATCAAATACATCTACACATCTTTTCAAAAAAAAAAAATTTAAAAAAATTTAAAAACAAAGAATAAAAAAATAAAAAATAAAATAGTCAAAACGATGATGCTGCAAGTGGAAAAAAAAAAAGAAAAGGAAAGACAGACACCAATGCATCAAAATAACGTATTTTGGATTTCGAAGAATGACTAAAAAAAAAAAAAATAAAAATAAAAATAAAATGGCAAGAGTGTCTATCTGGCAAAGACATTGCAAAACTTGTTTTCGACTTTGGCATTAATCCTTATTTACGTTGTGGGATTAACAATTTCTCCACATAGAAGAACTCGGATTAAGGATCTTACGCGTCTAGAAGGAATTATACGTTGTTGTTGTTGTTGTTGATTTATAACAACGGATTTAAATCTTGGACGTAAAAAGAAACAAAACAAAAAAAAAAAAAACAGCAAAAAATTGTTTATCAGTTGTTCCTAATTGGTGGAACTTAGAGAAGAAAGTCCGAACGCATGCGTACAAAAGCACAGACGATGCATAGTTGCATACATGATTGAATCACTTTTCCAATAATTCTAATAATGGGCATTTTATAATAGAGGCGATTTGAGGATAAAGGTATTCTTTTCTTTAATTAGATCACACACACACACACACACACACACACATATTATTTTATATATTATTATTACTAAAAATGTTGTATTAGGTTGGTGCAAAAATAATGACGTAATAATGACGTTTTTTGACGTATTTTTTAACGTCAAAAACGACATTATTACGTTATTATTTTTGCACCAACCTAATATTTAGCGGACCCATGTGTCTGAGCAGACATCTTATAAAATAGCCGATGTTCAGATAAAGGAATTTCATTAGGACACGCACACACATACACACATATACACACGCGACATACACAAACATAAACACACACACACACACACACACACACACATATATATATATATAATTTTATGCATTATTATTACTAAAAAATTTGTATTTAGCGGACCCATGTGTCTGAGCAGACATCTTATAAAATAGGCGATTTTTGGATAAAGTAATTATTTTCGGTCGTTAGGACACGCATACACATACACACACATACACACCCGACATACACACACACACATACACACCCGACACACACACACACACACACAGAGAGACACACACACACACACACAGACACACACACACACACACATATAATTTTATGTATTATTATTACTAAAAAATATGTATTTAGCGGACCCATGTGTCTGAGCAGACATCTTATAAAATAGCCGATGTTTAGATAAAGGAATTATTATCGTTCATTAAGACACACACTCAAACACACATAAATAAACATACAAACACACAAGCACGCACGCACACACGCATATATATATATATATATATATATATATATATATATATATATATATATATATATATATATATATATATATATATATAATGCCTAAACGTTATATTTAGTGAAGACACGTGTTTAAGTTTACATCCTTGATTGTTTTGGTTAAATTAGCTAAAAGTTAAATTAATCTTTATCGGCCTAGAAGTAAAAGCCTTATTAAAGAATATGTGTCTCTAAGACGGGCATCAAACCTGTGTTCCTCTCTTAATCTGGGAAACTACTTTCAAGCTAAAGTCCGCTTTATCATTCGCTTCAAAATGTTCCCCAGAATTCACAGATTCAAAATACTAGTTCGGTTCTCGTCGAAAGGCACATTTTCTTCAAGAAGACTGTCAAGAAGACAATTGGAGAACTAGAAAGGATTACTATACAAATAAATAGACATTATATATATATATATATATATATATATATATATATATATATATATATATATATATATATATATATATATTATGAAATGGATAGTCCGACAATTATTTTAAGACTTTTTTTATGTTTATACGTTCTTTTTATAGATACAAATATTTAAGCAAATGCTCTGCTTATAATAAACAGTATTAACGACATTTACCGGCCGGAATGTCCGAGAAAGTTTCAGAGAAAATATGCGTCCTCCGACAGGAATCGAACCTGTATACTATACGTGCTTTACCGATTGAACCAGAGGAGCGTTTCGGTTAGCAAGGTCGATTTTACTGTTTTTAAACTACAATTCTCCAGGATTTTCTCTCGTATATTCATATCTGCTCGATGTGTATCCAAATGTAAACAAATGTAAAATCGACCTTGCTAACTGAAACGCTCCTCTGTGGCTCAATCGGTAAAGCACGTCAGGCTATATAACGGTTCCGTATAGGGTACAGGTTCTATTCCTATCGTAGGACGCATATTTTCTATGAAACTTTCTCGGATATTCAGGTCGGTAAATGTCGTTAATACTGTTTATTATAAGCAGAGCATTTACTTAAATATTGGTATCTATAAAAAGAACGTGTAAAAAGAAAAAATGTCAGTATATATATATATAATGTTAACTTGAAAGTCTGTTTTTGAAACCAAAATTGCTGGTTTTTCAGTTATTTCCTAAGGAGCTATTTAAGACTTCCAAATTAACACAATATATATATATATATATATATATATATATATATATATATATATATGTGTGTGTGTGTGTATGTATGTATGTATGTATAAAATAATATAGAGATAGTATGTCTATTTAATAGTATAATAATCCTTTCTAGTTCTCCAACTGTCTTCTTCATGTCAAGTTGAAATTCATCAACGAAGGCGCCGTATTCTTTGTTAACCCAATATCGAAGTCAGAGATAAAGCGTCAATTGAATTAATATGAAAAAGTATTTTCCCTTAACTCATGGTTACTTCAGTGTTTCATGGCTATATAGATACAACCTCCCGTCGGAACAGAGTTAAACTGCTCAGTTGGGAAGACAGAGGGGCTGACACAAAACGATTTTAACCTGTTCTCTTTATGGCTGAAGAACTCAAAGGGGTTTTCAGTGATTCTTACAACAAATGGTGCCAAGATGGCTAAACGTCTTATCTGAAAACCTAGAAAAACATATATCTCATTTTCGCATATATATACATACATACATATATATATATATATATATATATATATATATATATATATATATATATATATATATATATTGTATTAATTTGAAAGACTTTTCTTGAAGTCAAAATTGCTGGTTTTTCAGTGATTTGCTGATAAGGAGGTATTTAAAGCAAGCAGGATTTGTTCTCAATATCGAATACAGAGATAAAGCGTTAATAGAATTAATATGAAATTTTTTTTCACCTAACTCATAATTACTTCGAAGTTTCGTGGCTATATAGGTGTAGCCACTCGTCAGAGCGGAGTTGAATTTATATATATATATATATATATATATATATATATATATATATATATATCCCAAAAAACAAAGAAAAAACAAGTGCGTTATAGTTTAATATAGAACTCTCGGGAAAGATATATATTCATATCTTTTTCTTTATATATAGTATTACGTCACAAACACAAACGTATTTTTTCCGGCGATTTTAAAGGAGTTACTGCGGCTTCTATTGAATCATCGTTTGTCTGTTATTTTGATATCTGGTCATGTCATCTGGACAGCCATGAACCAAACCCCCCCAAAAAAAAATTGAAAAGAAGAGAAAAAAAATCTTTAGCAAATCCGGTTTTGTTGCATTTTATGATCGGCATTGGAATTCTCCAGTTAATAAGTCGAATAAAGTATCCAGATATCGAATGCTCTGAACGATTGTTTGGGACGACTGTTTCGTGTATCCTTTCCCTGTTTGAGTCTTTTTCTCAACCTGGTTTGTAAAATGGTTGTCAGGTTAATTGGTTCTTTCTTGGGTTAGTTTCTTCATTTTCGTGCCTCTATCCATAAACATTTCCCAACTCTGAAATGGTATTTTTGAGGGATTATTGGCGTGGTCCTTTATATCAAGACTCGTAAAATAATTGAAAGTAATCTGGAAACTGAATAGCTATTTATTTTTCATTATTCATTTTAAGACCATTCGATTGGTACATATCTAATCGTATGACGAGACATATTGGTCAGTTAGCCTTACATCCTTAAAGCTTTTTGTCGTAACATACCGGCTTTGTAAATTTAGATTATTCTGCGATAAGAAGCGTTCGCGTCAGTACATTCACAGCTTTCACACTGTTCATCCAATTGTTAAATTAAGAATCAAAATATTTAACCTACATTTCCCCTGAACGTTTTTCTGCCGCATTGGCTAAAATGTTGACCAATCAACGCTATTTATTCACCAGGAAACGCTTTAACGCGTCATGCTTTTATCAGAACTTGTCACCATATTATGCACATTAGGCTGTGTTGCATGTATCCGGTATACAGACATGATAGGTATATTGAGTTCGAATATTGGTACCCCAGAGTCAATATTTTGCCTGTTTCTCTCACTCAATACGATCCAATTTACGTTGAAAACATCGGTTATCGTAGGATCACTGAAGTTAAGCAGTGTCGGTCCTAGTCAGTTCTTTGAGGGAAGACCGCTTGGGAACATTGGGTACTGTAAGCAGCCTCCTATAATCCAACATGTTTTAGCTTAAAGGGCTGATAAGCCGTAAAAAAAGCCAAAACAAATTAGTCAATCAAAATCAAAATAATTGGATGACAAATATCTTGACAAAGATCATGAAGAATTATTGTCCTGATGTCACCCTTAATACATAAGAGAGAGCATCATGAATAGATCAGAAGAAGAAGAAAAAACATGTCACTATGTCGTACCCATTTGGCTGTGAGGTATGTGGCTGGCATGCATTTATCAGCTTGGGGGTCATGACGCCACCGAAACATTGTTGACGCCGCGCTTCTGCCTCACTTAATAATAATAATAATAATAATAATAATAATAATAATAATAATAATAAGAAGAAGAAGAAGAAGAAGAAGAAGAAGAAGAAGAAGACGGAGGAGGGAGAGAATAATAATAGGAAGAAGAAGAAGAAGGAGAAGAAGAAGAAGGAGGGAGTGAATACTACTACTACTACTACTACTACTACTACTAATAATAATAATAATAATAATAATAAGAAGAAGAAGAAGAAGAAGAAGAAGAAGAAGAAGAAGAAGGAGGGAGAGAATAAGAAGAAGAAGAAGAAGAAGAGGAAGAAGAAGAAGGAGGGAGAGAATAATAATAATAATAATAATAATAATAATAATAATAATAATAAGAAGAAGAAGAAGAAGAAGAAGAAGAAGAAGAAGAAACATCTTGAGTGACAAGCGCTTGGAGAGCAATCGCCCCGATATCACCCTTGGGCAAAAGAAACGCCATGAATGCATCCTGATAGACGTCGCGGCACCTTGAGACAATAATAATAATAATAATAATAACATTAAAAAATCCCTGTAAATCCCAGCTTAAGAGAAATACACACACACACACAAAAAATGTCTTGATAAGTACAGTCCACACACTAAGAAGAAATTTTCCATGTAACGCCTGTGATGTTATGGGAGTTAGAAAAACAAATCATGAAATGTAGCCATAATAATAAACCACTATCGGCCTTAGGTCTTCCCGCAGACTTGGTAGGTAGCGTGACCATAGCAGAAATCGAATAATAATAATAATAATAATAATAATATATCATCCTGTGTTTACTAACTGCACCACGAAGAGCTGTGATGGTCACATTCTGAAGCAATCTAGAAAGCTTAGGCGAAAAGATCTTGACATTATAAGTAAGATGGAAATTTATCAATGGACGTCGTTGTTTCAGCAGACTATCAAATAAAACTAATTGAAGGTGAAATAAATAAAATAGGCTGGGAACTAAAATAAAAAAAAATGATAAGACATGAAGGTTACGGTTTGTGTCGATGATTTTTGGAGCAGTCGAAATAGTTCCGAATTGTGAGTGAAACTCTCCATGATTAAAATAAGCGTTCAAAGACGTGTTAATGATCGCCAGCGCAACTTCTTTGTTCGTTGTGACAGATGAAAGTTCAGAATCCGATTGATTATGATGATATGTTAACTTGGTCTTAGAGGTAAAGAATGTTACAAGCTGTGTGAGCTTGATCAGTCGAGAGATCAGCTGTAAGGCTCAGGGCATTTTGATTTTTGAAAGTGTTTCTTTAAGTTGTATTATAAGCATATATGTTTAGTAGTGATTTGAGAATGCTTCCAGACCGATCGTTAATTAAATAAATAAAAACAGAAAGGGGTCACTACCAAGGAAAGGGCCTTAATAATAATAATAATAATAATAATAATAATAATAATAGTAATAATAATAATAATAATAATAATAATATATATATATATATATATATATATATATATATATATATATATATATATATATAAGTGTAAGTTAGGTTAATGCCAATGTCCAAATATTATATTTTTAAAAAGTGCTCACTACAGAGTAGAGCTTAATAATCATAATATTTATTAACAATTATAACAAACACATGTTATAAACCGCTACATAAATGCAATCATATTTCGACACTATAGGTGCTTCTTCAGGCCGTGGGGGTCAACCCTTACATCTGGTCATCTAACTCCACAGATTCCAATCTCCTTGATTATAGTGTGTGGGGCACAGTTGCGCGAATTGACCACCACTGCTTGAAGAAGCACATACAGTGCTGAAACATGATTGCGTTTATGTAGCAGTTTATAACTTGTTTTTGTTATAATTGTTAATATATATATATATATATATATATATTTCAAACATGTTTCATTAAATAATATAGATTAAATAATATATATTGTATCTAATTGTATCTATTTTTATAGTAATCCCTTCTAGTTCTCTAATCAGCTCCTTGAAGTTGAAATTCAAGGAAAGCGCCGTAGTTTTTCATTACCCAAGTACTTTCGATCTCATCCACGATCATCCTCAGAGGCGAATTATAAAGCTAGCCTAATTATAACTTATTTGAAGTGAATTTGACCAACATTTGAACCTATTTTACATTTCTACCATTTCTGGTTAGCTCCCTTAAATTGGAACGCTTGTTTACAAAAACACCATAGCTACAACTGATAAATTTAAAATTTAAAAATAATTCATAACTTGGCGCGTTCACGCGAGTTTTCAAAAATCACCATCGCAACGATCACAGTTACAATAAGTTTGTCTTTGCAATTCATCCCTGAGGATGACCACGGATGAGATCGAAACTTCTTGGACAAGAAAAAACTCCGGCCTCTTTGAATGAATACATGCTGCCTATATATATATATATATATATATATATATATATATATATATATATATATATATATAGTCTTCTAATTATAATTCCTATTATGCTACAAGATACAAGCGGACACGATCTTTGTCAAAACAGTTTCGAAATAAGAGCTTAAATCTTGTCTGAACGTGTTTCCCATATAAATGTGTCTGTCGTTTTTATTCCTCTGTGTGCGAAATTGGGTCACTGATGAAGAATAACCTAGCCTTTAAACAGAACAAAGCAGAAAGTGCTTTATTGTTTTTATTATGATTAGCGTATATATGTAGGTATATATATATCAACTCCATTTATTGCAAGAGCAGTCAGACAAATATGTTTAAGGATTTCATTAAATACCGGCTCACGTACTACGAATTATTTAACTAAATTTCACTGCTCACACACACACACACACACACACAGATAGAGTGAGAGTGAGTGAGAATGAGGGTGTGAGATAGCGAAACTGAGGTGAGAGGGGGTGTGAGAGAGTGCGAGAGAGTTAGTGAGAGAGTGAGAGTGAGAGAGAGAGAGAGAGAGAGATCACCTGGTTAGGTCTGAACGAACAAGAAACATCAAAAGAACAAACAAAAAGAAAAGTGAGGGAATAATTAGCACATAAAATGAGTCCCCTTTAAAACAATAGCAAAATCAGTAATGAATACCTGAAGATGGCCAGAAGGTAATTGGTTGAAACGTTATACTTGTAATAATATCAATGATGAGAACAATAGAAGTATTATATTTATAATTCCTCATGTCAAATAGAGAAATAATCTCAAAGTACCATCTCCCCATTTTCAATCTCTTGATATATATATATATATATATATATATATGGGCAGCAATCTCTCTCTTATACATGTTTCGCTAAAGATGACTGGCAAGGGACTGCAGATAAGCTTTTTATTTAATTTTCCTTGTATTCGTAAAAGTGTTTTCTTTTCTGGACACAAAGTGTGTAAAAAGTGTCTCAAAGTTCTGCATATTCCTTTAGCCATTATCAAGGACAATTTTTATGTTTTAATTTTTAACTGAATGTGTTTTTTTTATGCATGTGATAAAGGAATTGATTTTATTTTCTGAACACCGTGAACACATTGTGGCAGTGTTCGTAGTTAATGTTATATAAGTGCTGTCTTTTCCTTTTTTATTACTCAAATGTGTTGATCGTGTTTGGAAAATAAAAAGCCACAAATTCAGTTAAAAATAATAAAAAAAAATGAAAATCGTCCTTAAAAGAATTGCCGAAAGCGCTCGGATGTGGAAAACTTTTGGACAATTTTTACATACTGGGTATCCAGAAAAGAAAACACCTGAACGAACAGAAGAAAACTTATATAAAAAGCTTAACTGCAGTACCTTGTCAGTCATCTTTAACGAAACACACACACACACACACATATATATGGAGAAAGAGAGATAGAGAGATAGAGGGAAGCAGGCAAGCAGAATGAAAAAGATGGAGGGAGAAGATAGATAAAATGAACACTTTTGTCATTTCTCTCTCTCTCTCTCTCTCTCTCTCTATCTATCTATCTATCTATCTATATATATATATATATATATATATATTTCAGTCTACTAGTATCTATCTATCTATCTATCTATCTATCTATCTATCTATCTATCTATCTATCTATCTGTGTGTGTGTGTCTGTGTCTATGTGTGTTTATAAAATCAACAAACACAGTGTTGATTTCATCGTCGAGACAGTATAATAGCTACAAACACTCCCTCTTCGATATTCAATACTTTTACTTCATAAATAGACGAAAGTTTAAACTATATGTGTGTGTGTGTGTGTGTGTGTGCGTGTGTTTGTATATATATATATATATATATATATATATATATATATATATATATATATATATATATATATGAATAAAGGCAAAGTACGAAACGCGTCGGCTAAAATAACTTTTAATATTGTCCTTTTACAGATATATATCTGAAATTGTACGCACGCAGGTGTATGTATGTGTGTGTGTCTGAGAGATAAAGAGATAGATAGATAGATAGGTAGATAGATAGATAGAGAGAGAGAGAGCCTATGTGTGTTCGTGAGAAAAATGAAGAGAGAAAAATTTGTCTCTCACACCATCTTTGTCTGCCAGTCCTTATCTATCTATCTATCTATCTATCTATCTATCTATCTATGACTATAATATTATTTTCACGCCTCAAGCCATCTTCAGACCATCTGGATTTGTCTAAAAAAGCGCTCTATCGATATTGAGCACATTTCCACTGTAAATATAAAGAATTTTAAACAATATACCGGGTGCGATGGATAAACTTTCGTCTAAATGACGCAAAAATGAAAATAACACTGACATCTCATTTTCACAGATATATTTACCAAAATTACACAAAAATATCTTGAAATACTAAAGAGAAAATTTATTCAATAAAATCGACATTGGTTTCAACTAAAGCCTCTAGACGACTTCGGAATCTCCTGCAACTCTTTTGGACGGTCTCCTTGTTTAAGTTGGTGAATGCTGCCATAACCCTTGCCTTCAGTTCATCTTTGATGTTATAAGGAGTTTTGTTGGTCTCTCGTTCAACTGCACCCCACACATAATATTCAAGGGGCTTGCAGTCTAGCGAGTAAGGTGGCCAGATGTAATGGGTTACGCGGTTGGCAGAAATTGTCTGACAGCCATCACGGAGTTCTCCTGTTTGAGTGGCATGGTGCAGAGTCCTGTTGCCAGACACAGGACCTTCCTTATTTGATGTAAGCCCTTGTGTTGAGTGTGAGGCCTTGTGGGAAAATGAATGGAAGCATAACGTCGCCATCACTGGTGATCACTCCAAACACCTTTCCTAATCGTCATTAGACTCATCCACAACTTTCCGAATCCTCTGCACTGTCCTTAGATTGACCCAAACACTCTAAAAAGTATTGCAGCTTCTGGTGAGAATGCCAAGCAGTACAGCATGACGTTTCCAAATTTCTGGCGGAGTGAATTGCGTCATGGCGCTCTTTTTCTCACAGACGGTGACCCTACTATACTGGGCAGTCGACAAATTAATAAAAAATAAATAAATAAAATAAAATAAGGCGCATGCGCATAATTAAAAATATAAAATTGCGACAATTTACCGATCGCACCCTGTACATATAATAATGCATATTGTTCACGCTCACTCAACATGTTTCTTATTATGCCAGTATCCTAATATACACAGAAATTTACAAATATCGACAGGTAGTTTCCGAAATACAGGATAACATCTTCTTTCATCAAAACTATTACCACCTGTCGCTAGTCTTGTTCACACATTTTTCTTATTTGCCTTGACAAAACTGATTATCATCAAACGTTGTTTATATATCATTCAATTATACACTGGTGTTTCACATTGCAGATAAACAGAAATCAATTCATATATTCAATAGAGTCAAAATGCACACTTACTTGCCTACAGTCCTGTGATAAAATTAGAAATATGGACATATGAATTTTACCAATATATATATATATATATATATATATATATATATATATTTATTAGGTTGGTGCAAAAATAATGACGTAATAATGTCGTTTTTTGACGTTAAAAATACGTCAAAAAACGACATTATTACGTCATTATTTTTGCACCAACCTAATATATATATGTGTGTGTGTGTGTGTGTGTGTGTGTGTGCGTGCATGTGTAGTAATCCGTTGGTATAGTCTAGGCGAGTCCTATTAATATAACATAGAATTTGAATTATGCTAAAACTGACTCACAAATGAACTCTGATATATGCACGAGTTTAATACCAATAATTCCGAATTAACTGTCTTTCATTTTACCAAAGTTACCTCTTGATTGTTTTTCCCGCTTTCGTTAATTTATGTGAATTCCCGTCGAATTAAATTTTGACCGTGTGACCACTAGGACGTAGGTCAGCTCATCGGTCACACTCTCCCTCCTCCTACCCAGGCTCTCCTACCTCCATAATATGATTGCAGTAATAATGCCTTCTTCTTCTTCTCCCCGTACCTTCCAATAATTCCCCTATAACATATTCTCCCTCTTTCTTTCTCTAAATAAATAGTGCACTACAAACTGATGCCATAACCAGTTTGAAAAATCCTGCGAATTTTAAAATTAAAATTGGTAGGTGAAAAAGGTCATTTACTAAAGGTATCTTAATTCCAATTGTAAAGATTGCATTTGCACCTGAAGATTGCAAGAACTGCATGAAACTCCGCGTCGTACTATCAATGTTTGATATTACGTACATTCACTAATATATATATATATATATATATATATATATATATATATATATATATATGAATGAAAAGACAAAAGGAAAACTATGCTTAGTTTAGCCGACGTGTTTTGTCATAAAACGTACTTTATCAATACAAATGTTTGTCTTGATAAAATTCCTGGAAGAAACACGGCGGCTAAACTAAGCATAGTTTTCCTTTTGTCTTTTCATTCATATATATATATATATATATATATATATATATATATATATATATATATATTAGTGAATGTACGTAATATCAAACATTGATAGTACGACGCGGAATTTCATGCAGTTTTCCTCTTGTTTTTTTCATCATTTTTTTTCTCTTCTACAAATATACGCCATTTGACAATATTTACACACACACACACACACACGCACACACACACAGAGACGCGCGTGCACATATATATATATATATATATATATATATATATATATATATATATAAGGAGAGAAAAATGAATAAATGTAGACAGGCAAGCAGTCAGACTGATAGATGGATGGATAGATACACACACATATATATATACATACATACATACATATATATATATATATATATATATATATATATATATATATATATATAGGGAGAGAAAAATAAATGTAGACGGGCAAACAGTCAGATAGATAGATGGATAGATATACACTAGTTTGCGGTATAAATGTCCCATGAGCCCGTAAATATTTACTATCCAATGTGTTGATTTCAGCAACGTAATGGCGACTAATATTTACTCAAACATCCTAACGCCCTGCAACAAATATGTAAAAAACGACAATGCATGTATTAACAAAATGAGTTACAGGTGTAGACAACAGTAACGAAAGGAAAAAAAAAACGTTAAAACAAGTTATAAGAAAAATGTTCTTGTTTGTTTGTGCGTGTGTGCGTGTGTGCGCGCACGCGTGTGCGCGTGTGGTGGCAACAAGCACGTGTCCTATACACATGTGAGTGTATACGCATGCGTGAGAGAGTTCCAAAGTCAGAGGAGGACCAAAGAAGCGAACGCGACTTGTCGGCAGCGTTTCCTAACTACGTGTGACTACATCTGAAAGCCACAGCTAAAAAAAAAAAAAGAAGAAAAAGAGGGTGAGTGAGAATATATCACCCCTAGCGGGCGCTTTTGGCAAAACCAAATGATATAACCCGCACCCCTGGTCTAATTCTCAGCGTTCTCTGGCAAGCTTTAGTCTTGCCTGCAGACTTGTTTGACGGCAAGGGTTCCTTCTTTGTACTTAGTCCCATGAAGGGGTCGTAGGGCCACTGCACAGCTGATCATCCGACGATATCCCTCCACATCTCTCAGTAGTTATTTATGTAGCGTGCCTTGGTCAAAGTATTAGGTTGGTGCAAAAATAATGACGTAATAATGTCGTTTTTTGACGTATTTTTTAACGTCAAAAAACGACATTATTACGTCATTGTTTTTGCACCGACTTAATAGATGTGGCCGTGGCTCTCCCCTCTCCAGATCAGATTACAGCTCGCCTTGGTTAAGGACTGTTGATTCCTTGTAAACTTCGCATGCAAATGAATCTTGTGCAACCTTTTGTGCTTGTACTTTGACATCAACTGTGGCAAGAGCGGCGTGTGGGTCCTGTGATGACATTTTAAGATTTTTCGAAACTTTTGCGGTCTGCTCTTGGGTTGAACTTGGGCCAGATCAGTCCATATTGGCACTTCTTTAAAATGTCTTCCAATTGTAAATTATTTCTTGGAGAGTGGAATGTCTGATTTCTGATTGCTGGGAGATAATTTAAAAACCCTAGAAAATCCCCAACTTGATAACGATGTTTTAATCATTTGTATCTTATGTAAACGTGTTTCGAATTTTATGTAGGCTGGGGGGAGGGGGTCCTAATTATTTTAATCTCTTTTTTTTTTTGTGTGGCCGTCAACGTTATGGGGTCCTATTTTTTTCTGAAGAAGAAAACTGAATTTATATTAATGAGAAATCTTGCAAATATAAAGAAATATACGTTTTTTACAGAAACGCAACTTTCAAAGAAACAAATTTTTGGTCAAATGTCTTTTTTTTACATTTTATTATCGATTAATCTCCCTAGATCACGAACGTAAAAAATAATTTAAAAACCTTTCTAAATTTTAAGAGGGGATTTACTTTTTTATGTAAATTCATTGTAAACTGATCCTTCTACTGAAGCCCACTCGTAGAAATATAAAGACGATAATAATAATAATAATAATAATAATAATAATAATAATAATAATAATAATAATAATATGCAACTTTTACGGGAATGAAAGTGCAAGAACATCGCCCAGACCCGTTTACAGAGATAAGACTTGCAACAATTTTATGTGGACTTTACAATACACACAGACAGAACAATCAAAGCTAATCGCCCAGACATCGTTATGAGAGACCACAAGAACAGAATGTGCTTTCCTATTCACATGGCAGTTCTTGTAATGAAAAACTCAAAAAATCTGGCACATGAGGACATTAATAATTCCAGTTGTATTTAACACCCTCAAATTGATTGGAAACGATTTTGATAGACTCATTGAAGGGATCCCTGGTAGCCCATGCCTTAAAGAAATTCAAAATATTGTACTCACAAGTAAAGTTCACACATTACGAAAAGCTTTATATATCTGAAATGTGTGTGATCTTATTTTTTAACTTTTACAAAAATGATCAGTGGAAGATATCCTGAAGCCTTAGGTCTCTTATTGGGGTCCCGGAGGAAATGTGTCTACAAAAGAAACCCAAATAAATAATAATAATAATAATAATAATAATAATAATAATAATAATAATAATAATAATAATGCCGCAGACTATAATGTAACTTTGAAGATTTACAAAAAATGCAAAATACAAGTATATTGAAATGGAAATATCAAACATATGGCACATGAAGACATCAGTTATTCCAGTTGTGGTTGAGGCCATAGATTTGATTGGAAAAGGTTTCGATAGACTCATTGAAGGGGTACCTGGTAGCCCATGACTTAAAGAAATTAAAAAAAAAATTCTCACAAGGAAAATAACTCTTAGGTTAAATAATGTTCAGTGAAAATGTAATGATGCCTTTTCTGACCGTAGGTCTCTGGTTGGGACCCGAAAAGAAAAGAATGCACAACAGATATCAAAGGAAATAATAATAATAATAATAATAATAATAATAATAATAATAATAATAATAATAATAATAATGATAAAGAGAAAATGTAAGCAAGAATACGCTTTAATATATATATTTATATATGTATGTATATTTCATTAAAAACGACAGACAAGGTACTACAGTTAAGCTTTTTATTTCATTTTTCTTGTGTTCGAACAAGAGCTTTCTTTTCTGGACAAAGGGTGTGTAAGAACTGTCCAAATGTTTTATATTTCCGAGCGCTTTCGGCTATACCTTTTGCCATTATCAAGAATGATTCGATTTTTCAGCTCAAACCGGACTCATAAATAATTACATCGGTTACACAACCACATGATTATCCAGACGTCTTACGTTACACCTATCTGATCACAACTCAATTAGAACCCATTTAAACTCACACACTAATTTACCAGACTCCATTAGAAACATACTAGTAGAAATCCCAAATATATTAACTGCATCCACCTGCAAAAAACGACTGAAAATAATGGAAGCTTTAATAATAAAAAAGAAAAAGCCAGCTCTTAACAATATTAACTACGAACAAAGCCACAATGTGCTGACCGTATTCGGAAATTAAAAACATCCCTACCACACACTAAGACATACACAGAACGCACACACTTAATTAAGCTGAAAAATCGAATCATCCTTGATAATGGCTAAAGGTATAGCCGAAAAATTTTATTTAATTCAGTAAATTACCTTGTATGACGTCCACCTCTACAATATTTTCATAGAAAGATCAAATGTCCAGATTTTTAAATATGTTGAAAACAAAGATTTCTAACTTTTTCACATAACTATATAATTATATTCACATGACTATATAATTACATAAATGATTTCGATATTAAAGAAATTAACCCTCATTGTTCCTTGCAGACTATTATTGCAGAAAGCAAACACACACGCATACAGGCTGCATATAAATATATATAGGGCGTGTAAGTCTGTTATATATTTACATTGTCCTATAAGTTCATATATAAGATCTATATGTTTCTTTATAATTATTCTTACTTTTATAAACTTTATTCTTAGTGGATTCAAGGGTATGAGTTAACATACATCCATTTTGTTTCTTCAACAAATTAAGACGTTAACTCTCTTCTCGAGATGGGTAGAAAGGAGTCCCCGGATGATGAATGTGACCATATCTCCTTCTCGAGGGGATGCCCCACGGCCACAAACATGGGTAAGGACACATTCCCATCTATTATACGAATATGATACCGAGTAAAACTTTTTCTTGCAGCTTTTGTAACAAACTGTGTAGATCAGCCAGTGGACTCACTCGACACAATAACACCGCCCGATAATCAGGTACTTGCAGATTATCAACAACAGGAAGAATATTCTTAAAATTTTCCTTTGCGGTTATGAGTCATGGGCGTGTCAAGTGTCGACATCCCCCATGTACAGGATGCGATAGATAAATTATCTTCTAAATAACGCAAAAGTGAAAATAACACTGACATCCCATTTTAACAGATATATAACAGTCAAATGTCCGTCGGTTAAATGTCCGTTCGGCCAAATGTCCGTTCGGCCAAATGTCTCTCGGTCAAATGTCCGTCGGTTAAATGTCCGTTCGGCCGAATGTCCGTTCGGCCAAATGTCTCTCGGTCAAATGTCCGTCGGTTAAATGTCCGTTCGGCCGAATGTCCGTTCGGTCAAATGTCTCTCGGTCAAATGTCCGTCAGTTAAATGTCCCTTCGGCCAAATGTCTCCTGGTCAAATGTCCGAAGTCAAATGTCTCTCGGTCAAATATCCGTTCGGCCAAATGTCTCTCTGTCAAATGCCCGTCGGTTAAATGTCCATTCGGCCAAATTTCCGTTCGGTCAAATGTCTCTCAGTCAAATGTCTCTCGGTCAAATGTCCGTTCGGCAAAATGTCTCTTGGTCAAATGTCGGTTGGTCAAATGTCTTTCGGTCAAATGTCCGTTTGGCCAAATGTCTCTTGGTCAAATGTCTGTCGGCTAAATGTCCTGCCGACAATAACTGTGTTGTTTTCAACAATGTTTGCAGATCATTTGGACTGAGGAAGGACATAGTGGTAGATAGGAGAGTTGTAGGCCATGCAGATCCATCACTCCAATCAAAGATACAGGGCTTCTATGTCATATATGCCTGGTACCAATAAAATCGAATGCTGGTCTTAAGTCATCTGAGGAGCTATGGAGGCCGAAACGAGAAGGACGCCATAACAAGTGATGTGAAGGGTTAGGGGGATGACATCATCTGAGTAAAATATGGCAATCAACATGCACATATATCTAATGCCAAGAAAATGTATGGGCCATATACCTGCGAACGTCATGTCAAAGCTTTTAAAAAGTAAAACATTTAAAAAGTCATATTCGTTTAAAGCACAAATAAGTGTTACAATCATATCTTGTGATGGTCATATTTAACAACGAGTTGACATCTATCTATCTATCTATCTATCTATCTATCTATCTATCTATCTATCTATCTATCTATCTATCTGTATTAATTTGTCGTCTATCTATCTATCTATCTATCTATCTATCTATCTATCTATCTATCTATCTATCTATCTCAGTCTGTTCACTATCTATCTATCTATCTATCTATCTATCTATCTATCTATCTATCTCAGTCTGTTCATATCTATCTATCTATCTATCTATCTATCTATCTATCTATCTATCTATCTATCTATCTATCTATCTATCTATCTGTATTAATTTGTCGTCTATCTATCTATCTATCTATCTATCTATCTATCTATCTATCTATCCTGATTTGCCCATCTCTTGTCACACTGTATGATATTTATTTGGTTCCTGTATGTTGGCTGAGGTAGTTGTATATGTCTCTCCGGTGCCTGTTGTTAGTGTTTGACATCCGGTAATAACACGGATCTTGAATGCTGACGTACCCCAAACCTACGGTATTCTACCCGCTGAGTGTATTTTAAAAATCCGCTGTGTCCGTCACGCACACAAACGCATGCACGCACGTACGCTCACACACGCACACACTCTCATATATATATATATATATATATATATATATATATATATATATATATATATTACATTACTGATATATTTATTGAAATTTCACCTCATCAAGCTTGATTAAGAGGTGTGCTGTTTTCGATTTTATAGTCATCAAGCTTTAATTGCTTTCAATGTAAGGGAATTTGATTTGATATTAGTTTTAATAGTTGGGAATGATCATTAACGCCTCCATAAGCTTTTAATAAAGTGTATTCGTAAAATAATACGTGATAAAATAAGCATATTTGTCTTTGTGGGTCTCCCATACTTCAACTGGGATTGGGAAAAAAAAAGCAGTCAATACAGAAATAAAGAAAGAAATCGACTGGCTGAATTAAATATGGGAACAGAAAATCGAATAAAATCAATAAAAGGTAAAATCAAAAATCTGGAAACGAAGTAAATATAAAAATGAACTAAAAAAGACAAAAGAAAAGAAATGAAATAATTTGTACGAGAATAAGAACAAGCAACGAACCAATATTATTGCCGTCTGTATAGTAATGTTCAGCTCAAATTGCTTCGTAACTAGCTTCAAAATTTATATCGACATTTTTTTTGTCAAAATAAAAGTAAAACATTAAAAAGTAATAAATAAACGAATATTACAATGGTCAGAAAAGAAAATATAAGAAAATAAATAGATTATAAAAACCAAAAAACAAATGTGTTTTGTTGTTCTTTTCCAATTTGATGACATTTTTTTTGTTGCATGTTTCTCGCAATTGAATGAATCAGACGACCGAGGCTATATCAGCTGCTTTCGACCACCATTTCTGCACAACTCAGCTGATCTGTTGTTCGTATTGCATAAAGAAAGAGTAAACAGGTTTGTACGGTTGCACACACAGCCGATTAAATATATAGACCTGCAATTTTTATTCACTCTCATTAAATGCTGAATGGAGAAAAAACATAAAGAAAAGAAAGATAATTAATGCTGTCACAAAGTTTCAATAAGGTGTATTCATAACATAATATATGCTGAGTATGTGTGTGTGTGTGTGGAAATCTAACAAACAAGAATCTATTAGGTTGGTGCAAAAATAATGACGTAACAATGTCGTTTTTTGACGTATTTTTTAACGTCAAAAAAAGACATTGTTACGTCATTATTTTTGCACCAACCTAATACCTTCAAAGAGAATACAAATATTTGCGAAAAAAGCCGTGATTATTAGGAGCGTTATAAACGAACACGTATAACACAGACGAAAAACAAAGAAAAAAAAAAATCATAATAATTAAAGCTATCACGCATATGCATAAATGTCTATATAAATATCAGATCATCCGATAGATAATGTTCATCTTTAAGACCAGGAAACCGTTAATGGTTCACATTTATTTAGAATTTATTCATTTCCATAGATTCTGTTATCATTAAATGCCAATCGTTATTTTCAGTCTTCGTATTAATACCCGTTCTTTTATTATTCTCACTTTTAATAGTGTTATTTTACACTCATATTCTCTCATTCTCAGTAACCGCTTGCGTCTTAGTGGCTTTATTGCCTTTCTTTGGGTTGAAATCATTAAAAAACCTCTTCCAACGATGTACAAACTTCATAATGGTAGTGGTAAAATTAATGGTAAAATTAGTACTAAGAGTAAAATTAATGGCATTGAAAAAATTAATGATATTGATGAAATCAATGGTAATGGTAAAATTAATTGTATGGATAAATTAACGATAATGGCAAAATTAATGGTATTTATAAAATCAATGGTAATCGTAAATTTAATGGTACTGATAAAATTAACGGTAATGTCAAAATTAATGGTATTGATAAAATTAACGGTAATGTTGAAATTAATGGTATTGATAAAATTAACGGTAATGTCAAAATTAATGGTATTGATAAAATTAACGGTAATGTCAAAATTAATGGTATTGATAAAATTAACGGTAATGTCAAAATTAATGGTATTGATAAAATTAACGGTAATGTCAAAATTAATGGTATTGATAAAATTAACGGTAATGTCAAAATTAATGGTAATGATAAAATTCATCTAAGAAATATTCTGTATCCATTTACCAGACAATTAGTGTTATTGACAGTTGAACTTTCTAAAATCTTTTTTCTTCAAACACTTTCTTAGGAAATTAAAATTACCAGCTCCTCTAATTATCAGTTTTTCTAATATTAGCATGGCATTTCCCCCCCAAATTAATGGTAATGGTGAAATTAATGGTAATCGTAAAATTAATATTAGGTTGGTGCAAAAATAATGACGTAATAATGTCGTTTTTTGACGTATTTTTTAACGTCAAAAACGACATTATTACGTCATTATTTTTGCACCAACCTAATAGTAATGTTAAAATTAACGGTAATCGTAAAATTAATGCTATTGATATAATTAACGGTAATATTAAAATTAATGGTATTGATAAAATTCATCCAGGAAACATTCCGTATCCACTGAACGAACTGTTAGTGTGATTGAAATTTCTAAAATCCTTTCTTAAAAATAGATTCTCAGAAAAGTTGATTTCCCAAGTCCACTAGAAGTTATCGCTCTTAGAGGTTCGGAATGAGAAATCAAGGAGCCATGTTCGAATTCCAGTCAGTTTGGTAACATTCCTTTACGCGCAAATCCTCTTGGGAAAGGGATTAATCCACCTCTTTTCTCCCTCCCATAGTTAATAGAAGGCTGGGTCCTTTAGCCTTGGTTGGCAACCAGTCTAACGCAGAAAGAAACAGAAGAAACCTTCCACAAAGCAATAATTCTTGGGAAGAAGTTATCCAAGTAGAACTTACTCCTTACTAATAGAATACAAAGGGAATGAGTGTGGTTTGCCTCAATGTACGCGACGTGTTGGGTATTAACTGGGTGGGGGGTAGATATGGTGGAACAATGGAGTATAGAATATAGATCGTTTGAGCACTTTCCATGGAAATAGCAATAGAGTAGCGATAAGCATACAACATTTCGTCTGTGAGAAAGGGGTTGTAAGGTGGGGAACTAATCGTTACCCCAGAAGTCAGTGTAGACGCTTTTGGACTCAATCAAGACTGGAAAGTGAAGACTAAGCAGCTCCAATCCCCCTCACCAAAACAGATACGGCAGTACTACTCCATTTCTGGTCTAATCTGGCTCATGCAAATGTAGAGGGCAGCAGGAGGAGTCAGGTACTTACTGGCGTGATACATGGAAGCGATCATTTTCCCACGCTACTTTAGCGATGGGTCGTATATGCCAGTTCCACCTGAGGCGTTCAAGGCAAGGAACCTCCTTGAAGGAACACCCGTGAATTGCGATAGACGGAATTTCAGAGGGTGCTTGGTGATGATGGAAATACATACATGTTACCATAGTAACATTCAAAAGTATCAATTGAAATTGGTTCGCACCAATATTCTTAAGAAGTCAGAGATATTGATTCATTTTTTTATTTCTGCTTCAGCCAATTAATCTTTTGTTTGCGTGGTTTTATATTCTTCTAAAATATTCACCTTTTCATCAGTAGCCACTTATTTGTCTGAAAATGATGAGATAAGCTTACAAAAGTGTAGAAAAATATAGCTGTGTATTTCTTGCCTTACGGTTGGTTTCTGTCTGATCACGATATATCCATTTTGATTTCTGTCTGATCGCGAAGCATCCATTTTAATTTCTGTCTGATCATGAGGCATCCATTTTAATTCTTGTCTGATCACGAGGTATCCATTTTGATTTCTGATCACAAGGCACCCATTTTGATTCCTGTCTGATCACGAGGCATCCATTTTGATTCCTGTCTGATCACGAGACATGCATTTTGATTCCTGTTTGATCACAAGGCATCCATTTTGATTTCTGCTTGATCACGAGACATCCATTTTAATTTCTGTCTGATCACGAGGTATCTATTTTGATTGCTGATCACGAGGCATCCATTTTGATTCCTGTCTGATCACGAGGCATCCATTTTGATTTCTGTCTGATCACGAGGCATCCATTTTGATTTCTGTTTGATCACGAGGCATCCATTTTAATTTCTCTCTGATCCCGAGGTGTCCATTTTGATTTCTGATCACAAGGCATCCATTTTGATTTATGTCTGTTTACGAGGCAGCCATTTTGTGAGTTTCAGCATCTTTTCAATTAGTTGTAGATGACGGTGGATTCCATTTTTTTTTAAATCCAATTCTTCAACGATAATACTGCTGCTTCTATGGATTTCGACAGGACCTGTTTATAGTGCAGCCCTTTAAGCAAAAATCCAACTTTTCTGATCTTTCCCACGCATCTCCAGCAACTGTTTTGGATTAAAGAATATTCCAATTTGCTTCTGTCATAAGCTTGTAATAAGGTACATTCGTAAACGGTGGGCCTATATGTTAAATCCTAATATACTCTCCAGTGGGGTTACTCAGTCGGTAGACTTTCTGTGTTTTGGATTTCTTCTATTAAATTTAAATATAGCATGCACTAAATGGGCTAATTACGACTATTACCGTTTTTCACAATTTCTTAATTACACATCCCTGAGGATGGCCCACTAGAGTCGAAAGCTTTGGCTGCAGCCGGTATAAAAAATGTGGAAATTTCGAAGAAACATTCGCCGTTTGGAGAGGAAGATGGACAAACTCAGTGGACAGAAAATTAAGATGAAGAAAAGATTTGAGGGAAGAGAGATGACGGACACAAAAATGAAACTACAGGATGTATTTTGTAAAGATGGAAAGCGAGAAGAAAAGACTAAACAGAATGTATGTTTGTCAGCACAAAAAACAGTTCGAGATGCGAAACGAATTGGAGACATCAAAATCAAGCAATTACAAAAATTTAAATATTTTCGAAGTGTTTTAACAGAGGAAAGAAATTGCAACACCAAAATCCGGAGTCGCGTTGGGATAGTGAAAGATGCCTTCGAAAAACTAAGTAAAGTATAAAGAAACAGAAAAACTTCGTTAGAAAAAAAGAAAGCGCACTGAACTGTTTTGCAATATCAACCTCTTATATGGCAGTGAATGTTGGAAAATCTTCTAACAGATGAAGAGACTTGAAGTAACAGAAATGTGTTTCTCCAGAAGAATGCTGAGAATACCTTGGGCGGAGAAAGTTTTAAGAGAAATGGTAACAAAAAGTAAGCTTATACAGTAGAATACGTGACAACCGGATTAAGAAGGCTTTCCGGATATGAGGAATTGGTTACAATATCCGGATTTGAGGGGTTATAATTAGATTAAAATAAAAGAACTGAAATCAGGTTTAACATTTATTTTCAATGTTTTATAGTAAACAAAATGAGCTAATGGCGAGTAAAATATAACGGAATAGATTTTAAGGAAAAAGAAATAAATTATGTAATGTTAATGAAAATTCATTAAATTAAGTCTGCCACGTATGCAAAACAAATAATGTAACGAGGATTTTTTAATCGCTGTTGCATGATTCTTTCTCTTCTAATGTTATTCTCAACTTTTCCCGCTTTCCTTTTTGTTTTTGTTCTTGAAATTTTTTAAACGAAAAGACACTTTTAACTCTGCGTGCGTTATTGCAATCGTCATAGGTGAATGCTGGCTTTCTTTCCATAAAACTGACAACCTTTTCAATAGCTTTTTCACTTTCAGTCCAGGTTCCCTCACAATCATGCATTTCGTCGCTATCTTATTGCAGATGTGTCTCCTTGTCATCCTTTCCTCTTATTCCTATCATCTTTTGCACCAATACAAGCCATTAGGGTGAAATAAGGATAAGCAGTTATCCAAAGTAAATTTCCTGAAAAACAAATTTTAAATCAATCTCCCAAATAGTTCAAATATACACATCAAAAACATATCTAGATATGCGTGATTTCGGATATGTGGCATTCCGGATATGAGGCATTCCGGATATGAGGAATTCCGGATATGAGGCATTCCGGATATAAGCCACTCTGGATATGAAGCATTCCGGATACGTGGCATTCCGGATATGAGGCATTCCGGATATGAGGTATTCCGGATATGAGGTATTCCGGATAAGAAGCACTTCGGATACGAGGCATTCCGGATATGAGGCACTCTGGATATGAGGCATTCCGGATACGAGGCATTCCGGATATGAGGCACTCTGGATATGAGGCATTCCGGATATGAGGCATTCCGGATACGAGGCATTCCGGATATGAGGCACTCTGGATATGAGGCATTTGTTGACCATGTTTGCCGTAGTCTCTGAATATGGAATCCAGTGAAGTCCGTAATCTCTTCAATATCAGAGGTTGGCAGCGTAGATTCGGAGAAAATAGCGGCTGTTAATTCTTTAAGTCTTCGATATCAGGTTGGCAGTGAAGATATTTTGGGAGAAAAAAACAAAATGGCTGCCTTTATACACGTCGCATTGAATATTTTGAGCTTTCTGATTGGTTAACCCTTCTATTGGTGAACTATAAAATGATTCAGCTAATTTTGATTGGCTCACTAGTACATATATGCAAAAAACTGTGACAGCATTCCGGATATGAAGCATTCCGGATATGAGGCATTCCGGATATGAAGCACTCCAGATATGAGGGATTCCGGATATCAGGGATTCCGGATATGAGGGATTCTAGATATGAATAATTCTACTGTACTTAAAATAAGAAAAAAAAAGACTTCGAAATTTCTAGGGCACATTATGAAGAAAGAAGGCTTAGAGAATTTGACGCTCTCTGGACATATTGAAAGCAACAGGGACTGAGTACAGAGTAAACAAGTCCTCCTAAGGTGTTTGTATGGCAGAAGAAAGGCCGGAAGTGATCATAAGAAGGTTGGATATTGCTAAGAGCTACAAACGATAGGATGTTAAGGAGGGCCATGATCTCTCACTTCATTTAAGGGACACGCCACGTGGAAGGAGGGTTCTTCATTTGTCAAAACTGGGAAAAATAATTGTAAACTACTTAGTAAGATTTCTGCGATCATAAAACAAATTTATGTTAAACTTGGGTGATCCAGTGAGAAGAGATGTTGATAATTTTGCCTAAATATCAATTAAGGAGAGAAAGTGCCCGCATAAATTAACCATTCTTGTGCCATTCTCACGTAACGAGAAATTAGTTTTAAGAAAACAGACGCGGATGAAAGGAAAGAAGAAAAAGAAAAGATAAAAATACGTGGCTTCCCTCTGCCTTTTCCATAAATATTTCCATGCCAACTGTTCTAATGAGTTTGAATTGTTGTCATATTCTTCTTTCTGCCCGCACAGAATTGTACATAGGGGAACTACTTAGGACTTCATGGAGACTCTGTGGTATTATGGTGGGTGTAGTAAGAATGGTAAGTATGAATGCGTAGTTTTAGTGCAAGGAATATTGTAGTATATTTAGGTCAGTGATTGTGGCTAGCTAAGTTTAATTATAAAACTGAAAAAGACCAACCTTTTCTCCCCATTCTCCATTTTGGCCTTGTCCCACATTTTGTATTTTTTATATAATTAAATATCGCTCTCCCCTTTCGTACCTCGACTACTACATTGGCCATTAGGTCTCATCGTTTTTTAATTGATTCGTTTTTTACGGTTTATCAACCTTTGCAGGTTATTTAAAGCCATGAAATATTTTTAGATTGTAAGTTGTTTCTAAGGGAGATAATAATGATTTACCGATAGAAGTCTTACTAATTAACCCACAGCTGTGGGGTGAGGAGCTACGAATTCACACCTTTCTCAATGGCATTTGCGCGTAAGTGACTAAAACGAAAGCAACTAAAATTAGAACTCGGCTCTCCGATTAAGAATTCCGAGTCGTTATCTATTACACCACCCGTATATCCATGATTACAGCACCCGGTCACCCATCTAGGTATTGACCAGTCTCGATGTTGCTTACCTTCTGTGGTCGTACGGGAGCCGGTGCTTCATTATTACTGTTTTACTAGCTAGGTACAACTGTAAGTTCTGTTCTAATAGTTTCTTTTCTCGCACTTCTCACCCGTGGAAGCCTCTTCCGATTTTTTGCCTCTCTGCCATCAAAAATGCAACACCAGTCGTTATCTTCAGTCGTCCTGGAAGCTGTTCTTTTATTGTCCTTTCTTCTCACTAGTCTTCTAGTATTCTCTTTCACTCCTGGTAACCCACTTGCGGTTTAGTGGCTTTATCACCTTCCTGAAGGTGAAAGTATTAAAAAAAAAGGTACGATTCTGTATATCTATTTATAGTTGTACTTCAGACTTGGAACGGGGCAAATCGGCTGTTTGTGAAATTGGTTGGGGGTTCGAATGCTTGGAAGAAGCTATCACGATTTAACCTGGTGAGCCCTCCGTTCCTGGACAATTTTAACCCTTCTGCCTGAGCTCCTGAGTCAAAATTCACAAATTGGTATGTAATGTTAAAACAATAGATATAAAGATAGTTACAAGTGTTTACCTACCGTTTAACATGTGGATGAACATTAAGTCATTTTTCTCTGTTATATACCGTACCTATGAAATGATATAAATACGTTGGACACTATTGTAGGTGATGGTAATATGCTGTTTAAGTAGTCCACTACTAGAAGTGGTTTACCTACTTCACGCCGCTGGCGAGTATCGTGTTTTGTTGATGTTATAAAGATTACCATTTCGAACCTCCGTTTTGGTTATTTCTCGAACAGTAACCCTTTCTAGGTTACAGCAGTCTACCATTGTTCAACCAGTGGTTAGGCATAACGTCATTTTCTTCTACCACCGGTAAATCAGTATTTTTTCTTAACATCTTAAAAATGCAGACTGCTATAGATAGAAAGATAGATCAATAGGCTGCGACAGATAAGCAGGCTGCGAGAGACAGATAGATAGATAGATAGATAGATAGATAGATAGAATTAGTGTGTGATAGTGTGTGTGCAGGTGAGCGGAACGGCCATAGGCGCGGAAAGTAGAATTAGTAAACCAGGTTCGAATTCCATCTTAGTCAGTTGCCTTTAGTTTCGTCCGAATCTCTTTAGAAAAAGTCATGACCATCTCTTGCCCACTCCCCACTAGCTATGGGTTTTAAAGTACTGCTAAAAAATAGAAAAGTCAAGAAGCTGTGGAGGGAAATGATTACCCACGACATGAAGATAAATGGCATATCGTGAGATAGATAGATAGATAGATAGATAGAGAGAGAGAGAGGGAGAGGGAGGGAGAGAGTGAGGGAGGGAGAGAGAGAAGGAGGGAGGGAGAGAGGGAGGGAGAGAGAGAGAGAAAGAGGAAAGCTTTTGACAAGTCCCTGAGGCAAGGGTAAAGTGGGCTCTCGGGGCTTGGGTTTCAAATTCAAAATGCCGAAGAAAACAACAGGAAACCATTCCACTATCTTTGTGAGGCATTCATGGCGATTCAAAGAGAACAAAAAAACTGGATCTGTGGACAGCGTGCGCCGGAAGGGACATGGTAATTTATTAAAAAAAATTATATTCACTTTCGCACCGTGACGCATAGGAAAGATATGAATATATCCCTCCTACACCAAGCAGTGAGTTAAATGGACGAGCAGATTGGGATTTCTAGCCGTGGTTAGCAACTAGTTTAGAAGAAGAAAAGGTCTGGACTCAAAAGCGTATGTAGCACTGGCCAAGAACATTGTAAAGATTATGGAGTTCGTAAGAGACTACGGTTCGGCGTTGACTTTACGACTGAGGACGAATAAAGAAAATCTATTTCAGTCTATTCAATCTATCTATCTATCTATCTATCTATCTATCTATCTATCTATCTCAGCCTGCTCGTATATATGTATGTATGTATGTATGTATGTATGTATGTATGTATGTATGTATGTATCTATCTATCTATCTATCTCAGCCTGCTCGTATGTATGTATGTATGTATGTATCTATCTATCTATCTATCTATCTATCTATCTATCTATCTATCTCAGCCTGATCGTATCTATCTATCTATCTATCTCAGCCTGCTCGTATTTATCTATCTTTCTTTCTTTCTTTCTTTCTATCTATCTATCTATCTATCTATCTATCTATCTATCTATCTATCTATCTATCTATCTATCTCAGCCTGCTCGTATCTATCTATCTATCTATCTATCTATCTATCTATCTATCTATCTATCTTGTCTTTAACAAATAAAACCATTTTGATCAAATTTGTATAAATGAAGAGCAGCTGCCCAAATACATTCAATTCTTACTTTCTTTCTTTCTTTCTTTCTTTCTTTGCCAATTGTGTTTTTTTTAAAATTATCAACGCAACGCAGATCTTGAAGTTGGTTTGTTCCTTGTCAACAACGGGCTCTTCCAATCTAACGAGCCAGGCTCATAAACGAGAGTGTTAAGCTAATTAGCCTTACAGAGAAAGAAATAGGAAATAAAATGGTGGGGTGGAGAGAAAGAGCGAGAGAGAGAGAGAGAGAGAGAGAGAGAGAGAGAGAGAGGGGGAGGGAAGGAGGGCGAGAAAAGAGAAAAAGAGATACAATGAAAGATATAAAAAGAGAAATCGAAAGGAAAGAGAGAGAGAGAGAGAGAAAGAGGAGAGTAAGAGGAGAGAAATAATGTCACTTGACAAGCAGACAAGACAGTTCTATTGATTCTGCTGTCTTAAATAGTTAACATCAGCCGACATATCTTGACCGTGTATTTGGCATTAAAAAAGAACACGAATCGTTCAGTTATGAAGCCGACAAGCAGGATTTTCTGGTTATTTGTGTTTAAATTATTAGCAATCAAACAGGTCTCTTCGCTTATTTTCATTATAGGGGTAGATTCAACTGATAGCCCATCCTCCCACCATGTCAATAGTGCCTAAAAAATATACTGACTACATGCACTGAAGAAAAGTCAGACCTCCTCCCTAAAATAAGTCATCTTCCGAGTGGATTGTTACAGTCTCAAGGAAAAATAGGTAAACAATGCTTAGATTTAGCAATGTTACAGAAACAAAACAATGCTTGAACCGGGAAGCATCGTTTGATAAGTAACGCCATTACTGTTATAATAGATGTAAGACGAAATGTTTTGTGTGTGTGTGTGTGTGAGGAAGATGGCTTCTTATTTAGCCCAAGATTTATCTTAACACCCCCGCCCCACTGAGTCAGGTTGTGACACAAGGTCGGCTTTTAACGTGGGGACCCGAGTGTTTCCATTCGGGCCGCTGGTCTAAGCTGATCTTAGCTCGTTTAAGCTGGTCAAAGCTTGTCTAAGCTGGTCATAGCCGCTCATACCACCGCTACGTAACAGATGAGGGGGACGCAAGAGAGGAGAGAAGGTCTTTGGCATGGAATAGGTACTACATCTGCAGCATCTACTCCGACGGGGGAAAAAACGTTCTCCTCCTCTGCCAATCCCCGCGGAAAAATCCGGAAGGAAATCCCGGCTCCTTTTCAGCTCCTTCATATATATATATATATATATATATATATATATATATATATATATATATATATATATAAAGAAATATAGTCTTAAGGTGTGCTATATTTATGGAATAAAGTGCTCAATATCAGAGATAGAGCGTGTGTAAATATAAAAGTGAACATAGAAGTCAACACTTAGAGGCGACAGTCTGTTTCATGCTATATGCAATCGTCAGGCCACGTGTGCTGTTATTTTTCTCGGCTATTTATATATATACGGGTTAGTGGTGCATTGTGGGTATTCTATTATGGCGGTTATTTCACCGGAAGTCGTTTGTTTATCTATTTAGGTCAAATTATATTGCTTGTTTTTATTTTTTGTTTCTTATTTTATTTATTTATTTATTTATTTATTAACGTAGTAAAAATTTGTTTATATCACTTATTTAACAGTTTTGTTTTGGTTTGGGAATTTAATTAAAGCTATTAGTTCAGTTTTGGGGTTGATTGTTGTAGTTCATTCTAAGTATTATTTTGGCGGGAACAGTTTTTAATTGATTATCTTTATTTGGGATTGGTTTGTTTATTTATTTACTTGGATGAATTTAGGTTAATTTATTTTACTTGTATATTTTCTCTTTTCGGTTTTCGATTTTTAAGTAACATAGTATTTTTTTATGTTTTATTTCTATTTTTTTTTTTTTTTTATTGTTATTTTGTTATTTTTGCTTATTAGTATATTTATTTGTTTTTATTTTATTTTTTCCGTTTTTAATTTTTTAGGTTACGTAGTAAAAATTTATTTTCATGTCTGCATTTTGAGATGAGTTCGGATCTTTTGTTTAATAATTTATTTTGGTCGGGAAAAGTAATGATAGCTATTTTTTCCTCCGAGCAAAGTTTGCAAGTTTTTGATTGGCTGATGATTTTTTCCTTATCTTCCAAGATATTTTTGGTGTGATGTTCGGTTTGTTTTTAATTTCCCAGATATACTTAGAAAGCATTGTACTGTTTGCATATTTACTATTTGTGAAAGATGTTTTGTGTGTATAATTTCTTTGTTTCCAGGGTCCTTCAGTTACTCCTATATATATATATATATGAAAGCACGTCAGGCTATATGACGGTTCTGTATAGGATACAGGTTCGATTCCTGTCGGAGGACGAATATTTTCTATGAAAATTTATCGGACATTCAGGCCGGTAAATGTTATTTAATACTGTTTATTATAAACAGAGCATTTACTTAAATATTTGTATCTATAAAAACAATGTATAAGCATAGAAATGTCTTAATATATATATATATATATATATATATATATATATATATATATATATATATACTGGGTGTATCAAAAATAGTTTTACAAACCCTTGGGGCTGGTTCCTCACATCAAAACAGGGACAAAAGCCCATACAAACATATGTCTTAAAATCCTTCGTTTTTGAGTTACTAAGTTTAAAGAAAGTTTACGGTAGATGGCGCTGTGTTGCCATATAGATGAGGTTACATTTGTCATTCGTGTACATTTGTGGCTAGTCGGTCTTCAAGGTTTAACGTGTGGAGTAGTGAATTAACTGAGAAGTGTTCTGTTTAACAATGGCAGGATATTCCCATCGTGAGCAGACAGATGTGATTTTTACATACAGCCGCGCGAATGGTTATGGACGCGAGGCCTTCTTTAAACATAATAACTTGAAAACGAAGGATTTGCGGATGTATGCTTATATAGACTTTTATCCTTGCTTTAGTGTGAGGAACCTGTCCCTAAAGTTTGGAAAAGTATTTTCGATATAAACGTCTTAGTATTGACAAGCTCCAGCGAATTTATCCCGGGGAGCGAAATGACCATCAAAATGGCGTACAATTCAATTTAATTTTTATGTAATTCATTTCTATGCTCTATAATAAATATACTGAGCTCTCTTTTGTGGATCAGTATTAATATTTTATATTATTAGGATTCACTTGGATTACTTACCCATGGATTTTTACACACACACACATATATATACAGGGTGCGAGTGCTATTTGAGGACATTTTTAGTCTGTCAAATGAACAGCAATATCTTAGGAAACAATGTATATATTTAATTCAAATTGACACAAATATCCTTCATGATACTTCTTTATCTAATTATTCTATGAAACCAACTTTGGCTTCAATGACTGCTTCTATTCAGGCTCGAAACCGTCCACAAGCTGCAATTAAGTGGTCCCTATTCATTTTGGACATCACCTGGACAATTGCGCCTTCAGTGTAGCTATGGTACTATGAGGATGTCGAGTAGTCTCCCTTTCAACGACGCTCCACACGAAATAGTCCATAGGATTTAAATCTGGCGAGTTAGGGAGCCACATGTTGGGGGTCACATGATCGTAAAAATTCTTTCTATGGCCTTCCATTGCATACTTTATTTATCCAGGGATTAACAACCGTTTTAAGAACATTAATGTATCCAGCAGCATAGACCCTAAGACCTTGTAGGAAAATGTAAGGTGGCATGACATGACCTTCACTGCTGACAACTCCTAAAATCATCACAATAGCCAGATATTTGGTGTGCATCACTCTGGGTACTTCAGAAGGAGATGCACCTAGCCACCTGCCATTCCGTCTGTTTGTTTTCTGATCTTGGTCAAAGATTTTTCGTCAGAGAAAAACCAAAGCATGCCATGTTCGTGGGGATTTTTCACTTTGTTCAGCAGCCGTTTTGAACGCATGAGACGGTTTTCATGTGTCTTCGCCCATATAAATTGGCATTTCCTCATTACATATGAATTATATCAAATGTTCTGATGTACCCCGGTTCTGATAGTCCGCTCTGATACCTGGAGTTCTTTGGCGATGGACCTCATTGATCTTCTGGGGTTCTCATCGATGATGTTTTGAACATTCCGTATAAATTCTGGTGTATCAGGGCGCTGTGAATGCTTTTTTCTTTTTGATACAGGGGAAACATTGTCATCACATCCCTCTAGCTCCAACCGAACCTTATGAACAAATGATCTGGAAGCATGCAAAAAGTTACTGATTTTTAAATCACTATGTTTTGCAGCTAAGGCAACAATGACTGGATGTCTTTTCATTTCTTGGGTTAACATCTTTCTCTGGCTGGGTTATCTGAAATAAAACAAAAATAATAATATTATAAATGATTTGAGTGCGTGGTGAGCTTGAAGCAATATGTCCTCAAATAGCACTCGCACACTGTATATTGGCAATAAAAGAAAATACTCACTGTTTCACCCTAATTTTCAGTGGACTTTGTAAAAACCTGGAGAGCAATAAAAATGTCTTATAAAATATAAATAATCAAAAGCTTGCAAGCGATTCAAGTTACACTATTAATCTCGTCAGTCTATACAAGTCAATAACATTTATTTGGCCCGTGTACTGCACACCGCATTAACTATTTGCACACGCTTCCCCGATATGCTAACACAGTGACTTATATACTACCCTGAATGCGTAAACCTATATGGGTGGGTAGGGTCACCACACTTTTATCCGTGGTTGGAGCGGGTCATGAGTTATTTACTTGTGGACCTATATTTTATGTAAATGTACAAGAGGAAGTTGAAAATTTCTTCAACTAATATATATATATATATATATATATATATATATGAAATGGACAAGGTCCGAGAATTATTTTAAGACATTTTTTTAATTTTTTTATGTTTATACGTTCTTTTTTATAGATACAAATATTTAAGTAAATGCGCTGTTTATAATAAACAGTATTAACTACATTCAGGATGGTAAATGTCATTAATACTTTTTATTATAAACAGAACATTTACTGAAATATTTGTATCTATAAAAAGAATGTATAAACATAGAAAAATGTCTTAATACATACATACATACATACATACATACATCTATCTATCTATCTATCTATCTATCTATCTATCTATCTATCTATTAGGTTGGTGCAAAAATAATTTCGTTTTCTAACATATGTTACTATGAGAGAAAACGAAATTATTTTTGCACCAACCTAATATCTATCTATCTATCTATCTATCTATCTATCTATCTATCTCTATATATATAAAGTTATGACGTTTTATAACTCTATGCTCCAATGTCATAAATCCATGAACTTTTGTACAAAAATAATGAAAAAGGCATTAATTATAACCATGTAATATTACTGTTTGAGCCTTCTATATATATATATATATTTCAATGAGTAAATTGATATATATATATATATATATATATATATATATATATATATATATATATATATATATATATGTATTTCAATGAGTAAATTGACGACATTTTATATTTTCAATTTCGCGCACAGCGTGTTGTTTTTGAATTTGTCGACTGCACAGTCCAGTAGGGTCAGTTGGGCACCGTCTGTGATAAAAAGAGCACCATGATGCAATTCACTCCGCCAGTAATTTGGAAAAGGCATGCTGTACTGCATGCCAGAGGATTCGGAAAGAGTTGGATAAATCTAATGGTGATTACGAAGGTACGTCAGCTCAGAAAAGCCACTCTGATTTCTGATAAGAAAAGAACTCCCGAATTTGTTCGTGAGTATTCAGACTCAACACGGAGGCCTACATCAAGTGCCTTGAGTAGGTAGTGCTGCTATGGTCAAGAGAGTGGCTACTGGAAAATCCTATGTCTGGCAACAGAACTCTACACCATGCTACACATGCAGGAGAACTCATAGCTGTTAGACAATATATGCGACCACATCACCCCTTACATCTGGCCCCCTAACACTCCAGACTGCACCCCACTTGATTTTTATTCGTAAGTTGACTGAGAGACCAACAAAACTCCTAGTAACACCAAAAATGACCTGAAGGCAAGGATTATGGCAGCATTCACCAACTGAAACAAATAGAGAATTCAGAAAAGATGCTGGAGATTCTGAAGCCGTCTCGAGACCGTGGTTGAAACCAGTGACGATTTTCTTGAATAAAGTTACCCTTTCTTTGAATAAAAGAAAGAGATCGCAAAATCCATGGAGCCAAAAAATAGAGACTTCCAAAAATTATACAAAATTCATAACCTTGCCCTTTCAACTAAACACACAAAGGAAATAGCCATCCCTAACACTAGGATCGTTACCAACCACCTCCAAGATAGTCGGAGATATAATCAGGAAGAGAAAATAGACCAAACACCTTCTTAAATGCCTGAATGTATCAGATAAAGAGTCTACAGCGCAAAAACGTAGGGGAGACATTACGTGATCTAGAAATCCGTATGTATGAACACAAGAGAGACTTGTGTTTAGACAGACATTCTAACTATCTCGTCTTGCATCGAAACGACATGGGACATCACTTTGATTTCACCAGCCTAATTAAAAAACAAAGTAATATAACCCTTTAAAGAGATATGAAAACATATTCATAGAATTATTACCAACTATAAATACTTGCTTTAAACATTATATCACATCATCATCTTTCTACAGATCCATTACTCATGTCTCATGCATAAAATAAGGAAAATATACAAATTCTTTTCAATAAATACGCATAATAAATACTTTAATGATAAATCCAATCAAAACAGGATAATTACAATCTTGATGCGTTTCACCTACCCAAAGAGCCGTGACGACAACAGTCATTCCCCCCCCCGCACATATATGAGAACTCAAAAATCTAACCAATACAAATTTTTTCAACATTCCGCTATATTTTCCCCGATATTTGAAGGGGACATCTATAGACATTCCTCATACACACACACATATACACTTATATGAATTAACGTTAACGTCCAAAATGTTCCCCCCATACATATTTTATTATTGTCTATATCGTTAATGCACGTGACACGTATCGGACCAACAGGAGCTAAGGAGATCATAGAATACAAGTGCTCCTTGTCTCTTTGCTCTCAATTTCTGACGAAACTTTAAAAAATTTTAATAAAATAAGAAATGGGCGTCTTTTTCAAATACGAGTATCCTCTACAATAACGTTTAAATTATCGTATTTTAAATATATCGGATTAAAAATAATTTTTAACTTTTTAGAAATCTATCTATCTATCTATCTATCTATCTATGTATCTATCTATCTATCTATCTATCGTGGTTACCAATTAATCATACAAAGATGGGCATCAAATAGGTCATGAGGTCGATAATATATATATATATATATATATATATATATATATATATATATATATATATATATGAAGAAATATAGGTGTGCTATATTTATGGGATAAAGTGTTCAATATTAGAGTTAGAGCGTCTAGGATGAATGAGTGTTGACTTCAATGTTCACTTGACCACACTGCTTATATATATATATATATATATATATATATATATATATATATATATATATATATTGTCATCCACAGACAGACTGTTTCGCTGTTTCATAGTTCATCAGTGTGGCTAGATTCACGTGAAGGTGAATTTAGACGTATTTATTTTTAGATAAACACGCCAGTGACTGGAAAATTGATTCGTCTTAAAGTAGAGTCTTGAATCAGCAGCAGTAATAGTCACCATTTACAAAGAAATCTTTTTCCCCGAGAGCTCAACTGAAATAATTTTTTCAGGAGCATGTATATATTGTCATCCACGGACAGACTGTTTCGCTGTTTCACAGTTCATCAGTGTGACTAGCCATCCGATTGCCTCAAGCCTGGATCGAAACCCGACTGATTTGGTATCACTCGGAGACTCTACCCCATTGGCGCATAGCAGATATAAAGGTGAATTTAGACGTATTTGTTTTTAGATAAACACGCCAGTGACTGGAGAACTTGATTCATCTTAACGAAGTGTCTTGCATCAGCAGCAGTAATAGCCATTGTTTATATATATTAATAATAATAAAATACATTAGGAAAAATATTTTCATTATTTTATTATTAATATATATCCATGTTATTCAACATCGAGCACCCAATAAACGATATCTTATATATATATATATATATATATATATATATATATATATATATATATATATATTCGCAGTGTGAGATAGGCAAGAAGGAAGGCATGTAGCAACATTAGCACGGCAAAGGGCATTCCTTTAAAGGCAAGGAATGGCAAAAATATTTTAAGTCACGTGATAGCGATTGCTGTATGAGTCGTATGATTTTTGAATCAAGTACGGGCAACGCCGAGCCATGCTCCTAGTATATATATATATATGTGTGTGTGTGTGTGTGTGTGTGTGTGTGTGTGAATACATTTAGATTTTTACGAGACATGACAAATATTTGCAGAATTTGACCATGTAAAAAAAAAAAAAATGTTCTTCACCTTTTTTTTATTTCTCCATTGGATCACAAAGTGTACCATCAAATGTCCGCAGCACATTCATATACTGTTGGATTTCCCCGTTGTTCTTGGCAGCACTTCGTATGCACGTATTTTAAAAGCGATACAACCATGGAACGATTACGAGGAAAGATTATCGGTCCATAAATGCTCATAGAAATGATCAAAGACCTGTCCACTTGCAACTGACTCCTCTCGCCGTCTGCATGTTTGCAAACCGTTAAATGGATAACGTTTTCCACGCACGCCAAGTGAACAGACCAAGGCAAGTTTCAATAAGCGTATATGAAGGTGCTCAGTTAACCGCCTTTAGTTTGTTCATCAGTTGGGTGTGGGGAAGAGATCGTTTTTCATCAGTTGGGTGTGGGGAAGAGATCGTTTTTCATCAGTTGGGTGTGGGGAAGAGATCGTTTTTCATCAGTTGGGTGTGGGGAAGAGATCGTTTTTCATCAGTTGAGTGTGGGGAAGAGATCGTTTTTCATCAGTTGAGTGTGGGGAAGAGATCGTTTTTCATCAGTTGGGTGTGGGGAAGAGATCGTTTTTCATCAGTTGGATGTGGGGAAGAGATCGTTTTTCATCAGTTGGGTGTGGGGAAGAGATCGTTTTTCATCAGTTGGGTGTGGGGAAGAGATCGTTTTTCATCAGTTGAGTGTGGGGAAGAGATCGTTTTTCATCAGTTGGGTGTGGGGAAGAGATCGTTTTTCATCAGTTGGGTGTGGGGAAGAGATCGTTTTTCTACGCTTCCCACAAATAAGATCAAGTTAATTGTGTCTTTGTAGGCCCAATTCGAATCACGATAATCCTTTTTTAACAGTTTGGCATAGACTATACTGAACCACTCGTAAAATATGGTGAACTCATGTGCTAGACAATTTTATTTTACATATTTATAAGCCTCTCTTTCGCCTTTGTTAAGGAAATTTCTCTCATATCTGGTCTGGTGTTACTACTATATATATATAGAAATTCTTGATAAAATCCAAAGAAGAATCTGCAATGTTATTGGTCCTGATATGGTATCTCGGCTTCAGTCACTTTCCCACCGCCATAACGTCGCTTCCGTATGCGTTTTCTATAAAAACTTTCATGGTAATTGTTCTGTAATATATTAAATATTCATTTAGCTTTCGTTTTTAAATGTTGTTATTTTTATTCCCCCCCCCCAAACAAATTGCACATATTTGAACTAATTATGACTTCATAGAGACTTTGTGGTATTATGGTGGCTGTAGTAAGAATGTGTTGTTTTGGTGTAAGGAATATTGTAGAACGCTTGGATCAGTAATTGTGGCTTGCTAAGATTAAGATAATACAGATTGAAGATCAGTCTTCCCTCGTGACCACTTCTGGTCTTTTGTCATATGTTTATATTTTCAAAATGAATTTTATTTTCCTTTACAGTACCTATACTTTATGAATATAAGCGCAGTACTAGATTGGCGGCTAGGTCTCATCATTTTACAGCTGAAAGTCACCGTAAGTTCTATGCTAACAGTTTATTCTCTCGCATTTCTCGCTTGTTGAACTCTCGTCTGGCTTCCTGCTTCCCAGCCAACTTTGATCTTCAAAAATTTTAAATTTCGCGACAAGGAAATATTTTCAGCAATAAATATTGAAACCGATGTTTTAATTACTACAGGAAATTTCGTTGATATTCAATAATGCTTTGAATTTCCAAGCGATTTAAAAAAAAATATGGAAGAATTAGCATTAAAAATGTCATTATTGATTTGGGGAAGCAGAGAAAATTTCTCGGTGTACATTCGTTCTAACGTTAGGCTGATTAAAATCGAATTTCAATAAAAGAAGTGGAATGTTTCTTCTGCAGCCACCCCTCGGCTAATTTACTATAAAATATATTTAACCCTTTCAATCCGTCTTTAGCATGAACAATTATTTAAAAAAAATATTCATCATCATCCTTCGACCGACCTGATGGAACTAGCGTCATATATTTCTGGGCATTTTTCTACCATGCCTAAAATTAATTGTATTTTTCTCAATCAGGCCATCCATATAATTCGGTAACACTGCTTAAGTAGAACGGTAAACTCACAAAAATAAGGAAAAGGTATATTTTAGGAAATAACGTATATACTCGAGTGTAATGCTAGTTTTATGATCAATTTTTTTACGCAAAATATGGATGGTCGCACTATACACAAATGAAGAAGAAGATTAAAAATCATATATTTTCGGTAATTAGTTGCACCATAAACAGGTAATTCTTATGGTGGGTTGTAAATTCATGCAAAAAGATAAAAATTGAGAATTCGCCCTTTACACGAAGCCGGTTTATACACAAGTATATACGGTAATTTTTGTAGATTTGCATTCTTAAAATAATTTAACCTGTCCAGCACTGTGTGGAGTAAGGGACGAATTTGTAAACAGTCACTATTACTGCTGATAATGCAAGACTCTCCTAGCAAGGATTGAATTCTCTGAGTGACTGGTGTGTTTGTAACAAAATAAATACGCAAAAGTTAGCCTTTTTCTGTGACGAGCATCAATGGCCTAGGGTGTTACCAAATCAGTCGGGTTTCGGTCCCGTCCTGAAGCGATCGGATGTCTAGCCACACTGACGAGCTGCGAAACAGTCTGTCTGTGGATGACTATATATATATATATATATATATATATATATATATATATATATATATATATTGAGAGAGAGAGAGAGTGGGGGGAGAGAGCTGAGTTCGAATTCAAGTTGTGGAAATCGTAGGTCCTATAGTCTTCGTTGCCAACCGGTCTAAGAGAAGGACAACATGGTATTTACTCGAGACCTCGCCACAAAGCGGGATGTGGCACAAGGCCATTTTTACGTGGGGCGTTCGGAGCCCGTAGGCTCGAGCAAAAATTGCCTGTAGACTCCGTATACACGGAGTCGGGTTACTGTCTACTTCTCCAGACGAGACTCTGCCCTTCGGCTTACGCTCTTCTCCGTTCTTCTCCGCCAGGAGGCAGACGGTCGACAAGCAGAGTTAACTGTAATCGTTAACTCCTCCCAAGAGGAGAAGGACAATTCTGAATGAAAAAAACTTCCAACAATGGTTTAAATGGTTTCAACAAACCGCAGGTTCGAATCCTGCCGGAAAGGCCATGTTTTTCTAAAAAGATTTCTCTAATATCCAGGCCGGTAGACGAATATTTTTGCGCACATGAGATGTAAGGTAAAACACGCACAAGATTTATGATATGACTTATTGATTAGCACTGTAGACGAACAATTTTATCTATCTTTTAAATATGATTATTTAATTAGCACTGTGCACGAATAGTTTAAACGATATTTTAAATATGACTAATTGATTAGCACTGTAGAAGAGTTTAACCTATATTTGAAATTTGATTAATTAATTAGCAGTGTAGATGGACATCTTTTTTCTATGCCGTATATACCCGTGTATAAGCCGACTTTATGTATAGTGCAACACCTGAAATTTTTTGCATGAATTTTAACCTCTCCATATAATATTACTTGTGTATAGTGCAACCTGTCACAGAAAATGCATGATTTTTTAACTCCTTCAAAAGAATTACATGCGTATATTGCAATCGCCCGGAGGCAAACAGTCGACAAGCAGAGTTAACTGTAATCGTTAACTGCTCCCAAGAGGAGAAGGATAATTCTGAATCAAAAAACTTCCGACAAGGGTTTAAATAGTTTCAACAAACCGCAGGTTCGAATCCTGCCAGAAGGCGCATGTTTTTCTAAGAAGATTTCTCGAATATCCAGGCCAGTAGACTATTTTTGCGCACAGGAAATTTCCTGTTTTTCGTACAGGAGTAGAGGTTTATCCCTCGTTCCTTGTTTAGGATTAGGTTTCCTTTTCCTTCTAAAGTCTATTTCAACTCTATACTTCTAACGTCTCCTCCCCGGTCTTTTGAACAGGAGTAGAGGTTTATCCCTTGTTCCTTGTTTAGGATTGGGTTTCCGTTTCCTTCTAAAATCTACTTCAACTCTATACTTCGAACGTGTCCTCCCCGGTCTTTTGAACAGGAGTAGAGGTTTATCTCTTGTTCCCTGTTTAGGATTGGATTTCCGTTTTTCTTTAAATGTACTTCATCTCTATATCCCTAACGCTTGCCATTTGTTATGCTAATGCAACTCCACACAGTAACCCTCTACGTTGAGTGGTCCTTGGGTCCTATATTGAATGAACAACAAAAAAACAAATAAACAGGGAGGTAACTTTTTCCCGCTATTCATTTGACTTCAGTATGTCCTATGAGTATCAAATTCTCCAAATTTTCTTTCCTCATATTGTCTCTGTTGTAACCTAGAAAGGGTTACTGGATGAGGAATAACCGAAAAGGAGGTTGAAAATGAAATGGTAATCTTTATAACACCAACAAAATACAATACTCACCAGCAGTGTTAAGTAGGTAAATCACTTCTAGTGATGGACTACTTAGCATATTACCCCCATTCACAATAGTGTCCAACGTATTTAAGAGGATTGGGACATACCCATTAATCTTCATAGGCACGGTATGTAAAAGTTTCCTAGAAATTTCAACTGTAGTGTTCTTTTGTTCCAGTTTTCCTGAAAACTTCCTTATAGCTCACATGTAGCTTCCATGGTATTCTCAGAGTCATTCCGTATAGCAACACATCTGTCCCGTCACGTCTTCTGTTCAAATTCATGTTGCAATCTTATCAGCATATTGATGGTAAACGGAAAAACGCAGGAACTCCAAGTAAGGTAGAAAAGGAAAGCGGAAAGAAAAAACTGATCATTAATTGTAAAAAGGCAGTGTGCCTAGTGGCTAGCAAGAGAGAAAGAGCCCAAGATGCTAAATACTAGTTTAGCAGACTATTATTTTTAGTGGAAGTGTATCTTGGTTCCGACTTTCGAAGGTTGACCTTCGAGGTCAGATGGAAGCCATAATAAGGGAGAAGATTCTGATTGGCTGGGCCAGCTTGGGAATGATAGATAGAGAAAGGTTTTTCAGAGTCGTGTTTTAACCGTCAAGCAATGTAAACGTGTTCTCTTTCGTGTCTGAAACGGCTCCCCAGTGAGAAGGGACGAACCCCACTGGATAATTAGTACATGTCGACAAGTTAAGTTAAAATTCTTCGTGTTTGATGTCATTTATTGCTAACGAAAACAACTAGTGATCGCCGACCAAGAGAAAAAAGCCGAGCTGAGATCATTCACTGCTGCCAATATGCAACAAAGACGCGAGTTATTAACTGAAGACGAAAAAAAAGAAAAAAAAAAAAGAAAAAAGAATGGAAGTTTAACGATCTGGGTAATGAAACAACAGATGATGTTAAGTGTGACACCGAAATCTGAAGGAGCATCGGATTACTGAAAGATATCTTCCAAAAGCTGAAAAAATTATGGTACAGTACATCTCTAAACCGAAAATCCGAGATGATTGTTATTGAGGGAACTGTTCGGATTCGAGGGAGAAAAGATTGCTGGGGAAAGTTTAAATCTTTTTATTAAGTTTTAGAGTTTAGGATACAAAAGGTAGTTTTCAACGTCGACTCGTTTTTATTTAAACTGTAGATTGAATACATGAATGTACAATAAATGAATGACAACCAATAGTAATGAAAAAATTTATGTTTCACAAATATTGTAATTTGTGAAAAACGAAGAGACTTTATGCAATGTTTAAACATTTATAAAAGTTATAAATTAATAGTTCAAATACAATTACAATCTGTAAGGAAGTCAAATATAAGGATATACTATAGAACTCTTCTAAACCGAACATACGAGATGTTTGCTATTTAGGGTACTGCTTGTTTTGTTTTACGGTCTATCAACCTCAATGGGTTATTTAATGCTGACAAGATTTTTATTGCTGGTAATATTTTTTCCTTCAAAAATGTATTGCTGATAATAATTTTTCCTTTAAAAATGTATTGCTGGTAATATTTTTTCCTTTAAAAATGTATTGCTGGTAATATTTTGTCCTTTAAAAAATGTATTGCTGGTAATATTTTGTCCTTTAAAAATGTATTGCTGGTAATATTTTTTCCTTCAAAAATGTATTGCTGGTAATATTTTGTCCTTTAAAAAATGTATTGCTGGTAATATTTTGTCCTTTAAAAATGTATTGCTGGTAATATTTTTTCCTTCAAAAATGTATTGCTGGTAATATTTTGTCCTTTAAAAAATGTATTGCTGGTAATAATTTTTCCTTTAAAAATGTATTGCTGGTAATATTTTTTCCTTTAAAAATGTATTGCTGGTAATATTTTGTCCTTTAAAAAATGTATTGCTGATAATAATTTTTCCTTTAAAAATGTATTGCTGGTAATATTTTTTCCTTCAAAAATATATTGCTGGTAATATTTTGTCCTTTAAAAAATGTATTGCTGGTAATATTTTGTCCTTTAAAAAATGTATTGCTGGTAATATTTTGTCCTTGAAAAATGTATTGCTGGTAATAATGTATTGCTTGTAATAATCTTTCCTCAAAATTGTTTTGCTGGTATTAAAATCTATTTTTACACTTTCATAGTGTTTTGACCCCAGTTTGTGTTTAACTATTTGTCCATAGTTGGAACCCTAACAGGTGCTGCCACCCTTGGTCAGGGTTGAACTGGGAACACTAGCAATTAAAAGGTGGTTCTACGTTCCTCAAAACCTCCTGATCAGTGGCCTTGCTGCCGGACGTAGTTTATCCTCTTACCCAGGACGCGGATATACTGTTTGGATTCGAGGAATAATAGGCTTCAGATTTATGTCAAGACAACAGTTCGGATTTGAAAATGAGTCCTAATTCGATCAATTCCAATCACCTGAAGAGAGCCGGAGCTTACAACGGCCGAAACGTCGTGAATATGACAATAAAGATAAGGACAACAGCCTGAACAACATAAATAATTACAATTACTTCATCTCAGAAATATAGACAGAGATATAGTTTTTTTGATCAGATATATTGAACCTTTTTCGTTCCAAATAAGCATGGAACCGCCTCTTAATTGATGTTGTTCCCAGATTCACTCCGATCCGATGAGTTAGTGTCTCAGTTACGTTCAAATGATGCATACATACATTTTTATAGTATTAGGTTGGTGCAAAAATAATGACGTAATAATGTCGTTTTTTGACGTTAAAAAATACGTCAAAAAACGACATTATTACGTCATTATTTTTGCACCAACCTAATAAAATTATTAGGTTGGTGCAAAAATAATGTCATTTTCTCACATGTGAGAAAACGACATTATTTTTGCACCAACCTAATACCAGCAATATATTTGTTATAAAACAAAATTACCAACCATACATTTTTTTTAGTGAAATTACCAGCAATACATTTTTATGATCTACAAACTATATATTTAAAAAAAAAAACTTATATTATATTTTATCCTGAACTTATAAAACTATATACAAAATACTTAGACTTCGGCATTAAATGACTCATATAAGTTGATATGTCGCTAAACAAAATCAACAACGACATTCATATCGCAGCCCAGTGTTCTTAAAGCGGTTAACAGGTTCTTCATAATTTGATAACTTCCAACCTTCTATTTCAACGGCAGATATGGCGTCCAAAAACTGCTCGTCCTGCAATAGCTATCTCATCTATCTCCTGTCAAACACACCAGCCTTAATTTTCTCACAAGACAAGACTGAAGCCTCTCCGCTTAATCATTTGAAACATTCACCCATCCTGGTCTAAGGCTATCACAAACTGCTTCATCAGTTCAAGCTTGACATGCAACGCAGGAAGCAAGACATTCTCGGGATTAACAAGCGGTCTGTTTAAAATATTCTTATCTCCGATTTTGATGTCTTTTAATGGTTACTTTTTGCTCGACAGTCTCAAGGACACAATCAGCAAAGATACTTGGTAAAACCATCTTGTAGACCTCACATCCCGTCTAGTTGTTCTCATACCGCATTTTTAAAACACTATTTGATTTTGTGGTTCTCTCTAGACCATGGGAATAGCAAAACCTTTTGTCCACTGTCTCAGTGTTTCTTTACCTACTATATGGTGTGTCCAGGCTTTGTTTCGGTCACCCAGTCCCCTTCCAAAGTAAGTAAAATTGTTAAATAATAGTTTCAGACTATTATTTGTTAGTAACAGTGTATTTTGGCTCAGACCTTTTGAGGTTGACCTTGAAGGTCTGATGATAGACAAAATAGGGATGTTGATTTTATTTGGCTGAGTCGAACGTGGGAATGAGTTATAGATTAAAGTTTTTCGGGAGGTGCTGTTTGAATGTCGAGCTAACTAGACGTGTTAGATTGCGTTTGTGCAGTCCCCCTCCCAGTGAGTTGGTTGTTACACGTCAAAGAAAATGGACATGTGAGATTTTTGTGTTTGGAAGCCGGTCCCTAATGTGCGGAAGGGGAGTTGTAATCCTCTCTTGATAGGATGTATCCGCCAATAATAATAGTTAATAAACTAGTAATATTTAAAATCCCTTTTGCTGAAGTCCTCTATTATCTCCGAACAAAACAACTGGCGATCAACGGCCGAGAAAGAAAAGAAGGTAACGTTATTATGAGTGAATCAAGACCGTCGTCCCAAAATCAGATCCCACCAAGAAGATATACAGCAAAGTAAGCTTTCTTACATCAGGTCTGTTTTTGCATTTTCTTTTATCACAACTGGCCATTTTTCTGAAATACAAGATATATATTCAAGACAGATGTTATCAGGGGAAGAATTGCCAATAGTCAGCAAATGCAGGTTTGTGATTACAAAGTTCCATAAAAATCATATTAGGTTGGTGAAAAAATAATGACGTAACAATGTCGTTTTTTGACGTATTTTTAACTTCAAAAAACGACATTATTACGTCATTATTTTTGCACCAACCTAATACGTATAGTGAAGTTTTTTTCCACAGTTCTTCGACCATCTTTGAACAAAAGCGACCTTGACATATGTGACGTCAATTACAACATTAAGAAAGCATTCAAAATACAAAAAATGAAAAAAGTAACAAAAAAGTGTCTCACCTGGTTTGTAATGATAGCCACGCTAAATCAAATACAGCGTGGGTGCATCTGCATACTAGTACTGCATATTCCACAAAGAAGAACATTATATACATACATATATATATATATATATATATATATATATATATATATATATATATATATATATATATATATATCTGCATACTAGTACTGCATATTCCACAAATAAGAACATGATATACATATATATATATATATATATATATATATATATATATATATATCTGCATACTAGTACTGCATATTCCACAAAGAAGAACATTATATACATATATATATATATATATATATATATATATATATATATATCTGCATACTAGTACTGCATATTCCACAAATAAAAACATTATATACATACATATATATATATATATATATATATATCTGCATACTAGTACTGCATATTCCACAAAGAAGAACATTATATACATATATATATATATATATATATATATATATATATATATATATATATATATATATCTGCATACTAGTACTGCATATTCCACAAATAAAAACATTATATACACACATATATATATATATATATATATATATATATATATATATATATATCTGCATACTAGTACTGCATATTCCACAAATAAGAACATTATATACATACATACATATATATATATATATATATATATATATATATATATATATATATATATATATATCTGCATACTAGTACTGCATATTCCACAAATAAGAACATTATATACATACATATATATATATATATATATATATATATATATCTGCATACTAGTACTGCATATTCCACAAATAAGAACATTATATACATACATATATATATATATATATATATATATATATATATCTGCATACTACTACTGCATATTCCACAAATAAGAACATTATATACATATATATATATATATATATATATATATATATATATATATATATATATATCTGCATACTAGTACTGCATATTCCACAAATAAGAACATTATATACATATATATATATATATATATATATATATATATATATATATATATCTGCATACTAGTACTGCATATTCCACAAATAAGAACATTATATACATATATATATATATATATATATATATATATATATATATATATATCTGCATACTAGTACTGCATATTCCACAAATAAGAACATTATATACATATATATATATATATATATCTGCATACTAGTACTGCATATTCCACAAATAAGAACATTATATATATATATATATATATATATATATATGCATACTAGTACTTCATATTCCACAGATAAGAACATTATATACATACATACATGCATACATACATATATATATATATATATATATATATATATATATATATATATATATATATATCTGCATACTAGTACTGCATATTACACAAATAAGAACATGATATATATATATATATATATATATATATATATCATGTTCATATTTGTGGAGTATGCAGTACTAGTATGCAGATATATATGATATATATATATATATATATATATATATATATATATATATATAAATATAATGTTCTTATTTATGGAATATGCAGTACTAGTATGCAGATGCACCCACGCTGTATTTGATTTAATGTGGCTATCATTGCAAACCAGCTGAGACATTATATATATATATATATATATATATATATATATATATATTAAAAAGAAGAGAAGAGAGGTACCGCAAATGTTTTTGGTTGTAATGTGGACTTATTTAAAAAAAAATATTAGCACCCCTCTTCTCTTCTTTTTAATATACATACTTTTCTCTCGTTGGAACCACTACAACCTCTTTCTTTTATGTATATATATATATATATATATATATATATATATATATATATATGTATATTAGGTTGGTGCAAAAATAATGCCGTAATTATGTCGTTTTGGACGTTAAAAAATACGTCAAAAAACGACATTATTACGTCATTATTCTTGCACCAACCTAATATATAGATATATGTATATGTGTGTGTGTGTGTGTGTGATGTGAAGGACCACAAAAATGTGACTTATTAAAGATCTAACAAAAAAGACATATAAAGGACATTTTTTTGTAATCACTAGTAAGACTGAAAATTGTGAAAGTTTTGATGCTTTTTATTTACGGAAGGTACTTAAATTATGTCATTTTTTTCACTTTTATAGTTGCATTTACCTTAAATGACATTGAAAAACTTTTTTCAAAGTTATGTCACGCTCCATATATGAGGTCTTCATTCGAGAAAGCCAAATTTATTCTTAGAAATAGTGACACTATCGGAAATGCTGAAAAATGGACATTTGAGTTTGTGAAAAATCTTGATGTGATAGAGTAACATGGATTTAAAATTAAGCGAAAGCGACTCGGAATGCGGAATCGGAGAGCCGAGTTCGAATTTCACTCGAATCCATTACATTCACTTACGTGCTAATACTCCTGGGAAAGGTATGAATCCTTTTCTTCTCCCCTCATCAGATATGGGTAAATAGCAGGACAGACCGAGTTCTATAACCTTGGATGGAAACTGGTCTACCGCAGAAATAAGTGGCAACCTACTGCGGGAAAAAAATCTGCCTCGTCAGTCAAGTATTGAAACATATATATACATATATATATATATATATATATATATATATATATATGCATCATATAATAGTATATATTTCAAGTTACTTTTATGTCATTTATGGACGAAAGGTGGAGTAATAGACTGGGGCTCAGACTGAGGCAGCTGAATTCGAATTCCAGTCGAATCCATTACATTCACTTACGTGCTTTGGAAAGGTATGAATCCTCTTCTTTCCCCTGCCATAGCAGGACAGACCGAGTTCTATAACTTTGGATGGTCTACCACAGAAAGAAATGGCAACCTACTGCGGGAAAAAATCTTCCTCATCGAAAGATACATGATCGCCTAAGCGTGTATATCACGCATGGCACATAACGGACTGGTATTCATCTTCTCTTGCATCCAGCTATGGTTAAATATCAGGACAGACCGGGTTCTATAGCTTTGGATGGCAACCTACTTCGGAAAAAAAATCTGCCTCGTTAGTCAAGTATTGAAAGGTACATGATCACCTAAGCGTGTATCTCGCATGGTACATAACTAACTGGTATTCATCTTACGTGCTGATACACTTAGGAAAATTATGAATCCTCTTCTCCCCACTGCTATGGGTAAATAGCAGGACAAACCGGATTCTGTAGCTTTTGATGGCACCTGATCTACCGCAGAAAGAAATGGTAACCTACTGCGGGAAAAAAATCTGCCTCGTCAGTCATGTATCGAAAGATACATGATCAGCTAAGCGTGTAACACGCATGGCTCATAACTGATTATGCAATTACTATAAAATGTCGACAACACAACCCAGCAAAAACCATGTTCACCATTGTAATCGATTTTCATTTTCTGTCACCTTGAAACTCGTTCTTTTATTGTTCTCTCTCCTTACTAATGTTTTCTTTTTCTTTCTCAGATTCTTTTCACAATCTGTACCTCCCCTGCTTCCCACCCTAGCTTCAGCGATTTGCTTGGGGAGGGTGAAAAAAAAAAAAAAAAAAAGACGCCAGAAAGTGCTATTTTTGTTTTATTTGAAGAGAGACCTGGAACTTTGCATAGCAGAGAACTACAAATGTTCGTCACTTAGTATCCGTGCTCTCATTGGAAAAAGAAAATTAAACAAAAACGATTTACAGTAGAACGGTTGCTCCCCTCCCGGGGATCATTGAAATATGGGACTGATGCGTTGAGCTGATGTTTGGATGAAGAGAAATCGATTCTTAAAGGACATAATTAGTTTTATGCAGACCATAACAAATCAGATAAGCTTGAGTCAATTTATAATCTATCGACTCGTAATCATTTGGTGAGAACTTTCCCCGCATATTCGTATTTACAGCTCATAAATCTTTTGCTATAAACCATGCTGCAATTCTCAGACGGTATAAATTCTGTTTTCAATTTTATTAACTGTCGACGAAGAATTAGCAATTATTCTTCGTTTTGAACAGTTATTTCGTATCTGGTATACTGGAAGAAGGCAATAGTAGGGGGCTGTATATTCCACTATATACTTTCAATTAGTGGTTTCTAAACCCTTTTTTTTTCTCAGGGCCCGATTTTCGAAATTAAATTTTGCTCGCGCCTCACCAAATTTTATGTGATAAAAAGTACATTTAAAAATATAAAAATACAGAGAGAGGATTAAAGGGAGATAACCGCGGATTTGAAGCCAGAACATTATCATTGATAACTCTCTCCTCCAATTTGCGGACCTTAGTTGCTATATTCTTAATACTTGATATAATGCAAAAATGTCACAATTATAAAATCAGTTAATAATTATTTCTAACTATTTATACTGGGGGTCATGCATGAAATTACAAGTAATCTATGATAATGTTTTCAATTTTGAAATCATATTTATTTTTGGCATATGAATTTTTTTTGAAAGTGTTTAATTTGTTTAATTACGGAAAGTAATCAGAAACCCCATCCTAGACAGAAAACAAGGAATAAACCCCTACTTCTGTTCAAATGGTACGGAACCAAGCGATAGGCTAACAAATTTACTCCTTACATTATTCGTACTATTGTCCTCATCTTTGTCACCATATTTATCCCAACGATACGGCCGTTGTACGCTCTGGCCTTCTTCAGGTGGTTGGAATGTCGAACTGAACCCTTTATTTCGCTCGCAGGGGTAGACTGTTCTAGTTCCTCGTGCCATGTCTAATGGATATCAGATATCAGTTATCTTCTGCTAATTTCCCTCTGAAAGTTCTCCACTGCCTTAATCAGGTATTGAACTCACACTCTTTGGGTCCTGTCGCTGGATCTAAATAATGCCTTTATACACTGTGCCATCTATTTGCCATGTGTCATGTATATCTTTGATTGTCTTTTAATCATCTGGCATCACCTATCCTCTTTCGCCGCACCGTTTGGGAGCACTACTTTAAATGAACAGTGGTGTTTGTTACGCTTAGTGGCGGCTCATTTCGATCTGTCGTTGTAAAAAATCCACTTTTCATCGCTCAGAATTTGCTTAAACATTAACCGTTTCTGTCACATTTAAACAGTGATTCGCGCACGGAAGTCGCCTATCAATGCGCAACCAATTTAGCTTGCTTACAGCAAATTCATGTTGACACACCGTTTCTCGTACGATCACCGGATTAAAGCAACGTCGAGCCTGGTCACTATCTAGATTGGTGACTGCTTCGGAATCACAGATGCGGTGAGCTTCGATGCGTGGGTGGTTTGATAGATAACGGCTCGGAATTGGAAATCAGAGAGCCAAGTTCCAATTCCAGTCGAGTGCGTTATACTCATTTACCTGCAAATACCCTTGGGAAATGTTTGAATCCACTTCTTCTCTCCCTCAGCTATGGGTTAATTAGTAGGACTTGTATCAGTAAACCATTATTATCTCTAGAAATTCTTACAATCTAAAAATATTTGCTGGCTTTAAATACACTGAAAAAGGTTGATAAGCCATAAAAATTAAATCAATCAATAACAAATTAAGTGTATCAAACGGTACTTGTTTATATCAATCTTTCCCTTCTTCAGAATAAATGCGATCATAGGATGGAATACTGCATAGTATTTTTTAAAAATTAAAACCAGTCCTTGTTACGGTTAGTTGTAGTTATTTAGCTTGCACCACGCTCCCTTGCACTCCACATTGTTGAAAATTATCCCCTTTTCATCGTCCGACACGATATAAAAGAAAAATAAAACGTCAGAACATTTCCGTTACCTTTCAGTCGCGTTTCATATATTGCAATGCAAAAGATTAATGCTTTTCTTTACGTTTAACATATTTGGCAGCCATACACCAAAGCGATTAACATAACCAATTGATTTTCAACGCTGATTTGTACATTTTGAAAATGTTGGCCGTTTTCCGTGTTGCACACCGTAATGTCGTCAGTTGATAGCTATTACACTCAACTGATATACCTGACCGTGGAGCATCATGAAATTTTACAAATCCCTTTTGGTACAGTCGATCATTTATAGTGCAATTACTTCTAATAATTTTTTAGACTTGAGGCAACAGAAATGTGATTCTACTGAAGGATGCTGAGAATACAATGCGATGAACATATGAGCAACAACAAAACTTTAGAGAAAATGGAGAACAGAAAGGTCGGACGTGACGTCTGCATAAATAGCAAGTTAGGAACTGATGCCATCGGGAAGGTCGTTGATGAACATCAGAAACAGCGTAGGTTCAAAGATAGAACCCTGGGAAACACTTGCATTGATATGAAATGAACGACAAGCGTGTCTGTTCAACTCAGCCTTCATTACACGTTTGTTAGGAACGATTAGATTATGAATAAGTATTCCTCCCAGACACTGTAGCCCTTGAGCTTGAGTAGAAAACCTGCATGCCAAACCGTGTCGAACGCCCTTGGTATATCTAAAGCCACAGCCCCAGCTCGTCGTTCTTATCTAAATCTGGATAGACAAATTCAGCGACGCCCGGTAACACATCGGTGATAGATCCGGAAAAACGAAAGCCATGTTTGTCTGAAAGGAGACCGCGTGAACTAAGACACCTAACTAATTTGGTGTTGATAAGAGTCACGTCCGACCCTTCTGTTCTCCATCTATATATATAATTATTTATTTAAAAATATGCTTCCAACACGCTACATAAGAGTTCTCATGTTTCAAAACAAGAGCCGAAAGCTTCAATATAATTATTTGAATTAAACTGAATTAAAGTACTAAGCTCTGTTCCATCTTCAAGCGAAATCTTTTGGGAATAACTTATTTCTGAAATTTACGCGTTTTATAAGCATATTCATTATTGAAATAAAAATTTCTATGGTAACGGCTAGAGCAATTGTTTAAAGAAAAGGGACATCCTTTCTCTGACGATCCGTTTAGGTGAAACCTGGGTAGGTTTGTCTGGCTCACTAGGTTTATCTAGGTCTGCTCTACAGTTGTATTGAGCTCTTTTGTTAGTTAGTTGTCTACTCGTATTGGGGTTTTTTCTTTGGGCTTCAGACCTGCATCTGTGCGATTTTTTTCGGCAGAAGTTCATGTTTGTAGCTCTTTATTTAAAAAAAATTTTTTTTTTCCCTCGAGATTGATTTGATTATTTGCAAATCAAGAATTCGAGGGTTTTTCGAGACGAGTCTAGTTGTCTATATATATATATATATATATATATATATATATATATATATATATATATATATATAGATATCTTCGTCTGTTCATATCTATTTGGTTGTGTCTGTCTGAGTATGTTCATATCAATCAATTGGGGGAATCTATTGTTTCGTAAAATGTCTCTTTTGTCTTCATATAATCTTTTATTTAGATCCCTTGAGCAACACATAATTTGGGCATAAACATTGCTACTAGTGTCTTCTTGTGATTGTGTTTTCCACTGACATGATGTGAAGCGATTCTATTGAATTAATTGCTAGATCTACTGCTAGGAAAGTTGGTTTAGTTTCGTGCAATACAATTCTTCTCGTTAGAATCCATATTGCACATTTATAAACCTACCATTCGTCCGTGCATTGAATATGGCTGCCATTCATATCTTTGAACTCTTGACAGCAAGCCGAAGAATAGCTGAAATGTAATCGAACCTGACCTGGGATATTAAATTCAGTCACTTTCTTCCCTCTGTCTTTTCTACAAATATTTGCATGGCAATTGCTGTGACGAGCTTTCCCTCTTGATGCTACGACTGCTCAAATTTAAACGTTACTAGATATATCCACACACATCTATCTCATACTGTTCGTTATCTATCTATCTATCTATCTATCTATCTATCTATCTATCTATCTATCTATCTATCTATCTATCTCATACTGTTCGTTATCTATCTATCTATCTATCTATCTATCTATCTATCTATCTATCTATCTATCTATCTATCTATCTATCTATCTATCCTTGCTCTTCTAACGAAAAGCCTTGCCAATGCACTTAACCCAACGCTTCTCCAGTCATCACCTTCATGGATCATTATACCGTTAAATGTTCAGATCAAAATCTATCTAATTACTCTTTCAGATTGAAGAACTTATTACTTGTTTCTATCTTTCTCCTTTTCACTTACTCTCCACCGATAGGCATGTGGAAGTAATTCGAGAACGAACCACATTTGAGCAAATGAGGACGACCCACATTTGAGACATTCTATATTTATATAAGTAAAAAGAAAAAAAAGAAAAATCTCATGCGTGTAAATATTAGATTATGGCTCCTATCTGAATTGATCTCCTTCGATTTTGTATCGAAATCCCATTTCCGCCTTTGAACGACAGTGAAATGGGTCGACAAAAGCCGCTTTTGTGCATCGTTCTACGCACACACCGTGTTCTGTGTTCTCACTGCTGCTTTTTAATCAGTTGAGGCAGCAGCAGAGAAGCGAATCTAACCAAAATGGCGACGAAATGGAGAAATATTACGACGAACAGAAGAGAAGAAGACGAAAAAGAAAAAGAAGACGAAAAAGAAGAAGACAACGACGAAAAAGAAGACAAAGATGAAGTCGAAGAAGAAAAAAAGATGAAGTAGAAGACGAAGTAAAAAGCATAAAACGAAGAAGAAGAAGAAAACCAAGTAGTAGAAGAAGAAGACGAAGAAGAAGAAGAAGAAGAAAACGAAGTAGAAGAAGAAAACAAAGTAGAAGAAGAAGAAGAAGACGAAGTAGAGGAATTGACAGAGAAGAAAAACAATTTTTTCTAAATAAAATAAAGCAGGAATAGAAAAATGAAATGAAGAGCATTAAAATATTTATGTCGATTAAAATTTACAATAAGACTCACAGTTTCTTCTTCTTCTTCTTCTTTGTTTTCTTCGTCGTCTTCTTCTTCGTCTTCTTCTTCTTATTCGTCTTCTTCTTCTTCGTTTTCTTTTTCGTCTTCTTCTTCGTCTTCTCCTTCTTCTTTTTGATTCCCTTCTTCTTTATTATTCCGATCATCATGATCATCATGATCATCATCATCATCATCATCATCATCATCGTCTTCTTCATTCCTTTCTTATTCTTTTTCTTCATTCAAACTTCTTCTTCATCCACCTACTTCCTCTTTTTTTTTACTCTTGTTTTCTTCTTACTTCTGCATTTTTTTCATCCTTCCTCTCTCCAACTCCCGCCTTCCTTTCCTCTATTCTTCTCTATCGCCTCTTCTTCTTCTTTGTTTTAATTCAGTCTTCTTCTTATCCTTCTTCCTCGTCTTCCTTTCTTCCTCTTCTTTACTCTCAACTTTTCCTCCCCCTCTTATTCTTTAACGCCTCTTCTTCTTCTTCTTCTTCTTCTTCTTCAAACTCCTCCTTCTTTTCCTCCTCCTTCTTTTCTCCATTTTCTTCTTCTTATCCCTTAGTTCTTCCGTGTTGTTCTTTTTTTCTTCTATTTCTTCCTCTTCCTCTATTGGAACACTTTGTTTCCAAAGAGCACACACACACACACACACACACATATATATATATATATATATATATATATGCACATTTCATTGAATACGACAGACAAGGTGCTTTAATTTAGTTTTTTATACTATTTCTCATGCGATCTAATATTTTTCTTTTCAGATGAGTTATAAAAACTGTCTAAAAAGGCTAAAAATAATGGAAGCCTTATTAATAAAAGAAAAAAACCCAACAATTAATAATATCAACTAAGAACATGAACACAATATCTTGACCGTGTTTTGAAAAAATGAAATCATTATATAAATACATACATGCAACAAACTATTTCTTATTTAACAGTTAAAATATTTCATCCTTGAAAATGGCTAAATGTATAGCCGAAAGCGCTCGGATTAAAAGAACATTCAGACAGTTTATATAAATAATTTCTTTTTTTTAAGCATTACGCCCCGAGCAACTAGGATGCGGGGGTTGCAGAAGATTTGGAGCAAGAGCAGATAGGAGTGATAGAAGAAAGGATGAGGAGAAGGATAGTGGATAGATCAAGGTAACTGGAGTTGTCGATTGACATTACATTTGAATAGTTGGAGATTATAGCTCTCGGGGAAACAGTAATAGGGAAGGGTGTTCCACAGGCGAGAGGTGCGAGGTATGAAGCTATTGGAGAAGAAGAGACGGCTACATTTAAAAGTTTCTACAGTGTAAGGGTGGGGGCGGGATGCCAGCCTCGTAGGGCGCTTGAATTCATGGAGTCTGGGTATTATTGGTACAATCCAAAATATGTTCTATTAGGTTGGTGCAAAAATAATGACGTAATAATGTCGTTTTTTGACGTTAAAAATACGTCAAAAAACGACATTATTACGTCATTATTTTTGCACCAACCGAATAAAACATATTTTGGATTCTAACAATAATATATTTTTTTGGCGAGCGAATATCGCATTAACAATTTTTTGAGAATAGCAATGAGATTTTTTTTTCTAGGTGCAAACCCTACTATTTAATGCAAGGATATTAGTAAGGAACACAACTGGAATTCCAACTCGGTTTTCCCACGTTTCATTTCCAACCACATTACACCACCCTCACATCCACAACAACACAGAAGAATAAACGTTATGGTGAGAATTGAGGGCGCT
>OZ010584.1:33764859-33834859 GCA_963932145.1 Acanthosepion lycidas | reverse complement strand
TGATCGGTTTTGCAGGTCTATATTTTCAACAAATCATCTTGATAAATCGACCATCGTGAAATAAGGACGCGAATCTCTTGGCCAAAATACTACCATACTAACCACATTCTAACCATGCATGAAAAAAAAAATCAAATTAATCGAGTTTTAAATGGGCCGACGATGCTTTTCTCTGGCTGTAGATCACCTGTTTGTTTCCGTTTTTTAAAAAAAATATCTCTCCTCCCCCATATATATCACAATTTTTACCTGTTTCGCAAAAGAAAGGAAAAAAGGAATCATCTTGTCGAGTTTGCAAAAGAAGGAAAATAAATTATGGTTGCGTTTCTTATGAAAAGCTGTTGAGAAATATCGTCGGACATTAACAGTATTCAATTAGCTTTTTCTAGGCTCTTCTTATACAACTGTAATCAGCTGTTTTAAAGGGAGAGAATCCATTTACACCTACTGACAATGTTTTAGTGTTTTTATTTATTTCCGTTTATTCGTTATTTTGCTACCTATTAAAAAGCGTCTGGCTGGTTTTGTGAAGAACACCAGACACAAATAGACTCTTTTTAAAAACAAATTCTGCCACGGGTTTTCGAAAGAGAACAGTTTCTTCTTCTTCTTCTTCTTCTTCTTCTTCTTCTTCTTCTTCTTCTACTTCTTCTTCTTCTTCTTCTTCTACTTCTGCTTCTTCTTCGGTGTTGTCGTCAATAGTAGCCTATGTCTGATTTTATTATGCAAGTTAATGTTTTCACAATAAAAACAAATTCTGTTACGGGTTGTTGAAAGAGAACGAGTTTTTCTTCTGTTTCTTATTACATCCCTCCTCCTCCTCCTCCCCTCTTCCTTCTTCTTCTTCTTCTTCTTCTTCTTCTTCTTCTTCTTCTTCTTCTTCTTCTTCTTCTTCAGTGTTGTCAGCAATAGCAACCTACGTCTGATTTTATTATGCAAGTTAATGTTTTCACAATGAAATTGGAATAAACCAACTCGAAGATTATATTTATTTGTCAGCAGATGTGCAGACACAGCGCAATGGTTAGCAGCCGAGTTAGAATTCCGGTCGAGTTTATTGCATGCACTTTCGCACACAATATTTTTGGAGAACGTTATATGATTCATCCCTTCCTCAAGTTATAAATTAAATAGTAACACATCCTCGACTCTTTAGCTGTGGTAGGCAACCAGTCTAGGAGAAGGACAATTCAAAACCGCATGTAGCCTTGGCGGAGCACATACATATGCAACTTTGGAAAGAGTTGCGGAGTTTGGCCTTTTATTTTTATGTTGTATCCCTTGGGAAAACTATGAATCCGCCTATTTGCTATCCAGCTAGGGGTTGAATAATAGAACAGACGGGGCTCGTTTGCCTTATTTAGCAACTAGAAGAAGGACAGTTCCGAATTTAAAAACTGTAGCGTAGGTATGGCACAAGACCGAAACTATGAGCGTCGTAGTGAGGATCGAACTCACTATTCAGTCGTAATTGTTCTAGCGAGACAAGCTTGCTAGGCATGGCACCTGGTCGAAATGCCCAATGGCTTTCTAAGTGCAGCATAGATGTGGCACAAGGCCGAAATTATGGGGCACCCAGGGAGGATCGAATAGTGGTAATTGATCTAACGAGACAAGTTTGCTAGCCACTACAGCACGTCGAGGTACCCACTCAAAACAAAAAAAAAATGTAGTCCTGACGAAGCACATTACTATTCAGCTCTGGAAAAGGATTGTGAAGATCCTACCTGCGAGGCAAATTTGCGAACCTTATGTCGTCAGTGGAGGAGGACATGCGATTTTGTGCTTTATAATATCTTATTAAAAATCGCGAAAATGCTCTGTAATATCAATTCTCCTATATGGCTGGAAAAAATTCCTCCTATCTTGATACCATAATCAACTTTTTTTTCTCAATTAAACCAGTTTCTTCTCTCGCTTGTGAAACTCTCTGCTTCCAAGTCATATTTGATCCTCAAAATTTTGAATGCAGTGTCAATCGTCATCTTCTGTCTCCTTGAATTATACCCTTTGATTTTCCTTGGTACTGATTTTTCTCAAAGTCTTTAAACTTTTCAGTAACCCCTAAAGTCTTTATCGCCTTTTTTCTTCTGTGATGTTCACTTAAAGGCAGTATTTTGCTTTGAGGTCTTCAAATAATATTTTTAAGATCTTGTATTTTTTATATCTCCGTTTACGTTCGCGGTTGGCAACACTAACTTCTACAAATATATTTTGCTCGCGAGACAATGCACTTTTCTTGCTTAACAACCTTTTCTTGTTCATTAACCTTTGAAGTCTTTAGCAAATCACAGTTTGTGACATTCTTAAAGCAAGGTTGTTTTTATTAGGTCGGTGCAAAAATAATGTCGTTTTCTCACATAGTATCATATGTGAGAAAACGACATTACTTTTGCACCAACGTAATACTTTATTTTGCCAATGTTTTTAACTGCTTTTTTTGAAACTATTGTGATGTTTGTTCAACGTTTTCGAAATTTTCACTGTTATTTTCTTATCACTCAATATTATCTATTATTGCGTTTATAGCTTTCTTACCGTCCATGGCAATCATTCTTCTTCGTGTGCCTTGTCCCCTTAGGACGTAGGCGATCATAGCTCTCCACAACTTCATGTCTCTTGCAGGGCTTAATAAATTTTGTCTTTTTGTTATTTCTCCTAAACACTGTTCCGCCATCCATTTTCTCAAATTCGCCATGTAGGTTATTCGTTGTTTTCCTCTGTCCGTCTTGCTTTCTGTCTTGTGAGTATCATATTTTCAAGCCCTCTCTCCTCAATATATGCCCTAGCAGCTTCAACTCTCTCTTCATGGTGATTCCTTTTTGTTTCCTTTTCCCCATGTACTTCGGTCCTCTATAGAACGACATTTTTGTTACTTCAGGTCTCTTCTTGATTTTTGAGGAGATTGTCCAGCACTCACGGCCATACAGGAGGACAGATATCACGTAACATTTTAGTACACTTTTCTTTGATTCTAACGAAGTTTTTCTATTTCTTAGAACTCTGCTTAGCTTTTGGAATGTTTCCGTGGCTATCCCAATACGCCTTCGGATTTCAGTGTCACATTTTCCGTCCTCCGTTAAAACACTTCCTAGATATTTAAACATCCGCACTTGTTTGATTTTGGTATCTCCGATTTGCAAATTGCATTGGGCTCAACCTTTTGCTGATAACCATGTATTCTATCTTCTTGCAAGAGATGTGTTGTAACCTAGGGAAGGTTACTGAATAGAATAATCAAACGAAGGTTGGTAATGAACGATAATACTTAGGACAAGAACAACACATATAAGATTCGCAGTCAGATGTGGCACAAGGCCGATGTGGCACAAGGCTGAATGTGGGTATCCAAGCCCGTAGGCTCGGCCAAAATTTCCCCGTAGACCCTGTATAAAACGGGTCGGGTAGATGTTTCCCGAGACGAGACTCTGCCCTTCGACATAGACTAGTCTGGGGATCCCATTTTCCCGGAGTCAGAGAGTTTGACCAGCACAGTTGGAGACGAATCTCCAACTGCAGACCAACATACAGTATTTACTACTGTATTTATGTGAATGGGGACATGCCCATTATCGTCCGTAGGTATGCTACGAGATGTTTGATCCTTATATATGTGGAAATGCTATAAAATCCACAGAGATCGCCGTGTTAATTGCAGACACAGAAAGGAAAGTGCAGGATCTTCTAGACAAGGTAATAAGGGAAAGCAGGAAAAAAGAATAAAACATCAATTGTAAGAAGAAAGAATGTATAGCTGCCAGCAAGTGAAACAGCTCAAGATGCGTGCTATGAATCAGAGATATAAAAATCAAACAAGTACAAAAGTTAAAATATCTGGAAGTTGTTTTTAACAGATGACGAAATCCGAAGGTAAATTACAATAGAGGAAGATGCCTTTCAAAAGTTAATCAAGGTATTAAGAAACAGGAAAATCTTGTTAGAAACAAAAGAAGGAGGTGCAGAATTGCTATGCAATATTAGTCCTCCTACATGTCAGTGAATTCTGGAAATTTTCCTCTCAGATGAAGAGAAGACGTGAGGAAACAAAGATGTCGTTCTACAGAAGGATGATGGGAATGCCATGGACGGATAATGTAAGGAAGAGAGACATTTTAAGGAAAACGAAAACAAAAAAAACATAAAATCAGAAAGAGACATTACTTACATTAATTACATTATTCGGACTGTTACCCTCATATTCATTGCTTTATTCACGACGTTTCGGCCGTTGTACGCTCCGGCCTTCTCCAGGTGATTGAAATTTCGAACTGAACCCTTTATTTCGTCCACCTGGGTAGATTTTTTTAGTTCCACGTGCCATGACTCTTCCGGATGTCTCAGTTATTTCCCTTTAACTCAATTCTTCAAGCTTTTAGTTCACCACTGCTGTAGCCTGGTATTGAACTCACAACTCGTGACTGAATCTAACCAACTAGAACAATCTAATAAAAAAAAAAAAAAAAATTCAGCAAATTTACTATTTTTTTCAACCGTTTAAATAATTCGGTACAAATTTTTATTATATTCAGATTAAACAAATTATTTTAACTTATTTAGTTAATTTCATAATTTTTCGGCTTTACTCGAATAATCTATCGTAATGTAAAATGTCATACGGCAATAATGGTTATTACGAACTCTAGAAGAATTCTGGGCCTAAAGTTATAGAATTCTGTAAAAAAATTAATATTTTCTAGAAAATTATTTACTTTATGTCTGTGAAACGTAGAAGCCAGTATTATATATATTTTACGTTTTCTTTAAATATAAATAAATACTTATTTTTGGTTTAGATCTGAATTTTTCAGGGCTGATATTACTTCTTTCGATTACAAACGCGATGAATTTAAAACAAAAGCTTTAGTGACATTGCTTATTTATGGCTATTAGGTTGGTGCAAAAATAATGACGTAATAATGTCGTTTTTTGACGTTAAAAATACGCCAAAAAAACGACATTATTACGTCATTATTTTTGCACCAACCTAATATTTAAAAAATGAATTATAATTGAGCAAGAATGTTGATATATTTAGCAAAATATGCCTTTAAAATTACGCAAATTAAATATTACTACAGACACTCAAAACCAAACACACACACACACACACATATATATATATATATATATATATATATATATATATTCATAAATGAGAGAAAGAACAGATGGAGAAAAGTTACACTGTATTAGGTTGGTGCAAAAATAATGTCGGTTTTTGACGTAATTTTTAACGTCAAAAACCGACATAATAGCATTTACTTTTATTGCACCAACATAATAGCATTTACTTTTATAAAACTGCTCAATAAAAAGAAGAGCAATATATTATTAATATTTTTATTATAAAAGATGATAATAAATCATATTGAAATCACTACACAAAAGCGTTCATGTTTCAATACATTGAATGGACTTCTTCAGGCGTTGGTAAGTAACTGGTGATTACTTACCATCGCCTTTCAGTATGTTTTTATTATAATCTTTTATAATAATACTAATAATATATAAATATGTGTGTGTGTGTGAATATGAACTAAATAACGAGATATTAGCAATTATATATGCGTGGGATAACGTACACTTCCCCACCCTCCCTATTCACCCGATCTCGCCCCCTGAAACTTCCCCCCGTATTGATTTAAGGGGTAAACAAAACAGTGCTCAATGTAGTTAAACAGAGCTATAAAATGTATATTAACAAATACGCATATACCTACGTTTGTAGTGCAAGTCAAAGTTTCATGGTTGCACAAATCATCAGGCACAAATGATAAATGAACCGTATTAAATACCATTTGTGCTTGAGGAATTGGGTAAGCATGAAATTCCGAGTTGCACTATATATATATATATATATATATATATATATATACTTCGTAATTATATGTATATATATATATATTACTTGGTGTAATGGTTGACTAGATCACTTACTAGTGAGTTCGATCCTCACTTGGTGCTTCATGCTTCCGGCCTTCTGAAAATCATATATATGGGATTTCCTCATCTTCTAAGCACAAGCCACAGGCGTCCATATTCCAAACCTTATCTATCCCTCTTTATTACCCGGCGTCTGAGGCGTCCCCAAAAAGGCAGTTGGAGAGTGGGTTTGCGAATTTTTTCACGGTACTGCCGATAAACCCACTTACCTCCCCCCCCCAAAAAAACAAAAAAACAAACGAAATTGTGTCACATCTGGTTGCGTGTCGGCGCGCTGGTAAATACCTATATATATATATATATATATATATATATATATATATATATATATATCTGTTTAAAATGGAAACTGTGATGTAAGGTAGCATGTGGACACACACAGGCAGATTTTAACCTTAAGTGAATTTATAAAATCCGATCGCTCCTAATCGGGATCGTGAAGTCAACGAGCCTTCCGTTAGTTGCATATAGTATATGTTTCGCCAGCGTAATATACGGAATTCAGATTTCTTCATAAACTTCCCAAGGGTATTTACATGAAACTCAATGTAACAAAACATGATTGGAATGTGAACTTTGGTTTCTGAATTCCCATTCTGAGCCGCTCTTCCTTACATCATCGCGAAATCTCATTTATAAAATGTGAATTAGAATGACTACGCAATGAGTTATTCAAAAGAAATGACATGCAAAGTAAGTCATTAGCAAGATGGTCAAATAGCTTCGTCGAAAGCAAGATTATTTGCTAATATAATTCCCTCCCTTTGTCTAAAGACTTCTAGCATGCTACTCCACAGAAAAGTTAAATTTAGAATTTTTTTCAGGAATGATGTTTTCGCAAACAATTTAGATTGCTTCATATTCAGCCAAAAATTGCATTCCCTCTAAATAAAGATATATTTTGATGATGCTCCGACAGGATACAGTTATGGTGAACGCACGAGTCGTTCGACAAGTCGACTATTTTTAAAAACCCTAATTAAGTTGAGTGTTGCAATAACAAACTCAGCTGCAGTATTGTCATACGAGAATAGCGTTTTTCGTTTGAATGCCAGTGTCTTTTTTCTCCCTTGTCGATCTAGACAGAAGATTTCATTTTGATGCCATAAGCATTGCTTCAGAAGCCAACCAATTTATTGCTAATAATTCCTGCCGCGCACGTAACTATCTACGCTTTTTCGGTGACGTCCCTCCCGAATAGACGTAGGAACTTCCTTCAGACACCATCATTTTCGTCTTCCGTCGGGATCACATTGTCTTCGTCCGCGAACAATAACGAATTCCATTTTAGGGCGTTTTCCGACTTAAATAATACGTTTGGAGAGGTAATTCGGCTTCAGGAGGCGAACATTGGGCTTCATGCATATTTTTAAACGCCTCAGAATATGGGATCGTGAAATCCATCAATGGCGGTAAATAGTTCTATGTTATTAGTGCGCATGCGCCTTTGCCTGCGTTATATAGGAATAAAGTGTCGCCGCTGACACTTGTGTTTGAACATAGATCGCCAGTGAACAAACGCAGGCGATCTCATTACTGAAATAAGTAGATCACATGACCATAGGGGAAACGCATATACCGAGGAAGTCGCGTGACGTCTAATAATGTGTTCGCTATTAGTCTGTTCTATTACTAGGTGTTAGCTATCTCTTCTCTACTTTATTCACTATACGAAGTAGTATTAGTACGATTACTATTCGAAGGTGTCTGACACCAGTAATGTCAATCGACATCTCCATTTACCTTGATCTATCCACTATCCTTCTCCTCATCCTCTACTTTATCTTTCTATCTGTGAAATGCTTACCCCCCCCCCCCACAAAAAACAAAAAACGACAGACTGTATTTCCTTCTTGAAATTATAGCAACTCGTTCCTCGAGCCTGACACGTAATTCTAGGATGCCTAAGGCTCCTGCAGAAAAAAAGCAACTTTTTTTTGTTGAAAAGGGCTTTGCTAGCAGCGGATATCCGAGAGTTCTGTTTTTGATTTTCTCTGGCTGAGAAGTTTAGGCGTTAACCAGAGGTCTCGATACCGATGCCGCTTGATAACCTGTTTTGGAATCAGCAGAGTAATCTTCAAAACTTAGGATAGCCCTGTCCACGCTTTTTCTTTTTATGCGCCATGTCCTTTCAGGACGTAGGCGATCATTGCTCTCCACTTCCCTATATCCATTGCAGCTCTCAGCAAGTTCCTTCCGTCTTCTCCTTCCTCCAGTCCACGTTCTGTCTTCCACCTGCTCAAGCTCGTCAGGTATGTCCCGTGCTGCTTTCCTTTGTTTTCTTTCCCTCTATTCGACCCGTGAGTATCAAATTCTCCAGGCCCTCCTTCCTCATTATGTGTTCCAGAAACTTCAGCTACCTCTTTCTGATGTTAAATATAAGCATTATCCCTGTTTTCAACCTCTCTAAGACCTCATCGTTGCTCACATGTTCGGTCCATGATTTGTCATGTCCACACTACGCACTTGATTTCCAGCTTCTGTGGGAATGAGCTTTTTGTTTTCAAGAAGTCTTTGTCGGATAGGAGGTGCGGATGACCCAGAAATAAAGGCCTCCCTAATAATTTGATCGGTAACATCTTTGAAGTTACAGTCTTTCACCAGAACATGCAATGCTTGGAGATATTGGTCTAAGGTTTCTATAGTCTGTTGAATTCTGGTTGCAATTTTTCCTTGGACGAAAGCTCTTTTTGGAATGTTAATAGCTTCTTCAGTGTCTGTACGTCCATTGAACATTATTATTACATCAATAATTTATAAGAATATCCAACTCCCACTTCTCAATAATCTTGAGGAAGTTTAAAAAATGTTTGGTCCCAATGGTTCCATATTTTAAAAGAATAAAAACTTGTAATTCCAACGAATAATTTATTGTTAAAACAGATATATTTTGGAAAGCTTTTGCAATCCTTCATCGCTCTTGAGAAATAAATGAAACAGAGACTAAGCTACATTGTATCCGTTATAAATTCAAATTAACAAAAAAATCGATGGAATTGAGTTCGCGAGACCTGCGTAAGCTGAAAGCGTGAGAATTGTTTAAAGGAGGAGAGAAATGTTATTTTCAAACCAGAGTAGAACAAAATCCTTCTAGTTTTTTCGTATTTTCCGTTGAAGTAGGGAAGTCCAATATGGTTCGTAAGACGTTCGGTGAGGGAGAAATTATATATATATATATATATATATATATATAAGACATTTTTATGTTTATACATTCTTTTTATAGATACAAATATTTAAGTAAATGATCTATTTATAATAAACAGCATTAAACAACATTTACCGGCCTGAATGTCCGAGTAATTTTCACAGAAAATATTCGTCCCCTGTGAAAATTTCTCGGACATTCAGGCCGGTAAATGTTGTTTAATACTGTTTATTATAAACAGAGCATTTAATTAAATATTTGTATGTAAAAAAATCATACCCGCTGTTTTGACCCCAGTTTGTGGGTTAACTATTTGCCCATATTTGGGACCCTAACAGGTGCTACTACTCCGGATAAGAGTGGACTTGGAAACACCAGCAATTAACAGGTGGTTCTACGCTCATCAAAACCTCCTGATCAGAGACCTTGCCGTTGGAGGTAGTTTATCGTCTTACCCAGGGCGCGGATATAGTTTATCGTCATACCCATGGCGCGGATATAGTTTATCGTCATACCCAGGGCGCGGATATAGTTTATCGTTATACCCAGGACGGGTTGTTTTTTTGCTGTAGCTGATTATTGAAGTCGCCTTCATGTTTCTTTCATTATGCACTGTCCAGAGAGGACCACATCTGCCTTCGGCTTGAAGAGAGCCGCATCTTTGAAAGTCGAAATTTTTTCCCAAATTAGACTCGAGAAAAATAGGGTTATGTTCTTTGATTGGACAAATATTTCACATGGTGATGTTAATTTCTAACCAAGAGACATTTTGATTTAAACACTGCACGTTCTATTGTGCAATCATTTTGTTATATTAGTAACATTTTTATTGGGTAAAAAATAAAGTTTGGGTGTGTTTTAATATGATATGTACGTTGGGATATAGTTGCTTTTGAAATAGGGATTATTTTCTATAAAGGTATTTTTTTTAACTAATATTCACCCAATACAAGGCCCAAAGGTAACTCAATGAAATGGGTTACTGTTTGGAGTTGCATTAGTGTAAGAAATAGTAAGATAATAGAAAAGATAGTCAGACAAATAAACCATTCGTACTTGCACTGAATACTGCTACCATATAGGGTTTGGTTCTCCCGCTATTCATCTCGAGATCCTAGACAAAATCCAGAGACGGATATGCAATGTGATAGGTCCTGATCTGGTATCCCATCTGCAGTTGATGTCTCACAGACGTGCTGTGGCTTCCCTCTGTCTTTTCTACAAGTACTTTCGTGCCAACTGCTCCGACGAGCTACTGGTTCCGAAAATGCATAAATTTAAGCGTGCTACTGGATTGGCATCTCGGTCCCACCTTTTCTTTGTCGAAACGACTAAATGTAGCCATCTCTTCTACTCCAACAGCTTCTTATCTCGCACCTCCCTTCCTATCACTTGCTTCCCTGATAGCTATAATCTTCAAATATTCAAATGTAATGTCAATCGACATCTTCTGATGCCTTGACCTTGGTCCCTGTCCTTCTCTTTATCCTTTTCCCCAAAACTCTTCTTTACTCTTACTCTCACTCTCTGTAACCCCTTGCCTGCTAGTCACACTTCCGCCTTACTTGGGGTGATTAGCTTAAAAATGAAGCTAATTCTAAAATTGAAAAGGTCAAGATTTAATTAGCAAATAAAATGTCAGAGTTCAGGCGGAGACGTTTGGAGTAGAGGTTGAAGTACATTTTAGAAGGAACCGGAAACCCAATCTTAAACAAGACTCTTGAATAGGTAAATATTGGTAACTACATTTGAATCTATAAATTTCACTTATTTTTGGAATAGGTAAGTACTGGTCATTTATATTTGAGTGTATAAGCATTTATTTGCTTTATAGATAGGTAAACATTGGTTGTTTATATTTGAGTCTGTATACATTTATTTAGAATGTTATTCCATTAGGGTGGGCGCTTTTACCTCTCGGCAAGGGTTGTGATGAGTGATGAAAAGTGGATACTTTACAGTAACGTTAGATGTAAGAGATTGTGGGCCAAGCAATAATAGTACCACAGTCTGATCTCGAACACGCACTCACAGATCATTTGACAAGAATAAAATAAAAGTCTCAAGAATTAGTTGAGAGGACGAAGAAGTTAAGTAAAAGTGTATTTCTTTTCTTTATTTTTTATTTCTTTTTTTAATTGTCAACGTATTCAGTTCAATTTTCTGTATGCCGAACTTAATCTAAAGCGAAATGTTTTTCTCGGTAAAAATCGATAGACCGTCAAGTAGCTTTCGCTTATACCCAGGGTCACGTCGCGGTGTCGGGGAAAGCCGGTGAAACGTGTGTTGGGCAATTAAATATCGTGTCTATAGCTTATCAGCCAGTCTGTATGGACAAACGCTGCGAGGATTAAATAAACGCCTCTGAGCGAGTTGGATTTATTATTCGCATCAGTTATAGCAGATTTGGAAATCTATAATCGTCATCATCATCACCACCATCACCACCATCATCATCAATCACCACCACCACCATCACCACCACCGCCACCATCACCATTATCATCATTACCACGACCACAATCATCACCACCACCACCACCACCATCAACACCACCACCACCGTCACCACATCCATCACCACCACCACCACCACTACCATCACCATCATCATCACCACCACCACCATCATGACCACCACCACGACCACCATCACCATCATGATCACCACCACCACCACCACCATCACCACGATCATCATTACCACAACCACCATCATGATCACCACCACCACCCCCACCATCACCATCACCATGATCATCATTACCACGACCACCATCATCATCACCACCACCACCACAACCATCATCACCACCACCACTATCACTATCATCATCACCACCACCATCATCACCACCACCACTATCACCATCATCATCACCACCACCATCATCATCACCACCACCACCACCGCCACCGCCACCATCACTATCATCATTAGCACGACGACGACGACGACCACCACCACCACCACCATCATCATCATCATCGTCGTCATCATCATCCGTGTGGTTGTAAACTGGATGCGCACCTGAGCACCTGACCGGCTTCCACCCGATGTCTTGGTAGGGCAGGTCGATTTTGGAATTGCGCTCAATTTAAAAGTTGGAGTTTGCCATGATAAATAAAGACACAAAATATTTTCGTTACCATTTTTTGAGGAAACCAGTTTGGAGACTAAGTTATAAGCTTTACAAATTTTATATGAACAAAATGCATGGCACAAACACATTATCGCTAAATCACTGTGTCATAAAATAAGACCTTCATTTACTTCAAAGAGAAATTATACTGAATAATTTATCTATATTATGATGTAATATGTTATTACTTGCAGTAGTTTTAGCGCCATTTTCAATAAACATTGCAAATTTAAAACATTTTGTCTTATAATTTGTGCCCAGTAGTATTATATACACTTTTATCTATTTTTTGTTTTTATTAATTTTTATCTAACAAATGATCTAAAACATTCATTCAGTAGCCTTTTTTATCTTTTACAATTGGTTTACAGAATTTTTATTTATCGAATACAGTAAAGAAAATTGAATATTTTGCTTGTGGTGATTTATAATTAGAATTCTGGTTTGAATATATTTTCCATTCAATGTATCTAATACAAAAGATATCAACTATATATTTGAATTTAGTCTTAAAATAGTAAAATTTTGTAGTCTGTATGCAAAAACCTGCATTACTCTACAATTTTTAGATTTTTTTTAAAACTAAATGCTCAAAAAATCAGTAAAAGCTATGAATCTAACTTTTGGTAAGAATAGAAAGTAAATTTATCGAAACAAAACAAGTTCAGTTGACCACTGATGACAATTCCAGAACAACGTAACTATAAACAATTTTTTTCTATCCTCTGCCATCTGCAATGAGGGAGAAAGCATTACCTGGAACCATGGCCAGTGACACACGCTGCAAGAGCCACTCTGTTTCGCGAGGCTCGTCCCTTATTCGAGACGCAATCGCGCCAATCCTCCGAAGGAACGCCATCGAACGAGGGCCAATAACCCCTGAAGTCTCCACTGCCACAGGAGTAAAAAAAAAAAACTATCAGCTAGAGAAGAATATTTAACTATTTTTTCCATCTCTGCGTCCCGGGTGAAGGACCTCGGCTCAACCACGGAACTGATCAAATTACCGACCGAAAATGTATTCGCACAGGTCGCATCCCAAATCAACGACTTTCCCATTTTAAAAGGGAAAATGGTAATGCCATCCGACCGCTTTCCATCACCGCGGTCGAGGCCTACGGGTTCGATTTGGGAAGGAAACCCAGCTGCATCCAAACCTCTTTTGGTATCATTATTTATCATCTCAAAACCCAGCTTTCACGCTTAGTGTAATGTTGATTTTCTAAAGCAAAATGAAAAATAAACCTTTGCCCTAATGTCTCCGGTTGCGTTCCAATGCCTGTTAATATTTGCACATTGACATCGTCGGCCAATCTTTTTCTCTGTCACTTCTTTTTGCCTAAGGTGTTTACCTTGCAGGATGGTATTAGAAAGATTGTCGACTCTTTTTCCTCTTGATAGTGGATGCGAGTTATTCCAATGTTCCTGTTCATTGTCCATAGTATTCCAAATTTCTTCTCTTGACAGTGGGTGCCAGTTCTTCCAGTGGGTCCGTTTACTGTGCGTCTGTATCATCGTCTGTGATGTGGTCTTATACAGGAGAAGCTTAGACTACTTCAGTGGTATCTTATTTCTAATGCTTGAATTCTTCATCGTAATTCTCTTGTTAATGCCCAAGATATGTCGGTATGCCAAAGGATTTGTGCACACTAGAGTCAGATCTTTGATTTCAAGATGTTCTTAGATGGCTTTTAGTAGTAAATTAATGCAAAAATAAAAGATTCTTGTAGGCAAAATGGCAAGTTTAATAAAAAATCTTCAGCCGTGGATTAAATAAAGAGTTCGGTTCGAAATTCCAACGTATATTATCTGAAGAAGGCCAGAGGATACAATCGAAAGGTCGTGAACATGGCAATAAAGTTGGGGACAACAGTCCGAACAATGTAAATTGTTTGTTCAATGAATATTGAATGTTTCCTGTATGGAAACGGCTAATTTCACCATTCACCATTTCACCAATCAGCCATTACAAGTGTATCTTTATATTAAACATCTTTAGTCATATATCATTGCCATTTTTCATTATTTTTTTCTTATTATTATTCTCAGATGTTAGAGTAGACTGGCTTGGATACAACATATACGATAATGATGACAAGCTTTTAAACTTTAAAGGTGATGCCTTTACCATTTTGGGAGAAGATGGTTTCGAAGTGTATCCGCTTGCTCCAGGTAAAAAAAAAAAAATTTCTTTCTAAGTCTTCTAAGATTTCTCATTTGCTGCCTCATCTTTCGAACTTTAAAAATAAACAGCCATCTTCAAACCCGGTCAAGATGCTGTTCCACTACTCCCATTCATGAACAGAAATGCACAGGGCATCAGCCCCTAGTGCAGTGGTTCCCAAATAGTGCAGCGTTCCTCAGGATCAGAAGAGGATAGCAGGTGAGGCAGAATGATTGAAAGACAATCAAAGATTTAGAAACCATTAAAAAAAAAATTGTCTGTCAAAAATAAATTTGATTTCAAAATTTAAAATATTATTATGGATTACTTGTAATTGCGTGCATGACTCCCAGTATAAATAGTTATAAATAATTATTGACTGATTTCATCATTGTGATATTTTTACATTATATCAAGTATTAAGAATATAGCAACTAAGCTCTGCAAATTGGAGGAGAGAGTTATCAATGATAATGTTCTGACTTTGAATCCACGGTTATCTCCCTTTAACACTCGCTCTGCTTTTTATTTTTAAATGCACTTTTTATCACATAAAATTTGGTGCTGATGCTGTACCACTATTTACAATTACGGTTACCATTTTCTATTAATCATATAGATTCAAACATTATACAGTGAAAAATTCAGATCAAAATCCATCTAATGATTAGGCTACAGATTTATTGATCGATCTTATCATACGATAAATTCCTAATATTTGTAATTTACATAGTTAAATATTTCGAGTGCTTTCAATTCGGAATACTTAAAATTTACGTATCCGAAAAAATATTTCAAATGCAAATATTAAATTTATGCATGTAAAAGAAATACTCAAATTCATGTATCCGAAAAACTTTAAAATTATGTATACGAAAAATACTTTAAATTTATGTATCTGAAATAAATATTTTAAATTCATGTATACGAAAATACTTTAAATTAAAACATACGAAAACATTTAAATGTATGTATCCGAAATAAATACTTTAAATCTATGTATTTGAAATACTTTAAGGTTACATGCATCCAAAATACCTTGAACTCACGTATATGAAAAATACTTCTAATGCATGTATACAAAAATATTATAAACTTATGTATTAGGTTGGTGGAAAAATAATGTCGTTTTCTCACATATGTTACTATGCGAGAAAACGACATTATTTTTTGCACCAACGTAATACCTGAAATAAATACTTCAACTCAATCTATCCGAAATACTTTAAATTTACGTATGCGAAAAAAATATTTAAATTCATGTATCCGAAATAAATAATACCCAATTTATGTACTCGAAATACTTTATAATTATGTATACAGAAAAATACTTCTAGTTTATGCCTCCGAAAAAATACTTTAACTTCATGCGTCAGAAGTAAATACTTTAAATTCTCGTATCCGAAGTAAGTACTTGAAATTCATGTATTCCAAATAAATACTTCAAATTCTTGTGTCTGTAGTAAATACACTAAATTCAAGCATCCGAAATAAATATTTTGTATTTATGTATATCAATACTTTAAATTTATCTAACTGAAATCCTTTAAATTTATGTATACGAAAAAACACTTTAAGTATATGCATAGATTCGAAATAAATACTTAAAATTTGTTTTCGAACTACTCTAATTTTAAGCATATGAAAAATAATTCAAAATTATGTATCCGAGATAAATATTTTAAATTCGTATATCCGAAATAAAAAAAAAGTAAATCGATTACCAATTTGAAAACGTTCCAAAATCAATTAAAAAAACAAACAAACAAACAGACAATAATCCATAATTTAGTGAAGATAAAGGTCGCCAGTCTGTGTTCTCTGACCCCCCAGAGCTATCAGCCTCCCCCACTATTCTGTTTGGTTTAGCCTGAACGTTAATAAATATGCCTCTTTGCATTTTCTAAATCCCGCCTTGTGCAACTGCCTGGGGGCTAAATCGATGCGTCATTTCACGATCAGCCACTTATGTTCGGTTAGTGAAGAAACTCCTGCTTTCTGCTATCATTAATCCCCTTCTCATTGAATTGTTATGGTCCATATCTTCCGACGCCTGCTGCTTTGCTCAGTGCCCATACTTGTACGTGAACCAACTTGTTTCCAATGGGCATGCGTGAACGGTTCCAGTGACGATGTTTGCGCACCGAATGATCACGTGAGCCGATACGCGGCAAAACGGAAACGAAACGTGGGCTGTTGAACGGTATCTAATCGAGGAGGATAAGAAGGTGGTGGTGGTGGCGGTGGAGGAGGAGGAGGAGGAAGAGGAGGAGAAGGAGGAAACTGAAGAGAGATAATTTTCCTTTTCAAAATCCTTTTTCAGTGCGGTCACATCGCTGCCAAATGTGACACAAGGTTGGGGTTTAAAATGGGTTTAACAGCTATACCGACAATTCAAAGTCCCTTGGTTTTGGGACGCCTCAGGTGTCGAGTAATGCCCCTGAGCCTCCATAAAAAGAGAGGTACTGCCTTGGGTGGGGGCGGATGGAACTCTTGGGCTTGAACTTTATATTATTTTGAAACTTTCCCGTCGAAAGTGCCCATACATATTTTTGCGAGTGAGTAAAAAAAAAAAGAAAAAAAAAAATTCAGATTAAGAAGGAAGGAGAAAACCTGTCATAACTACATTGGTCCCTGTATAATCGCTTGAAGAGTGGCGAATTCGCCCAAAAGGAGTAATGTTGCAAGCACACAAACACGTCCATCTGAGTATGCACGCGCGTGCGCGTGCGCGTGCACACACACACACACACACACACACACACACACACACACACACACAGAGTCACATACACAGAATCATATATACGCATATTCAGACGTACTAATATATTTACAGAAAAAAGGCTCAGGTGCACGAGTAAATGGTTTTATTTAGAGAGATAAACGATATATATATATATATATATATATATATATATATATATATATATATATATATTTAGCTACAGCGGAAGCGTCTGCTTAGCAAGTTCAAATTACTGTTTTTGAACTACAAATTTCCCATGATTTCTCTCGAATGTCCATACCTGCTCGAAGCATATCTTAACGTAAGCAAATTACATCATATATTACGAAATAGAATAAGTTTGATAATTATTTTAATATATTTCTTTTTTATACGTTATTTTCATAGCTACAAGGATTTAAGTAAATGGTCTGTTTATAATAAGAAAGTATTAACGATTACCGGTTTGAATCTCCGAGAAATTTAAAAGAATATAAGAATTCTCCGACAGGGAAGCGTCTGGTTAGCAAGGTCAAATTACTTTTTTTTAAACTACAAGTTTCTCATGATTTCTCTCGAACGCTCGTATCTGTTCTTTATATATATATATATATATATATATATATATATATATATATGCAATAGGAATTAAGATTACATTAGGTTAATGATCATTTTCACCTTGTAAATTGAAATAAGATTTACAAGGGTTTTTCAAACCAGTGAATGGATGATAAAATATTGAAATAAAATTTTATTTCAATATTTTATAATCCATTAGCTATATCTGGAGCAATATCTGGAGGATCGGGGATGGAAACTATGACAACCTGGCCCAAGGTTTCGTGTGATGCGAAAAAGAGAGGACACTGAAAATTTTAAATTTGAATTTAAATTTCTCAGCCTCCTTCTCCCTCGAGCGCATGCGTAGTCGCATTATTTTAATCACGCGTTTCTCAACCGGGGCACCCGGGTTAACATAAAGGGTCCTGAAAGGTAGCCATGTGCGCCCCAAGTTAACAGAAGAGTAATGTATGAATTATTTTTATTTTTTTTTAATTTTTATTTTTAAAAAGCACGGGCTTCCATGTCTAAGTTACGTTTTTTGATTTTGCATTTCAACGTTTGAAAAATGTAGACATTTTACAACACATGAACAGTCTGAACGTATCTACGTAACATGGAAATGAGAATCCTGCCCCGATAAAATTAAAACTGATGATTTTGTAAAGGAAAGCTATTTCAGACTGGATATATTTAAAAATTTTAAAAACATTGTCAAAATACATCAAGGACAGGACACAAACATCCATAAATATAATCTTTGGCTGCGCACTTTTCATGTTAAAATTTTACCACAGAAATCAATTTATTATATTCTCTTTAAACTTTTTATATATAACCCCTAAAATAATTCCTCTACAGGGTGTGCCTAAAGTCTCGACATACAGACAAATATGCATATTTTTAAGAAATGAAATTTTCAACAACATTTTATTGAAATGATATATTAATAAATAACGTCTTCAATGGAATTTCCATCATTTGTAATGCAAAGGTTGATGCACTTTGCAAGATTCACGTGAATTCGATGCAATAACTCCACATTGCCGTCGCGTCCTGGGTATGACGATAAACTACATCCGCGTCCTGGGTATGACGTTAAACTACATCCGCGTCCTGGGTATAACGATAAACTACATCCGCGTCCTGGGTATGACGATAAACTACATCCGCGTCCTGGGTATGACGATAAACTACATCCGCGTCCTGCGTATGACGATAAACTACGTATAACAGCAAGGAAGGCTTCAGATAGTGTTTTCAGAAGAATAATGCTACCAGCTGTACGTTTTTGAAACAATAATGTTGCCAGCTATACGTTTTTTTTGGAAAAAATAATGTTGCCAGGACAAAATAGGCATTTAAAATTCATATAAACTGGATTTGGCATTAAATAACCCACAGTGGTTGATATGCCATAAAACCCAAACAAACAAACAAACATTGCCGTCAATTATACAACATCCACTCTTTATGCATTCAATCAAGAGTGTTGCATCTGTAATTTTCATTGAGTACACCTCTTTTAGCATACCCCAGAAAAAGAAGTCAATTCTTTTCTTTTTTCAACAAAGCCATGCTTAATCTGCAGAGTAGGAAAATATCCAGTTAATGAGATTTCCGATGTGTCTAGACTTTAGGTACACCTTGTAAAATTTAATGTCTTAAAAACAAATGGTTATTTCTTATTTCAGAAGATTTATTTATTATTTTCCTATTTGCAAATTGTATTTTCCATATTAAAATTGCACCCTAGAGTTTTAGTTATTCTACAAGTGCACATTGAATTAAAAAAAAAAGCTTGGGGTTTGAGTTTACATATAAGGAAAAAAAGACGTCAACATCAGTTCAAACTGACGCCAAGAGAATATGCATAAAAGAGACGGGTATGCATTAAAATGATGACTTCTTTTTCCAGACATATATATATATATATATATATATATATATATATATATATATATATATATATATATGTGTGTGTGTGTGTGTGTGTGTGTGTGCGCGTGCGCGTGTGTGTAATGAATTCCAATGAGTTGGACCGATTTTAAATGTGAGTTAAGTTTAAGCGTCTAATGATTGTTTTTCCTTTTCTTTCAGATTTAACAACTTAAATCTTTGGCAGTTTCAACCTTGGAAAGGTTAACAATCAAACAACGTGTTAAAGTTATCGAAGCCTATTACGAAAATGGACGTTCAAACAGAAATGCAATGAGAAATTCCCAGATAGCATCATATTTCGAAACAGCAAAATCAATTGGCCACCACGATCGTGCGACTTGATGCCTTTAGATTTCTTCCTTTGGGGTCATCTCGAAAATAAAGTCTATGCGAACACCAATTCAACAGCTGAAGGATGAGATAATAAGGCATATTGGTGAGATTGAGGAGCAACTATGAAGAGACGTCATCAAAAACTTTGACCATTGAGTAGAGGTGGGCCGCCGTAGCCTTGGCGGACATTTGGGGGATATTATTTTTCACACATAATTGCCATGGCTTAAATAACATGATCCAATAGAGAAATAAATAAATTTTCACCAATAACACTGATTAATTTACTGCTGACTTTGAACCATCTAAAGGAAACACCCTTATATATAATCCGTCTTAATGAAACACCCTTTATTAAGGTCATTTTGCATAAGGTTTCTTGATTTCAGATGAAAAGTATTTTAGTGAAATTTTCAATTTACAAAATTATAGTTTACAATTACATATGGGGATTTTTTTAATGAGTCGTCTTCTACAGTTTATCAACCTTTTGCAGATTATTTAAAGCCAGAAAATATTTTCGGATTGTAAGAATATTTTTTGAGATAATAATGGTTTAATGATATAAGTCTTAATAATTAAGCCATAGACGGTGGGTAGAAAAGGTGGGGAAAAAATAAAGAAACCATCATTTTAATCTGACATCAGAAGATAATACAGTAAGTTCTTTAGTCTTGGGTATGGCGATGAACTACATCCAGTGGGAAGACCTCTGATCGGGAGATTGGAGGTTTTGAGGAACGTGGAACCACCTCTTAATTGCTGTTGTTTCCAGGTTCGCCCAGATCCGTGGTGATGGCACCTGTTAGCGGGGGTCCCATCTATGGGCAAAAAGCGAACCCCTAAATAAAAACAAAACGTCTACGAAAGTATAAAAATACATTTTTACACTAAAGATACCAGAAATACATTTTTATATAAACGATTACCAACAATGACTATTTATCGTAGAACGAGCGCCAATATATTTTATCTGTAGTTGAATCCATAAAACTGCGTTAAAATATTTAGATTTCGGCATCAAATAACCCATAGGGGTGTTGATATGCCACTATACAAAATCAACCAAATCGACAGACACCTTCTTTTTTTCATTATCTGTCTATATTTCTAAGATGAGGTATTTTAATGATTTGCATTGTTTGGACTGTTGGTCTCATCTTTGTTGCCATATTCACAACGTTTCGGCCATTGTATGCTCCTGCATGGATTGTTCTAGTGCCACGTGCCATGTCTCTTCCTCGAGGACACATTGCCTAGTGGATAAAAGCTTTGCTTGGATGCAGTGACTTAACCCAAAGAGTTGTGAGTTAACAATCTCCACAGTAATGGACAGCAGCTCTGATTGAGGAATCGGAAGAGCCGAGATCGAATTCCAGTCGAGTTCATTATATTCCCTTATTCGGGAAAGGTATCAATCCATCTCGTCCCTCTAGCTATAGATAAATAGCTGCTTGGACTGGGGCCTATAACTTTGGTTAACAATCAGTGTAGGAAAAGGAAAGCGGCTGGGTTCTAGGTCTTCTGAGAAGAGGGACGGGGCAACCTTGACATTTCCGGCCAAACCATTGCACTATTCCGTCTAAAATAGGCTACTACGTTGGTGAACAAAATCTTGCAGAGTTGAGTTAAAGGGAGATAACTGAGACATCCGGAAGAGGAACTAGAACATTCTACCTCGGTGGACGGAATAAAGGGGTTCAGATCGAAGTTCCAATCATCTGAAGAGGGTCGGAGCGTACAACGCCCGCCACCTTCCCTATGTTTTCTTTTCTGTAAATATTTTCATGGGAGTTGTCTGAATTAGGCTCTACTCTTTGGTACCTCGAAATTAAACGCATTACTAGATTGGCTGGTAGGTTTCATCATTATTGTTAGATGTAATCGTATGTTCTATCCTAATAGTTTCTTTTCTCCCACATCTCACCCGTTAGAAATCCTTTCAGGTTTCTTGCTTCCCTGCCACCGACAATCTTCAGAAATTTCAGCGCAACATCAACCACCATCTTTTGTCGTCGTGAAACCTCTTGTTTTATTGCCCTTTCCTCTTTCACTAAACTATTCTCATTCTCTTCTATTCCCAATACATTTTTTGTGTCTTAGTGGCATTATCGCCTTGCATGAGGTGAAATGATTAAAAAGAAAGAAAGAAAATATTACAGACTAGCAGTTTATTGAGTGCTCGATGTTGAATAACATGGATATATAATAATAATAAAATAATGAAAAAATATTTTTCCTAATGTATTTTATTATTATTAATATATATAAACAATGGCTATTACTGCTGCTGATGCAAGACACTTCGTTAAGACGAATCAAGTTCTCCAGTCTCTGGCGTGTTTATCTAAAAACAAATACGTCTAAATTCACCTTTATCTCTGCTATGCGCCAATGGGGTAGAGTCTCCGAGAGATACCAAATCAGTCGGGTTTCGATCCCGGCTTGAGGCAATCGGATGGCTAATCACACTGATGAACTGTGAAACAGCGAAACAGTCTGTCCGTGGATGACAATATATACATGCTCCTGAAAAAATTATTTCAGTTGAGCTCTCGGGGAAAAAGATTTCTTTGTAAACAGTGACTATTACTGCTGCTGATTCAAGACTCTACGTTAAGACGAATCAATTTTCCAGTCACTGGCGTGTTTATCTAAAAATAAATACGTCTAAATTCACCTTCACGTGAATCTAGCCACACTGATGAACTATGAAACAGCGAAACAGTCTGTCTGTGAACGACAATATATATATATATATATATATATATATATATATATATATATATATATATATATATATAAGCAGTGTGGTCACGTGAACATTGAAGTCAACACTCATTCATCCTAGACGCTCTAACTCTAATATTGAACACTTTATCCCATAAATATAGCACACCTACAGTCTGTCTGTGGACGACAATATATATATATATATATATATATATATATATATATATATATATATATATATATTCTCACACTGCGAATTTTTCCAAGCTCTATACTAAACATTAAATCTGTTACGAAAAAGAACTAAACAAAATAAACACAAAACGATCAGCTTTAAAAAAGGACTCGTAACTGGAAAAACCGAATGAAAAAAGAATGTTAACAACACATACTTTTTCACACCCAACCCAGTTCTGCTGAATCAGAATCAAGGTTGAGTTTAAGCAAGCGAATGAGCCAATTGGAGCAAAGTGCCATGCAGATTTAAATTTTTCCCAATTGGGACGAAAGCAGCTATTGTTCTTTTTTTGCATGCTAGCATGCTAGTTAACATTCGTGTCAGTCAGCTGTTGGCTCTCACGCTGGCCAATAGAATCTTCCTGCCTATTCGTGGCAGCCAGCTATAGGCTCTCACTCTGGCTAGTAGAAAATGGCCGCAAACTACATAAAAAGTGCCGTAGAAGCAAGAAAAAATCGATTATTTCCACTATCGATGGGAGTTGAGAAATTCAAAGTTGCTCTTGGCCATTTTGCTATCTTGGAGCATGTGCATGTAAATTTTGGTGCAAATCCGTCGAAAATTGCGGCTGTGCATTCGTCACACACGCACACACACATCCTGCCTTATATATATATATATATATATATATATATATATATATATATATATATATATATATATATATATATACTCAGCTACGGAGTGGGAGGGCATCACACCGCGTGTTGAATCCTTTTCATTGCACTTAAATGAATCAGCAGGGCCAAACTTTTATGCCTGAGATATCTTAAAAGGAAAGTACCGTGGAAGATTGATTTTTTTTTTACCTCAATCCCCGCTGTAAACGTAGGGAGGGGCGTATATTAAACATTGTGTCAAATTGTGCGTAGGTGGATTAACTGCATAGCGTGTGCTTCATTAAAGATTTCTGCTGACCCACTTCCTGTGAACGTAAGATGAAATTGCGCATGTCAAAACATGTACGGGACACACTTCAGTTTCCAGGTGTTTGTCAGGTGTGAATGTGTATTAAGTTGGAACAATGGAGCGAGCGAAGTGTAGAGCTGGACCCAGTTTCCTTTATTTGAAAGGAACACACCACAAGCAATTTTGAAGGAGATGACGACAGTGTATATATCAATATGTGCAGATGTGTTTGTTCTTGTTCCCGCCAATTTGAACATTTTAACAGTTAGTGGAGGCTACGGTGGAGTAATGGACAGAGGCTGTGAATTCCCATCGAGTTCATTGCATTCGATTACTTCGGGAAAGGTATCATTCGGTCTCGTCCCTCCAGCTACGGGTAAATAGCTGGACAGACCGGGGCTTATAACTTTGGTTAATAATCAGTCTAGGAAAAGGAAAACGGCTGGGTTCTAGGTCCAATGAGAAGAGAGACGGTGCAACCTCAACATTTCCGGCCAAACCATTGCACTATTCTGCTTTAAATGTCACCATGAGTCACAATTTTGTGATGGAGGGGAATGGTGACCATAAAGGCGCTGTTAAAATTTTCACTTCCATTCGATATCTCCTTGCAACGCCCCAGAAGGTGTTTGACGCCTCGTACATTCCTCCATACTAGCATGCGCTAGATCAGACGGAAAATGAAGTATTGCTACCATATCTGTGTTCATGCTATCCAATCCACGCTTGGCAGTTACGACAGTACTTACATCATTCGGACTATTGTCCTCATCTTTGTTGACATGTTTATTACAACTTTTCGGCCGTTGTACGCTCTGGCCTTCTTCAGGTGGTTGGAATGTCGAACTGAACCCTTTATTTCGCTCACTTATTATTGCATATTTTTATCATGGTTAAAACATGCAATGATAACAGCAAAAATTGCAATATGAGCACTGGTAAAAAATGATGCTTATGGCATTAGGTCTATAACCCCCAGACATTCATACATAGATGTCCTCAAGGACACATGGCACAGTGGATAAAGGCGTTGGTTAGATCCAGGACCCAAAGAGTGTGAGTTCAATACCCGGTTAAGGCAGTGGAGAATTTGGAGAGAGAAATTAACAGGAGATAACTGATAACTGACATCCATTAAACATGGCTACCCGAGTGAGCGATATAAAGGGTTCAGTTCGACATTCCATCACATGAAGAAGGCCGGAGCGTACAGCGGCCGAAACGTTGTGATAAATATGGCGAAAAAGATGAGGACAATAGTCCGAATAATGTAAATAGTGAACATAATACATCATCTCACAAATATAGACAGATACTGAGTTACGATAGATTTCAAAACCGTTTACATAGACTTGAGGGTGATGAATTCTTTTCAGCCCTACAACAGCGTCGACAGGTTTTATCTTATATTTAAGAACATGAATTCTTAGGTTAATATTTTTGGTTTTGTAGTAACTTGCGGCATTGTGCGAAACTACTCCGAACACAACCCCTTTCCCCCAACAAATGAAACATACATAGCAAGTCTATCGTTAATATTTCTATTATCTTGACAAATATCCAGATGAGCTACATTCCTTGGTGTCACCTGTTCAGATTTTTGCAGTTCGGGCCCGATTCTCAGCTTTCACTTTCCTCACTTTCCTGCTTATACAGAGTTCAAAAGCGCTTAGGCGGCCTTGTGGGTGATGAATTATTTTTAAACTTACAGCACATTTCTCACAGATAAAACTTTACTAGCCTCTTGCTATTAGGTCATTATTTTCTAACTAGCTGCATTCATTCGTTCCACTAGTTTAGACTTGTAAAAGAGTCATCATGCCATGTGCACGAGTAGAATCAGCTTCATTTATTTCATCTTCCATTATTATGGAGGAAGTTCCTCCCATTGTTCCCCAGAATTGCTTTTTTTGTAGAACAGTGTCCTGAGAGGATGCTTCGCCGATTACTTATTTCTTCAATTCTAGGGTTAACGGTTATTGATCTGGCAAACCGTCGTAATCTTTGCTAGAGAGTTCAATTGACACTGCTGTTTAATCCATAGTTAGGGGGAAAAGGGCTCATGCCTTTCTCAAATTCAGCACAGTAGATTAGGCATGAATTTGATTTCGGCTTACAGATTCTACTTCCGGCGTCGACAGCTTTTATCTTATATTTAAGAACATGAATCGTGTTTTTGGTTTTGTAGTAACTTGCGGCATTGTGCGAAACTACTCCGAATGCAGCCTCTTTTATGTTCAATGTCCTTATCTCCTATACATTATTTGTTATAATTGATCTATACACCGAAGTATTTGAAGTGTTTCGTCCTTACTGATTCACCAGCCTGAATTATTGTAATGGGTTCAAGTTACGTGCCTCCACTGCTTCCATTCTAAATTCAGATCATAGTTTCTGTTTTGAAAACGTTTACCTTGAGTTGAGTCGTATTTCTTGGAACACTTTATAGGGGATGCTGATTTTCTGTTCAAGATCATTATTATTTTAATGCTAGAGTGCCCAGTCTATTTAATCCATAGTCAGAGGGGGAAATGGGTTCATGCCTTTCACGAATGAATTTGTAAACATTTGAACACAGCAGAGGCATTAATTTGAATTCGCTTCAACGATTCTATTTCCCGCGTCGACAGGTGTTAGCTTATCATGTTTGAAGTGTTTAGTTTTTACTAATTACCCAGACTGAATTCTTATGATGTATTCAAGGTAAGCGCCTTCACCGCTTTCAGTCTACTTCCAGATCGTAATCCCTTCAAGATCATGATCACTTCAAGATCATAATCAATTCCAGATCATAAACACAGTTTTGGAAACGGTCTTTCTCTCAACTTTTATGCTTTGTGTATTATCAGTCCACATACGTTAGCGTTCAACTCCTGTTGACTGAAATGTAGGAAAACGGGAGCGAGCTCTTCGAGCAAGAAGGGCGAGAGAAGAAACTGTTAGCATAGAACTTACGGTTACATCTAGCCATTTTAGCAGTAAAAAGATGAAGCTTTGCTGCCAATCTAGTACTTTAAATGATTTTTCTTATTTCAGATTTATTTATTATTTTCCTATTTTCAAATTTTATTTCTCGTCTAGGTAACATAGAAAAATGAGAAACATTATTAATGAGCGAGGTGTGAGACTATTAAGGTTGCTAGAAAGAAAGAAGAAGAAAAAAGAAAGAAAAAGGCGAGAATTAAATTTAGGTGATAAGAAGCACCGAGTATGGCAATGGTGAAAATTTCAGGTTGGCCAAATGACCTACGAAACAGAAACTGAGAGATAATATTAATTAGGTCATGCACTGGGTCTCGGGAAAAATGTCCGCTGGACCACCATGAAGGAAAAATTAAGCCTTTGACTATCTGCAGAATATCATTGAGAGGAGCATCTGTTTTGTGTCGGAGCTGGCTATGATAAGAAAATTATTTTATCGAAACGAATAATTGGCTCTAGCGTTCAGATCGCCAGATGACCACCCACTTGATAATTGGCGAAAATCTCGTTGACGAATTCCATATGAAATTCGGTTAAGATAAGAGTCTAAGGACTTCTTGTCAGGCAGAAGAAAGGAAAGAAAGGAAGAAAAGAAAAAGGAAGATAATTTTTTTTCTTTGAGCAAGATTTTTTAAAGCGAGGGTAGTCTGGCCACACACACACTGCTGGGCGCCCATTGGCTGAATGCTGGCGTGAGCGTTAGGCGAAGGTAATAATGTGAAGTAGGAGGGGAGGCCTGTTGACACCCCTGAAGGGATCGGTATGAGATGCCACTGTGAGAGAGAGGGGAAACTCGTTGACACCCTCTGAAGGCATGGTGAGATACCAATATGAGAACAGAAGGTGGGAGGACGAAAGACTTCCAAAAATGGAAAATAATAAATTTTCCTGACCGAAAACAAAGAAGTGGATTGTGGATTTAGAATTATCAAGGAACTTCAAACCCCGACAAGCCCACCCCGGTTTTGGTCGGCGTCCATATAAGCAGAGTCGCAGCGAGTGAAAAGCAGTTAGGTTCGCAGCTGGGGTTGGAGACAGACAGGCAAGCAGTTGCAGTGAGCTGAGAGCTCTGAGGACCCGCCTCGCAAAAAGCTGACAAAGATTCCACGCAATTCCGAACTCAACTTCTAACCAAGAACAATTTATTTTTGAAGAATGACTTAGACTCACACAACCAAAACAAGTTTTACGAATATCGCCTGAAGATACACCAAAACCAGTTTCTTAAAAGAACAAATTAAGATGTTAAGACTCGCCTAACAAACACAATGTATCACGAATCCATATAAGTGGGTTGGTAGAAAGACGCAGTCCTGTATTCAGAAACCAGATATAAAATATTGTTATCCTTTTTTTAATACATTTGAACTTTTCGAGTTATTACTTTATTTTCTTTTGCATATACTTGTGTGGTATTACCCTTGTTCGAACTTGACTTGCATTACGGCCCGGCGACTGATTGATTTCGTCTACCTAAGATCAAATCACAACGTGGGTAGGTTAGACTAGAAATCAAAACAGTTACTTCGGTAACCAGAAGTTGGAGGCGAGCTGGGAACGACAAGGCTGATACCGAATCTAACCAGATTCCCATCCGAATCACCAAAAGGTTAGAACGTCACATTTGGTGCCGCGACTAATACCAAGCCAGTTGGTCGTCACAGAACAGGATAGCACGACGGACGCGGCCAGGCAGACACCGCGGGGACGTCACAGATGGCAATAGAAGAGTAATCAAGAACGCAATAGATAACGATTGTAGTTTAATGTTTTGGTTTTGTACACATTTCGGGTTTTATGCGAAACTAACTCTTCTATGTTCAATGTCCTTATCTCTGTACTAAATTTGTAGTTTAGTATTTATTAATTCCGCATCCTATTTAAGAACATGACGCGAGTTCTCAGGTTAATCTTTTGGTTTTGCAGCAACTTGCGGTATTCGGCGAAACTATTCCTAGCAAAGCCCATTCTATGTTCAAATTCCTTATCTCATTTGCTGGATTTGTTCTAACTGAGCCATACATCGATGTATTTGAACTGTTAACAAAACAAGGTGTAGCAAATTTGGGCAGTGATTTCGTTCCCTGCTTCGTAGAGTTAAGTTAACAGATATGAATAAATCACCCTGGAATAAAAACGATATTCAACTTGATCAAAATCATTTTTCTTTTGATCGTGAACATAAGACAGACATTTTTAGAATCCTGCTTTATGGTAGGTCATACTAGAGTTTCAGATTAAAAGTATACGGGAGGCATTAAAATCTACGAATGGACGTTCTATCATATTGTCTTCTGAAAATTTTTCAAGGTATTTTCTTTTGACATGCAGTAAGTCAGTCAGTCAGTTAATTGCCATGCGTGATATGCGCTGGACACTTCGACGTGGTTTAAGGGTTAGCAAGCTTGTCTCGTTAGATCAATTACGACTGAATAGTGAGTTCGATCCTCACTGGGTGTCCCATGCGTTCGGACACGCTCGGGTAAGCATGTCTTTTTCGATTCATGACTGACTAGGCTGATTTTTCCGCAGTAGGTTGACGTTTCTTTCTGCGGTAGACTGGTTGCCACCCAAGGCTATAGGATCCAAGCTGTCCTGCTATTTTAAAAAATAAATACGCCGGGCGCCAGTGGTTTCGGGGTAGATTCTCCGACTAACGCCAATTCAGTCCAGTTTCAGTCCTAGCTTGAGACAACCGGACCAATGTGGACTTTATCAAAGCAAAATACGAAAAAAAAAAAATTTGGAGAGATTTTTTTTTTTTTCGTATTTTGCTTTGATAAAGTCCACATTGGACGAAACGCGTCAGCAATTACCAGTTTTCCTATTGTCATTTTTATTCATAATTATATATATATATATATATATATATATATATATATATATAATTATTTATTTTTAAAGAAAAAAAAAAATTTATAACATAAATATGCTATAAAATCACTACAAAAATAGCCATTTTGTTTCAACACCTTCGGTGTCTTATCAAGTGATGACGTTGAATGTAAAATAATCATATACTTGGGTATATATATATATATATATATATATATATGAAGAAAAATATACGGAAAAACAAATAAAAATCCTTATATGCAATTATGCTGTTTTAATGTTAATATAATGTCAACGTCGGACGTTTCGGTCTAATGAACCATCTTCAGGACATATTCATAAAATATAATTAACATTATCAATTCAACATGACAAAGACGATGGACATATATATATATATCACAAAATAGGACGAAACTGCTGTCTAGTGCTTTCTGCATTCTGTTGAAGATTCTTCTGGGACTCGACGAATTTCTTTAATATGATTACTCAGATCCCCCTAAAAATTTCTATCGCTTGTATATATACTTGCTTGATCCGGCTTGTAATGCTTTAGAGGGAGCGTCTTGGGGAACGAAGACGTGGCTCTTGCCGGCATAATCTGTTGGATCAAGTATACTTGGATGAGTTAAGGACGCTTGCGTTGTATCGTAACGATCCGGGTTCGATTCTGGTAGTGGATGCGCACTGCTGATGAGTCCCAAAATATTAGGTTGGTGCAAAAATAATGACGTAATAATGTCGTTTTTTGACGTTAAAAAATACGTCATTATTACGTCATTATTTTTGCACCAACCTAATTGGTCGTTTTTGACATTTTATGCCATTTTGACCTTATCAGACCGACCAGAAAAAAAACTTCTAAAATTTTTACAGAGATTATAATTCAAGATAAATCGGCTTTTAATAATCCAGTCACTTGAGGGAGGGATTAACCAGGCGGATTATTGATATCATTGGCTGTTGAAACTCACTGATTGAAACCATAGTCTAGTCATCACTTCTTTCTGAGCAATGTTTGCGCACTTTAATTTCACAGAGAAAATAGTTCCGTGTGGAGACAAATGTTTGATCGAAGTATTGTGCTTTTTTCGCTCTCTCTCTTTTGATAAACATTATTTTTCCCAGTAACAAGATTCAACATTTTAAAGGAAAAGTCGCCGAAGAGGAATCAGCATCAACAACGGTTTATTTGACAACGCTATGAAACCGACTTAGATCTTCCGGTTTTTCGCCACTATTGTATATTTGATTATTAACTTTAACAAATAAATTGTTGAACTGTTATGTCGTATCAATCCTATTATATGGCAGTGAATTCTGGACAGTTTTCTCACAGAAGAAAAGGAGACTTGAGGCAACAAAGACGAGGTTCTGCGGAAGGATGTTGAGAATACATGCAAGGGACATGTAAGCAACGAGGAATCTTTAAGGAAAATAGGAGCGGCAATTTCCTCACAGATGAAGAGGAAATTTGAATTAATGAAGATGTAGTTCTACAGAAGGATGCTGAGAATACTATGCACGGAACATGTAAGCAACGAGGAATCTTTAAGGAAAATAGGACGAGAATTTTCTCACAGATGAAGATGAGACTTGAAGTAACAGAGATGTGGTTCTACAGAAGGAAGCTGGGATCAGTATGTATAAAATTGGGAAGAAAAATGACACTTGTACTTAGAATCAGCGAGTTGAAATATCTTGAACATATATTGAGGAAAGAGGACTTGTAGAGTTTGACGCTTACAAGGCAGAAGGTAATATCGAGTAACTTAGCTAGCGAGCTTGCGTAAATGGATGGTAGAAGGGGTACTGGGAGATATAGTAAAGAGACAAACATTGCTTAGAGATAAAAAGGTAGGAAGATGTGGAGAGCCATGATCACACACTTCCTGACGAGACATGATATATAAAAGTAAAAAGGTCTATCGCATACAAATATATATGGATAAATCCTGTCCTTTCCACGCTGGGAAATTTTTTATTAAAATGTTCTCTATGCACAAGGGATGTTGACAGTCTCCCTCTCCTCTTCTATTTCTTTTTTTCTTTTTTTCTTTCTTTCTTTTTTTCTTTCTTTCTTTCTTTCAACTACCAATCTATCTCCCCACTTTTTCTCATCTCTTTCCTTTAACAATGTAAGTACCCTCTTTCTTTCTTTCTTTCTTTCTTTTAATTACCAATTTACCCCCCCTCTTACTTTCTTTTTCTTTCTTTTATGTTTTTCTTCACTCTTCTCTTTCTTTCTTTATGTCTTTCTTTCTTTCAATTTATCTCCCCGCTTCTCTTTCTTTCTTTCTTTCTTTCTTTCTTTCTTTCTTTCTTTCAACTACCAATCTATCTCCCCACTTTTTCTCATCTCTTTCCTTTAACAATTTAAGTACCCTCTTTCTTTCTTTCTTTCTTTCTTTCTTTCTTTCTTTCAATTACCAATTTACCCCCCCTCTTACTTTCTTTTTCTTTCTTTTATCAGTTTTTCTTCACTCTTCACTTTCTTTCTGTCTTTCTTTCTTTCAATTTATCTCCCTGCTTCTCTTTCTTTCTTTCTTTCTTTCTTTCTTACAATTACCAATCTATCTCTCCTCTTTTTCTATTCTTCTTCATTCACCAAATTATCGATCCTCTTTTCTTCTCTTCCTTTTTTCTTTCTTTTTTCTTTCACTTTTCTTTCGTTCTTTCTTTCTTTCTTTGAACAGAACACATCTAACGGTGTGAAGCGGTCGGAATGGGGTCGCTGAAACCCGGCCAAACATTGTCGGGAATGAAAAACTTCACTACTGCAGGCAAATGACCTGATGGAATATTTGCGTGTGGACATGAATGAATGGAGAAAGTGCTAAAATCCGCGGGACTCAACAACCACACTGTGGGAGAGGCCGGTCGGAAAATAGCCAGAAAATTTTCGCCCGGAAATTTAATCGCCAACACAAACAGGCAATCCCCTTGAACTAGCCCTGTTGCATATTTCTATTAAACATCAGTCAACGGCATTGGTTGGTATGAAAGGGAAGACACTGCAGGACTCGTGTAAATAGCCGTGTTATTTCTCGGCCTGGTTCCGCTTAATACTGATTGGAGAACTTTCCCAGAAACCAGCTTCACGAGAAATCATAAGCTTATTTCAGGTGGATACATGTTGCTAATGCTTAAAAGTAAAATAAATGCTGAGACCAGAATTACACATTTAAAAAATACAAATGGCTACATTGATCACGGAAAATAAAACACACGTCATAAGTGTAAACTCTTAGTATAAATTACTAAGTAAGATAGAAACAGGTACATATATATATATATATATATATATATATATATATATATATATGATGAAACAGGTATATATATATATATATTTAAATATATATATATGATGAAACAGGTATATATATATATGTGCGATAGAATCATATTTTAAAAAATAATTATAATGTACATACATATAATAATAATGGACTCTCCCGTCGGTTTCGACGTATGAGGATCTGCCAGCTTATTGATTCAGTTATGAAAGTTTATGCGATAATCTTGAGTAGCATTTCAGACCCGCTAGTGATTTACAAAGGAGGCCACATATGGAGCAGGTGTGAGGACTGGGAGATGAGATCACTGTTAGATTGGTTGACCTTTTAGATCTTTTATATATATATATATATATATATATATATATATATATATATATATATATATATATATATATATATATATATCGGGTGTAACAGCAAAATTGTCCAAATCGTGTAACAACAAAATTGTCCAATTGTTAGGTTAACATTTGAACCGTTGTATCTTAGAAATGATTAAAGATATCTTACCACCGGAATTCTCCGAAATTTTTATAACACTATCGGACTCTACTTCGAACAATCAGAATATATTTAGCTCTAACTTGAAATGATGATCTCTCTTCCTGTTGTGACCTCCTGATCCAGTTTTCCTCTCTACTATTCCCTATTTTTTAAACTTATTTACCGTTTTCTTGATGGTTCTTGAATGGACTTTGAAAATGGAACCCAGGGTATGAAAACTGGTACCATAATTAAAGGCCTGAATGATCTTTTTCCTCTCTGTTGGGAAGGGTAGTGAGGCTGACACAAAATGATTTTAAGCAGTTCTTTTTCTAGATGAATAACTCAAAAGGTTTTTCAGTGATTCTTACGACAAATGGTGTCAAGATGAAAAAAAAAAAAAGAAACTGAAATAGTTTAGTAGTTTTTTTAGATATTAAACATTTTGTGGGATGGACAATTATCGCATGCTGTTACACGATTTGGACAATTTTGCTGTTACACGATTTGGACAATTTTGCTGTTACACGATTTGGACAATTTTGCTGTTACACTTGGTATATCTATTATATAAATCTATGAAAAAAATATCTATCTATCGTGTGGTCAAAAATGAATGGATAATGGGAAAAATCTTTCACATTTTCTGGTCTTGAGCTAATCTAAGTGAATTTCTAGAATTTTATCGTTGAAAATTTTCACTGCTATTTTGAGTTCGATCCTCTCAGACGTTCTGTATTTTTGGCTTTGGGTCTTATCAAATTCAGCCTGGACAATATTAACTCCAGTAACTTTAGTTCTTTAGATTGTCAGCAGCATCTTATTATTGTGTGGGTTGACTTCTTTCATGAAGACCTTTGAACCCCAGCTTTCCGTCTTTGTCAGAGATTAAAATTCCCTGAACGAGATTCGCAGACAAGGTAATCTTTGATTTATTACGACACGAGCTAAGCAGTAACAGACACTGTGGTGTTATAAGCGAATCAGAGGCAAAGAATAAAGACAGGAACTTTGAGATTAAATTGTCTTTTAAGAGAAGGAACTTTTAAGTTCGACTGAATTACAGCCGAATTGCGAGTGTCTGCTAATCGTGTGTTTATTTGTGTGGATATTATACTTTATACAAGTATCGAAACAAACAAGTACACAAAAATTTACTCAATGATACATACACAAATATGTTGATTCGTAAATAATTTTCGTTTTATATATTACCCGAATTAAGCGTTCTTTAAACATATTTTAATAGGTGATGAAAAGTGGATTGCATACGACAATATTCAACGCAAAATACAGTGGATAGACATTGGTAAATCCCCGCAACCACAATATATATATATATATATATATATATATATATATATATATATATATATGGAAGATCATTCAGATTTATAATACAAAGTTCTTTAGTATTTTTGTTTTATTTTAAAAACAAAGTAGAGCATAATATTATAATTATTCTTTAAAATATGTCTCCATCGTGACACAGAAATTATTATGTTTCAAAACCGAATTCCAGATCGATTTCTCCGTAAGTTATATCGCTTGAGAATGAAACCTTGCTCTAAGTCTTAAGTTTAATTTTGAAATTAAACTTTAGGACTCGCGTTTCGGTTTCCAAATATAGTAATTTCTGTGTCGCGATGGAAACATATTTTTAAAAATATAATTATAATATATATATATATATATATATATATATATATATATATATATATATATATATATATATATATATATATATATTTATATATATATATATATATATATATGTATACACGTTTATATATATATATATATATATATATATATATAAGGCTCAAACACTAATATTCCGTTGTTATAATTTATTACATTGGAATCATAATCACGATCCAATTCATCACACGACTGATTATATTCTTACTCGAGTTCTACCTGGATTCTATCCTCTTGGGAATTTATATATATATATATATATATATATATATATATATTGACCACTAATATTATCAATATACACATACACACGCACTCACACACACACACACACACACACATATATATATATATATATATATATATATATATATATATATCAAACATAATATATTATGAAATGAGCTTAATCCGACAATTATTTTAATCTATTTTCTAGACTAAAAGGCCAAGAAGAAACTTCAAGCAAGAGAAATATGGTTCTACAGATGGAAGCTGAAGATACAGTGGGTTGAATGATTGTCCACCATTCACTGCGAAACAGGGGGACAGATATCACGTAACAGTTCATGACTTTTTTCCTTGTTTCTAATGAAGTTTTTCTATTCCTTAATACTCTGCTTAACTTTTGGAATGCATCTTAATACGCCTTCGGATTTCAGTGTCACACTTTAAAACACTTCACAGATATTTAAATTTCTGTACTTGTTTGATTTTGGTATCTCCGATTTGCAATTCCAACTTTGGTCTCTCGTCCTTTTGCTAATAGCCACGCATTCCGTCTTCTTTCTGTTGGTGTTTAATCTTTACCTTTCGATTTCCTTTACGACTCCTCCTAGAAGTTTTTGTAGTTTTTTGTGTCATCTGCATATCTTATGTTGTTAAGATTGTGTCCGCCAATAATGAATCCTGGTTAGGACTTCTACTTCTACCAGAATCTCCTATGAAACACGAATACTGAAAACACGAATTTTAACAATTTGGTTATTTATTCACTGACCGAGTTTCGAGTCGGACTTGTCATTCTCTCATGGGGTAAGGGAAATAGATTTCTTCACATCTTAATTCCGCAGGTCGACTGCTACTAATATCACTGGTTCGACGGTCGGCTCTTTTCACTACCGGGACTCCATTTGTATAAGACTGTAAACGAAATTTCCAACTTCCGGTTTGTTGTCATCTATCCCCAAAAGTTTTTATTTATCTATCATTGTATTCCTTTTTGGTCGTAGCCATTTTTGAAAACTAAATATCCCAGATTTTACTACCGACCGTAAAAAAATCAACCACTTCTGACTAAAAAAACAAAACAAAACACAGTTTCGGACTCATTTGACTTCGTGATTGGTCAGCTGGTCATGCGATCTATTGGGCCACACCCCGAAAAAGTCTACTAAAAGGGAAAGTAAAATTAAAACAAGCTTGAAGAAGAAAAGTCTCCTTCGGGTTATAATGCACTGGACACACTAATACTGCTATGTCTTTAGTAGATATCGTGCACCTATGACTCTAATGGGTTAGGGGAGATTGTCAGTTATGTGCCATGCGTAGGCGATCATGCATCTTTAAATACATGAGTGGCGAGGCAGACTTTTTTTCTCGCAGTAGGTTGCCATTTCTTTCTGCGGTAGAGCAGTTGCTAGCCAAACTGAAGGGAGAAGAGGATTAACATCTTCCCCAAGGATATTAGAACGTAAGTGAATGTAATGGATTCGACTGGAACTCGGCTCTCCGATTCCTCAATCCCAGCCGCTATCCATTACTCCACCGTGCCTCCTCTTCTCGTCGATTGTACTCGAAAACAAAAATCGTCGTGACCGAGTCGTTGAGCGCACTTGTCGTTTTCAACAAATAACCACAACTTACCAACATTATCAACTTATAAATAGAGTAAACGGATTTCTCCTTGAAACGAAGATGTACTCAGCATAGTTGTCGTATAAAAGTAGGGTCTGGTTTGTTTGAGCAGGTGTCAACAAGAGGGATTAGCTAGTAACCAGCCATTACTATATAATCCTCCTATATGAACATCGACCAACTTCGTTTGTGACCAACTTCGTTTGTGACCAACTTCGTTTGTGACCAACTTCGTTTGTGACCAACTTCGTTTGTCACCAACTTCGTTTTTGACAAACTTTCGCAGTGAGTGTCAAGCTATCTATCTAAAGGGTGTTTCATTAAGACGGATCAAAATCAGCAGTAAATAACTCAGTGTTATTGGTGAAAATTTATTTATTTCTCTATTGGACCATGTTATTTAAGTCATGGCAATTATGTGTGAAAAATAATATCGCCCAAATGTCCGCCAAGGCTTCGGCGGCATACCTTCACTCGATGGTCTAAATGTTTGATGACGTCTCTTCATAGTTGCTCCTGGATCTCACCAATATGTCTTATTATCTCGTCTTTCATCTGTTGAATTGTTGTTGGCATAGACCTTACTTTTGAGATGACCCTAAAGGAAGAATCTAAAGGCGTCAAGACGCACGATCGTGGTGGCCAATTGACTTCGCTGTTTCGAGAGATGATGTTATCTGGGAACTTCTCATTGCATTTCTGTTTGAACGTCCATTTTCGTAATAGGCTTCGATAACTTTAACACGTTGTTTGATTGTTAATCTTTCCATGGTTGAAATTGCCAAAGACTTAAGTTGTTAAATCTGAAAGAAAAAGAAATAAAATCATTAGACGATTAAACTTAATTCACATTTAAAATAGGTCCAAGTTATTGGAACACTATCTATCTATCTATCTATCTATCTATCTATCTATCTATCTATCTAATTATAGTATATCGCACATATAGTGCTGGTGTTAATAAAACAATGCTCGATACAATACAACAGAGCAATTAAGTATATAATTAGTAAATATCTATATCCCTCACCGAAAAATGAGTTATCTTAAAACACTTAAATAACCATAGCCTTTTAACCAAGAGAAATGAATTGATTGTTACATGTAGGCCTAAAAATAAATATCTGCTTAAATACGCTGATCCAGGTTCATTTTTAGTGTAAATTACGGTATTGTTAAAAAGAAAAAGTAATCTCCCATTATGCTTAATGCAAAAAAAAAAAAAATATTCACAATTCTAAAATAATATTTATTTTACAAATATATGCAAACCCCATTTATGTTAAATATGAAATACAATTTTTAAAATTAAAATACTGTAATCTCCCAAATCTATCTATCCATCTATTAGGTTGGTGCAAAAATAATGTCGTTTTCTCACATATGTTACTATGTGAGAAAACGACATTATTTTTGCACCAACCTTCTATCTATCTATCTATCTATCTATCTTGGTCTGATCACTATCTATCTATCTATCTATCTATCTATCTATCTAAGTTTGATAATTATCTATCTATCTATCTATCTATCTATCTATCTATCTTGGTCTGATCACTATCTATCTATCTATCTATCTATCTATCTATCTAAGTTTGATAATTATCTATCTATCTATCTATCTATCTATCTATCTATCTATCTATCTATCTCTACTCACGTTTATCTATCGTAAATTAACTTTACGGGAAGAATGAATATCGCACTGACTTGAATGTCTTTATATTTCATATGGTTCACCCAGTTTTGTAATCTTGTACCAAACAGAGTTCAGCTTAGAACGCCCAGTTTTCTTGTTTCTTTCCGAACTTCGGTATTTTCCAGTCTGTTTAGCACGAATTCCATTATCCTCTGTTCTTATTTCCAAGACGAGTTGCAAAACAAGCGAAAATGTTTCTCTTGAACATATCTGTTCTTGCAAAAACATGTAATGAATTCTGCATAGATTTTCGGAAACGGATTCCCTTAAAGACTGGCAGACTTTATTTCCTGATTATCCCTGCCTGATTCACCAGTTTGCTTTATACGTGCAGTTTCACAATACATCGATTGAATTTGAATATAAAAAAAGGTTAATCATTTCATGCCTCCTACTGGAAATGTCATCTCCATCGTCATGTCTTCTCAAACACCACTTCCAGTTCTACAGACATGCCTCAAGTAAAGCTTAATGGTTAGAGAAATAGATAAGATAATAAATATACATAATTATCCCTCACCGATAGTACGACTCGGAGTTTGATGCATAACGCAATCTTAGATGCTGAGTATAGACTGAACGTTACGCCATTTAAATTTAAATGGTTATTGCAATGTTGGCGCAATTATATAAAAATACTGTGTTGTAATAACTATTGGTGTAGTGTTACTGTATAGTTGTGTAGTCAGGACTAAAATAACAGATTACTGGTTAGAACTCTGACGATTCCATTTGAGCGGAAGTAGTTTGAACACTGCAGGAATTCTGTCAGTCATCAATTGTCTTTGCTTAAGTTTTTATTTTGTTTTGTTTGTTTATTTTGTTAATTTTTTGTTCTGCTAATTTTTATTAAATTACTTCTTTTTTTTTTCCAAAAATGTATTACTTACTAATTTTAATTATTATTTTTTTTTTACTATGAAAATGTATCGGTGGTAATTTTTTCTAATGTATTTTTATATTTTGATATTTTGACCCCAGTTTGGGAGGGTTCACTATTTGCCCATAGCTGGGACCCTAACCAGCGCTTGGGTTTTGATATAAGACCAGAAGACACGCGGAGATAGCACGGATTCAAGAATAAGAGGAGAATAAAGCAAAGCAAACCCTTATAAACCATCTCCTACACCAACATGAGGGGGTCTACGTTCCAACTTTCCAGAAGTGGAACACCATCCTCTTTCATCTAAACCAGACCTCTTTCTACTTTCTGAAACCAGTATGCACAATTCATGCGCACTAGGGGAGTCCCGTACTCCTCAACTCTCATAGCGAATCGTCACGGCCACGGACTCGGAGCCTACATCAAGGACGAGTTTCCCTGTGACAGGGACGCAAAAAACGAGGAACCCGATCTCCCGTAAATATGTTTCCGCGTGGCACTTATCCATAGTACAACATTCGTCTTTGCTCTCTACCATCCTCAGGACGAAGGGACGGTTAATCTTCGATCGAATATTTGAGAAGATTGATCATATCTTTACTCAGTTCCCCTTGGCCAGCAGTGACTTCAATATGCAACATAAAGAGTGTCTAGTCCACTCCAACAAAACCGTACACAACGGGACATCTGTCAAATCTCCTCGACCTCTTCCTAACCTCCTGCCCTGATAAATGAGTATCAGAAGTTTCACCTCAACTAGTCAGAGCATTAATTTAATCAGTGTCCAGATTGATGTTAAACCTAAAGCATCCCTTGATGTATCGTTCCATAAAACGATGTTTCGCTGTAGAGTGGGACAGATTTTGATCCTATATGATGGAAGATCCTCGCCCAATTTTCTTCAAGCATTCTGCCACCAAAATGATGCCCTTGCCACTGATTGGATCCTTCTGAAACGGAGTTTTATACGTCCGCAACAAAAAAAGCTACAGCAAAAACAATTCAGCCCAGGCTTACCCCTGAATGCTCTGCAGCCACAACTCACCAAAACATTTTTTTTTCAATATCTATCAAGGAGCAAAGTAGTTCGGCCCTCACTGTATTCAAAACTGCCTGCAATCGCTGTAAAAAAGTCCTAGAAAAGAAGTTCTACGCTCGAGCAATCCAGACCATGGATGAAAAGCAACAAATTGGATCCTGTGAATTCTGGAATATCACCAACCAAATCATAAACAGATGTAAAACGGCTGTGCCAACAATTATAAGTGGCCCCGAGGTGATATCTTCCTCGACAGACAAGGCAAACATCTTCGCCTCCATCTTTGCCTCAAACTCAGCGTTAGATGACAAAGACCATCCCCTCCCTAAATTCCTACGTCTCACTGAGCACAATCTCAGTAATATTACCATTACAGCAGAAGTCTCTAGACTTATCAAAGGTCTTGACCCTAAGACCCTTGTAAATTCCCAAGAACAAAATTCATTTTCATCATCTGCTTAGGTTTTACTACAATTATAATCATAGCTTTTTAAAAGAATAAATACTGCCGAGGAGAGAAGGTAGTTAAAATAGTGGTGGCGTCAAGGGAAAATCTGCCATTTTCACACAATGTTATTTTGCGGTCATGAAGACTAAAGATTGTCGAATCTTTTATAGGCGAGTACCAGAGTTACATGTGATTGTTTTATGACGTTTCAGTTAACTGGGAAATTCCTTGAAGTATACCCGGATCGACAGACACCTGAAGAAGGCCAGAGGTTACAATGGCCGAAATATGATAATAATTACAAAGATGTGGACATTTGTTGGATTGTAAGTAATGTAAAATTGATAGCGAGGACTAAACTCCTTTGACTAGCTATAGCCATCCGGGGTACCTTAGCAGCCATTGATCTATAGATAGCACCTTGAGATGTTTCTTTTAGTACACTGTTTAGTGACACACTGACAAAAGAAAATAAATCTTTCTTTGCTTAAATGACAATCTCCAATGAATGTTATCTCGTTATGGAACAACTCCATGACCTGTGCACTTCAAAGAAATGAAACGTTTATAGACGACTAGCAGCATGGCCCGGCGTTGCCCGTGCTTGATTCAAAAATCATACGACTCATACAGCAATCGCTATCACTTGACTTAAAATATTTTTGCCCTTCCTTGCCTTTAAAGGAGTGCCCTTTGCCATGCTGATGTTGCTACATGCCTTACTTCTTGCACTGCGAATTTTTTCTAAGCTCTATACTAAACATTAAATCTGTTACGAAAAAAGAACTAAACAAAATGAACACAAAACGATCAGCTTTAAAAAAGGACTCGTAACTGGAAAAACCGAATGAAAAAAGAATGTTAACAACAAATACTTTTTCACACTCAAACCTAGTTCTGCGGAATCAGAATCAACGTTGAGTTTAAGCAAGCGAATGAGCCAATTGGAGTAAAGTGACATGCAGATTTAAATTTTTCCCACCTGTGACGAATGCAGCTATCGATTTTTTTGCATGCTAGTTGACATTCGTATCAGTCAGCTGTTGGCTCTCACACTAGCCAATAGAATCTTCCTGCCTAATCGTGGCAGCCAGCTATTGGCTCTCACGCTGGCCAGTACAAAACTACATAAAAACTGCGATAGAAGCATGAAAAAATCGATTATTTCCACTATCGATGGGAGTTGGGAAATGCAAAGTCGGTCTTGGCCTTCTTGCTAACTTGGTGAATGTGCATGTAAAGTTTGGTGCAAATCCGTTGAAAATTGCGGCCGTGCATTCATTACACACACACACACACACACATCCTGCCTTTTCTAGATAGAGACTGGCAAAGTTGCTTTCTATTGTTTTGCGTCGCGTCTGTCAGTAATAAAATGACGAGTAAAAGTTTATTTAAACGTTGTTATGCACGTTGTAGTCCTGTTAAGCCAGAAGAAATTTTGAGCATTTGGCGAATGAGCATCTAATTTTGCGATTTTTAATGTACATTTTGTTTGAATTTCCAACCATCAGTGCACTAATTGTCGATAGCAAAACAAGCTATACTAGTTGAATGGAGCTATCAAGCGTATAATGAATGCGTAGGATATGGTTTACTTCAGATAATGCCAAAAAGGCTTTGCATTCAGTGTTACACCAGACCATCAAAGAACCCAGGTGCATCAGCGGGTTGACTTGAAAGAAGTCTACCGAGGTACCAGGTACAGGTCGGCACCTTACTCCACGGCCGAGATGCGAACAGGTGGTCGACTCAGCTGCACTTCGGATGCGCACACGTTGGACAAACCGTTTGACAGATATATAAGCAAGCACCCGAAAGAGATGAAGGACAGTTTCTCTCATTGTGTACAATATATGTGTAGCATGTAATTCACCTCAGATAATGCCAAAACAGACTTTGCATTCAGTGTTTTACCAGACTATCAAAGAAGCCATGTGCATCGGCGAGTTGACTTGAAAGGAGCCCTCTGAGTCAACAGGTGCAGATCTGCAATTTGCTAGATCTCAGTTACTTCTCCGCACTCAACATTTGAACACGTGGTTGAACCAGCTGCGCTTGGGATGTGCACGTTGGAAATGACAGGTAAATATGTAAGCATCCCTCACGAGAGAAAAGGAGAACAGTCTCTTTCAGTAATTACGTAAGTCCACAGTGGAATAAATAATAATAAGAGATTCATCTGGGGTTCTCAGTTGTCTGAGCTGGGATAGCGCTACAGATGACTTGAGAAATGCATTACCAATTAAGAAAAGTGTTCCTGTATAGAGAGATAGACATTTACTACATAAATGCATTACAAATGGATTGTATCTGAAACGTATTAAGACAAGTGTTACTGACAGTATTAGGATATATATATATATATATATATATATATATATATATATATATATATATAAGAAAACCATAAAGATTCATTTCGTTCGGTTATAATTTATTTCGTGAATATCTATATATTCATCTTTTCAGATCGAATAAATGGAGATAATTCCTCTGGACTGATATATTAGATTGACAGAATGGAAAGCAGGAGAGAAGAGAAGAAAGAAACAGAGGAAGAAGAAGAAAAGTGGCTGATGGTCTTTTAAAAAGAGAGATACAGAGAGGGTAAGGAAAGAAAAGGGAAAAAAGAAATGTTGGATGGGTAGTAGTAAGCCTAAAATAGACTGACCCGGCCAAGATTTTTTTCCTTAAAGTGTGGAACTTTGTACATCGGGCTATACAGCTAATTGTCCGATACGGCCCGTTATTTTAGGCAGGACAAATCAACCTAATTAAAAATTAGTTAGTCTAATAAAAGGTCCTTAATATTAGGTTGGTGCAAAAATAATGACGTAATAATGTCGTTTTTTGACGTATTTTTTAACGTCAAAAAACGACATTATTACGTCATTATTTTTGCACCAAACCTAATACAAATAATAAATAAAAATTACAATAATATCAAACATAAATGAAGGGACTTTAAATACAGAAAAATAATAAAAGTAAAAATAAAAATCTGAGTAAGATGTATGGACAATAATACAAAAGCTGTTAATTTAGAATTATAAATATTGTATACATCGGCAAGACAGTCATAGAGCCAACAAAATATAAAGAAACTCGCAAAAAAACACACACACAAAGCAGTGTGATACGTAATATAAACACACACACATACATACATACATACATACATACATACATACACATGAATATATGTACACCTATATGTGCTAGTATTCATATAAACGAATCAACACTTCAAGTGTGCATTCTCCCATAGAAAAACAACGTTTTTAGGGAATTTTTAATTTGTTCTTATGTCTAAAATTGAAAATCAATTCGTTCCTTTGATTTAACAACTGGTTTGCATTTCTGTATTTGATTATTGTACACTATTTACATTATTCGGACTATTGTCATCATCTTTGTCGCCATATTTATTACAACGTTTCGGCCGTTGTACGCTCCGACCTTCAGGTGGTTGGAATGTCGAACTGAACCCTTTATTTTGCTCACTGGGGTAGACTGTTCTAGTTCCACGTGCCATGTTTAATGGATGTCACTTATCAGTTATCTCCTGTTAATTCCCCTCTTCAGCTGCTGAAAGAAATATAAAGGGGAGACAGGCCGACCCCTTAAGGTAAGGCTTCAAGAACACCAGAAAGCTTTAACACGAGGGAGGTGAAAAAATCAGGCGTCGCTGACCACATAAAGAGAGAAAAGGGAGTCCACCGCCCTCTGTGAGATCAGGTTGAGATCATAGACAAAGAACACTATTGGAAAATTCGTAAACTTAAGGAATCAGCACATATTCTAGGCCACAAAAATATCCCGAGCCAAGCAAGCATAGAAATGAATACAATATGGGAACCAGTAATAAGGAGTGCCAGAGAAAAGTGATAATAACAACAAAAAATGCAATATGAGCTCTGGTAAAAATATGATTTGATAACAGAAAAAATTGCAATATTAGCACTGATAAAAAATGGTTGCTGAAGACATTAGGTTTATAATACCCAGAAATTCATACACAGATGGCCATCAAGGACACATGGCGCAGTGGATAAAGTCGTTGGTTAGATCCAGTGACAGGACCCAAAGAGTGTGAGTTCAATACCCGGTTAAGGCAGTGGAGAACTTGGAGAGGGAAAATTAACAGGAGATAACTGATAACTGACATCCATCAAACATGGCACGTGGAACTAGAACAGTCTACCCCAGTGAGCGAAATAAAGGGTTCAGTTCAACATTCCAACCACCAGAAGAAGGCCGGAGCATACAACGTCCGAAACGTTGTGATAAATATGGCGACAAAGATGAGGACAATAGTCCGAATAAAGTAAATAGTGTGTGTATATATAATTTTTTTTACAGTAAGGATCACAGGGCCCGGGAGTTACTCAAGGTAGAGGTGTACAGAGTTAAGAGGCACAGTTTATGCAGAGGAAGATAACGGGTAACCCTAGACTTGAACAAGTTAAACTTACAGCAATTGGAGAAACACTTTCTTTGGAGTCGGTTCCACAGATCAACGGTTCGCGGGAAGAAGCAGCTCGAGTGGAACTTACATCTCACCAATGGAATACGAAAGGAATGAGGGTGATTCGCTACAATGGGCGTGGCATGGTGGGTCTTGGTCGTGTTGGTTATAAATGGTGAAACCAAGGAATGTAGTTCGTCTGAAGTATTAGGCTGGTGCAAAAATAATGTCGTTTTATCACATATTAACATATGTGAGAAAACGACATTATTTTTGCACCAACCTAATAGCAATAAGACGATTGCGACGTTTCGTCTTTGAGAAAAGGGTTGTAGAGTGGAAAATAATTTGTCACCCACTAAGACGCGAAGACGATTTTGAACTATATCCAAACTGGAAAGTGAAGAATGGGCAAGCTACTGTCCAAATATGACAAGGCTATTCCATGACAACACTACTCCATTTTAAACCTGATCTCTCTCTTGTAAACGTAACGCATGGCAAGAAGAGTCAGCTACTTAATGGAGCGGTATAGGGAACCGACCATTTTCCCAGTATCTTTAGCGATGGGGCGTATGTACGAGTTCCACTTGAAGTCTGGGTTGGGTTTAAAACCCAGTCGTCGCACAAGGCACGAGGCCACCCTGAGGGGACATCCATTCATCTTCATTGTTGATAGCTCAGTGTCCGATCGGCTATGATGTAATATAACTAGCTTGGTTTTCGACGCATGTAACCACCCTATCCCCCTACAGAGAAATTAGGACTAGATTGGATAAGAGACCAGCTGTAAATCTCTGGTCGTCTAGAGTTGGGGAGGGACGCCCATATACCGTTGTATCATCAGCATAGATATTTACAAATGACCAGAGTAAGCGCTTAGGCAGATCAATTATGTAAAGTAAAAAGAGGGTTTGTCCGAAGAGCGATCCCTGAGGGACGCCTACGTAGATTGCTAGTTGCCCCGGAGGAGTGTCCGTTAACATCGACCTTCAGGGACTTACTCGTTAGGAAGGGCATTATTCTATATAATCCTTTATAAAACACACTTTGTCAAAGGCCTTTAAAATATCTAATGCTATTGTCCTTAAATTCACTTCGAAACATCAAATATTTCTCCCTAGATGAAACAAAAACAAACCATCCTCAATTTTTTCCCTGAGAAACATATCCACCAATGTGTAAGTCATCGACTGCTGCTTTATTAGTGAACTTGAATATATAAAAAAAAAGCTTTTCGTTCGTAGTTGTAAAATTTGGTTTCATCTTTTATAGATTATATGCAAAACACCGTAAGGTTTCCTCTCTAAAATGGGTTTGTCATATAATTAGTGAGAAATTAAAGATTTTTTGTACAGTAAGTCTTTACCTGTACAAGACCTGTGACCCACTCGAGGTACAGAGTTAGATTAAGGGGTAGTTTATATAGACAGGAGGGGAAGATAATGGTTAACTCTAGACTTGCACTGGTTAAGATTGTAGTGATCAGGGAAACATCCCTTTGGGAGTCGGTTCAATAGAGCTGTCGTTTGCGGGAAGAAGCTGCTTGAGTAGAATGCGGAGGGAATCTGATGGTTTGCTACTATGGAAGTGGCATGGCAGATCCTAGCCGCGAAGGTTAGACCTCGCGGAACTTAATGTGAGAGAAAGGTTGGAGAGTGGAAAATAAACCATATAAAAAACGTTAAGAGGCCATTTGAGTTTATAGGAATGGTAGATAACGGTTAACCCTAGCTTTGAACAGGTTAAGATTCTCAAGTGGAACTTACTTCTCACCGATGGAATACGAAGGGAATATGGGTGTTGCTACTATGTAAGTGGCAAGGCGTGGTCTTGCCGTGAAGGTTAGGCCTAGCGGAACCAAGGAACGTAGTTCGTCCGAGCACTTTCCGTGGAAGTAGGGATCGAACAGTAAGAAACTCGCCATATGATATACTCAAGATGTTGACCTTCAATATTACCGTAAACAAAAGGTTTGGAAGGAAACCTCCGTTAATTCTAGAAAGAGCGATAACAGTGGAATTGAGAAATTTGATTTCCTGTAAAACCTTTAAGAAAAAAGATTTTATAAATTCCAAGCACCGTAAGATTATCTCTCTGTACCTTTTTAAATAATTACTTTCATGGTAATTGTTTGGATGAGTTCCTTCGCTATGGTACCCAGAGTTTTTGAATTTAAGCGCAGTACTAGACTGACGACAATGTCTCATCAAATTACACATGTAGTTGTAAGTTTTACGCTAACGGTTTCTTCTTCTCGCACTTCTCGTCTGTGGAATTCCCTTTCGGTTCCAAGCTTTCTAGCCATTTTTAATCTACAAAAATTTAAATACAATATCTATCGCTATCTTCTGTCCTCCTGGTTAAACTTTCCTCTTTCCGCTCATTATTAATGTTTCTATTCCTAATTATTCCACGCCCTAAAATCCCTTGTGTCTTAGTGGCTTTACTGCCTTCCATGGGGTGATGATTAAAAAAATACATATTTTAGTTTTTAAGATCTCAGCAAGGATCCCCGTAGTTGCCTGATCACAGATCTTGAATTATTAGTAGAAAAATGTTCGTGAAATATTTCATCGCTTAATTAAGGAATAGATTTACAGATTTTCTTGCATGCGTATCCCGGTATACCGGCATCAATTGTATACTTTGATTGCTCTGACGGCTTGAATCGATGAGAACTTCCGGTAGACACTTTACTGACTGATGAATCTGCTAGAAAGAGATTAAAAAAAAAAAAGAACTCTTTTTTTAGGTCTCATTCCACTTTTTATTTTATTGATTATTTTTATTACAACATTCGGGTCGAAAAGATTATAGACTAACAGTATTGTGATTGAAAAAAAAAGCAGCAATAATAAGATGAAGTAAAACTAGTAATAAAACAATAAAAAAAAAACAATGGCGAGTGTATCAATCCCGTGAGTCAAGTTAAAAAAGCAACAGTGATAAGATGGCTTGAAACTAGCAATAAAACAATAAAAAAAAAATAATGAAGAGTGTATCAATCGAGAGTGTTTGAATAAAAGGCGACAACAATATTGAATAAAACAATAGTCAGTCAGTTAAGTGCCATACATAATGCACGCTTGGTCGATCAGTCTTTTACGTTTCATGGCTGACTAGGCAGAATATTTACCGGCATCACTTTGGCATTACTTTCTGCGATAGATTGGTTGTATTACAAAGAGTATAGAACCCTGTCTGTCCTGTTATTCAGTCCATAGCTGAGAAGAGGTGGATTCATACTTTATCCAAGAGTATTTGCACGTAATAGAATGAACCCGACTGGAATTCGAACACAGTCCGCCATGCTGTGCTGTAATGTATCTATATACATTACAGCACAAGGCATATAATAATGAAAATTATATCAAGCTACAGTGTTGCGATAAAAAAAGCAACAATAATAAGATGGTATAAAACTACGTCTGAGATGGTGTATTTCTGAGATGGTGTATTTCTGAGATGGTGTATTGTAACTATTTACACGATTTACATAGTTCAGACTATTGTCCTCATCTTTATTGTTATATTCACGACGTTGTATGCAGCGTGTCGAGATAAAAATGCAACAATAAGATTGAATAAAATTAGTAATAAAATGATTCTATGTCGTTAGGAACTGATGATTCCCATAACAAAATGGCAACCTATCTCTTAAATACTATCTCTTAAATACATGTGTTATGTGACTTTCGACACATAATCGCCTAAGCGTGAATGACGAGGCAGATTTTTTCCCGGCAGGAGGGGTCTCAGACTGAAGTCAAAGGCCAGTGCGGGAGGTTTCCTCCCATCCCGAGGGAATCGACGAGTATGTTTCAACGATAAAGGCAAACTTTTAAGTTTCAAGGACATCGGTGGTGGTTTGGCAAGGAGAGGGATGGGCTCCGACAGGTCTATTTGCCCAAGACGTACTATACAGTTCTGTATGTGAAGTGAAAATTAAACAGTGGTCTCAGAAAGTAGAAATATTCTCGTGGCTCTCTTTTTTTTGCTGACCGCAGAAACTGTGGAGGGCCATGTTCACCTACGTTCTAAAAGGACACGAAATAGAAATTATCTTATTAACCTCAATCCCAAAATGCATGCTCCATTCAGCGTACTTTAGCTTAGCGTGGTAAAAAAATAAAAGTTATATAATTCGAAAACTCCTTGAGAATCGAACGCAAGTCTTTTTGTTTAACCGTCAATCAAGCAAATCATCAGTTCCTAGCGACAGTCAGTGATGTGCCATGCGTAATGGTCAGTCAATCAGTCAGTTATGTCTCATGTGACTTTCGACACTTGATCGCTTCACCGTGTATTACGAGGCAGATTTTTTTCCCGGCAATAGGACGGCATTTCTTTCTACGGTAGTCCAGAACTCGGTCTGTGCTGCTTTTTACTCTTAGCTAGGGCGGGGGAAGATGAGGATTCATACCCAATAGTATTAGCACGGAAGTGAATGTAACAAGATTTGATTGGGATTCAAAATCTCTGATTCCTTAATCCTAAACCGAGCCGCTAATCCATTACTCCACTTTGTCACCTAACGACATAGAATAATTTTATTACTAATTTTATTCAATCTTATTGTTATGAATCAATCTATTCCTGCCCCAGGCATGGGTAAATATTAAAGCAGATTGGGCTCTATAGCCTTGATTGGCAGTATAAGGGAAGGAAAACTCTGAATTCAAACCAACCTGAAGAGAGTTGGGCACCGTTAGGCTGTCTTGCTCTTGAGGCAACACTGCTGCTATGAGTAGTAAATGTCGTGCACCTACGACTTACAAGATTCGTGATCGAGAAATATGCACCGGATTTCGATTAAATGGAACGCATCGAGATCATAACACTGCTGCTATGAGTAGTAAATGTCGTGCACCTACGACTTACAAGATTCGTGATCGAGAAATATGCACCGGATTTCGATTAAATGGAACGCATCGAGATCATAACACTGCTGCTATGAGTAGTAAATGTCGTACACCTACGACTTACAAGATTCGTGATCGAGAAATATGCACCGGATTTCGATTAAATGGAACACACCGAGATTATAACACTGCTGCTATGAGTAGTAAATGTCGTGCATCTACGACTTACAAGATTCCTGATCGAGAAATATGCACCGGATTTCGATTAAATGGAACACACCTAGATCATAACACTGCTGCTATGAGTAGTAAATGTCGTGCATCTACGACTTACAAGATTCGTGATCGAGAAATATGCACCGGATTTCGATTAAATGGAACGCATCGAGATCATAACACTGCTGCTATGAGTAGTAAATGTCGTGCACCTACGACTTACAAGATTCGTGATCGAGAAATATGCACCGGATTTCGATTAAATGGAACGCATCGAGATCATAACACTGCTGCTATGAGTAGTAAATGTCGTGCACCTACGACTTACAAGATTCGTGATCGAGAAATATGCACCGGATTTCGATTAAATGGAACGCATCGAGATCATAACACTGCTGCGATGAGTAGTAAATGTCGTTTCCCCTCGACTTACAAGATTCGTGATCGAGAAATATGCACCGGATTTCGATTAAATGGAACGCATCGAGATCATAACACTGCTGCTATGAGTAGTAAATGTCGTGCACCTACGACTTACAAGATTCGTGATCGAGAAATATGCACCGGATTTCGATTAAATGGAACACACCTAGATCATAACACTGCTGCTATGAGTAGTAAATGTCGTGCATCTACGACTTACAAGATTCGCGATCGAGAAATATGCACCGGATTTCGATTAAATGGGACTCACCGAGATCATAACTTTTGGTCTGTATAACATCTTAAACGGTTGTGCATAAGAGCTCTACTGGTAACATGTAGCACTATACTACCTACCGAATGGTTTGCGTAACAACTAGCCCGGATCCTCATTTAACAAACCCCGGAAAGGGCAGACTTACCTTTGTCTATTTATGGTCAACGATCATCTGGCAAAGCGGGGTAGACAGGTCTCCATCTTTATGGATACAGCCAGTGAAGTGATGATACAGTATCGTTGACCAGGGATAGGGGACGTCTCAGACTGAAGTCAACGGCCAGTGCGGGGGATTTCCTCCCATCCCGAGGGAATCGACGAGTATGTATCAACGATAAAGGCGAGCTTTTAAGTTTCAAGGACATCGGCGGTGGTTTGGCAAGGAGAGGGATGGGCTCCGACAGGTCTATTTTCCCAAGACATACTATGCATAAATGGATATTTCTCCGGATTTTCAACCCAGACAGTTAGGCATACGGCCACATCACGTTGAAACGCATGTTCCCATACGATCGCCGAAGTTAAGCAACATCGAGCCTGGTTAGTACCTAGATGGGTGATGGTATTCCAGATGCTGTAAATTTGGATGTGTGGCTGGGGTAATAGATAATGGCTGCGAATAAGCTAATTGGAGAACCGATTTTCAGTTCCAGCCGAGTTCGTTCTATAAATTTACGAGCAAATGTCACCAGGAAAGGTAATTAATCTGCTTCTTTTCCCCCTGGCTATGGGTTAATTAGTAAGACTTGTATCACTAAAAGATTATTATCCCCAAAATATTTTCTGGCTTTAAAAAACCTGCAAAGGGTTGATAAGCCGTACAAAACAAGGAACAACCCAGATATGTCGGGGGAGGTAGTCAAGGGCCATAAAACCACACACGGACATAGGATTGATTATGAGGACGATGATACATAAAAAAGGACTAACTGATAAGGTGATTCCGTTTTTTTTTGGTTTTTTTTTTGCAAATTTGGCCCTATTAAACGGTTCTTCATTGTAATATATACCCCATTTAACCAGAACGCACTGGACACAACACCCAATAAATCCTGGGTATAACGATAAAATACATCCGACAGCAAGGCCTTTGGTCGGGAGATTGGAGGTTTTGAGCAGCGTGGAACCAATTTTTCTGTTGTTCCCAGGTCCACCCTGACCCGAGGTGGTAGCACCTGTTAGGGTCCCAACTATGAGAAAATAATCATTTAATTTTTGTTCGGTGGTTCACGAAGTATGAAGATAATGGTTTAAAAAAATGCCAGCAATATATTTATAAAACGAAAATGATCAGTAGTAATACACTCAATACAGCATTAAAGTACAAAAAATCCATTTTCATAGTAAAATTACCAGGAATACATTTTATAATCTACAAACTCTATATCTAAAAAAAAAAAAAAATAGAAAACATACGTTTGCCCTGAAAATATAAAATTATATACAAAATATCTGTAGTTCAAGTTATAGAATTGTGTACAAAGTATTTAGGTTTCGGTATTAAATAACCCATGGAAGTGTCGATATGCCGTAAAACAAAAATAACCAAACAAAAGCAAAATACATTAACCAAATTATTGTTTCTTAGTCTTAATGTAAATTTAATCTCGAAGATTAGAATAAATGGATTATCAGACAGCAGTTTCGTTCAATTCAGTCGGAAAAACTGCATAGCCGACCGGAAATGGCGGAAGACGTTCGGGATAGATATTGCTATGGATAGATGCAGGACAAGGTCGAACGTATGGGGCGCCCAGTGAGGATCGAACTCCCTATTCTGTCGTAATTGATCTAGCGAGATAAGCTTGCTAACCATTACGCCACGTCGAGGTAACCCTTTACCCAGCGTAGCATAACTGTGGCACAAGGCTGAAAGTATGGGGCACCCAGTGAGGTTCGAACTCCCTATGCAGCGATAATTATTACACCACTTTGAAATGCCAACTGATTTTCTAAGCGTAGCATAGATGTGACACAAGGCCGAAAGTATGGAGCACCCAGTAAGGATCGAAATCACTTTTCAGTCGTAGCCATTATACGATGACGACGACGTACCCTGGAGGAGATATTGGTGAAAACGAATAAAGCCATATTTGGTCAGTCATGCCGGTTCTTTAACATGGTGTAATGGTTAACAAGCTTGTCTTGCTAAATCAGTTACGACTGATTAGTGTGTTCAATCCTTATTGAGTGCTTCAAACTTATGCTCTTGTGCCACATCTAAAGTAAATTCGCTATTTGGTTGGCCACGCAAGCTCACCAGGGCAAGACGACGATCGCCGTTCTTTGAGCAAAAGGCAGCGTTTATAGAAATGGTTAGCGTGACATCTTAAAATGGAGCAACTTAATTTGTTGCAGGTGTTTGAAAGCGCTCAGCTGGAATTAAATTTTCTTTTTTTTTTTTTTTTTTTTTAGGCAGGAACTGATACTTTCCACGCTAACGAAAAAACAAAGAAACAAAAACAAAAGCAGAAAGCACACACACACACAAAATATAAAATAATGAAACACTCCCCAACAAAACCTTGTTTTTCAATAGCAAATTTAATATTGTTCTTTTTGTTTGAGCAATATTAGTTTAATACGTTTTTTTTTTTGTGATAGAACATTGAAACAAACCTCGAAGATATGAAACACTCCAGAATAGAAGTATTAAAATGTTAAAACAGTTTGCAAGAAAGAATTTGATATCGAAATATGAACTAACCTTCGTTTAGTTTGGTTTTTGTTTTGTTTATTTAACGGCATATCAACACTTAATGCCGAAATTCACTTTTCTCGGGAGCATTAGTAATTTCTTTACGAAAAATATATTGCTATTATTTTTCTTCTTTTTTTTTTTACAAAACTATATTGCTGGTAATGTTTATTACTACAAACATGTATTACTGGTATTTTTATAATATTTTTTTAATACTTTCATAATATTTTGACCCTAGTTTAGGGCTACCTATTTGCCCATAGGTGCGATCCTAACAGATGCCTCTACCTCGGTTCAGGGTCGACAGCAAATAAGAGGTGTTTCTATGCTCCTCAAAATCTCCCGATCAGTGGCCTTACTGCCGGATGTAGTTAATCGTCATACCCAGGACGAGTTTCGTTTAGAATTCTAATCGCAAGTATAATGGCAATAGATAGATGTAAGAAAGATTGTGAAGCGTCATTTTTCCAAATGGAAATGGTTTGTCTCCTTAGAAAATTAGAATTTAAAATCTTGGCTATTATTTTTCGCTTGTGTTATAAAGTTCACATATATTGCTGGTTAGTAGGAATGTGTGGAAAAATATAGAAACAAATAGATTGAGAAGAAACAAACATGGCTAGAGAATACAGTACTAGTAGGACTCAAAGTGCTACACCTTAGCAACCCACGTTTTGCTCCTCATCCATGAGCAAACGTTCTACTCATAGCGGATGGACGAGTCTATGTTTCAATAATCGTGTAGAGAAGGTTAGACAGTCTTTCGACACAACAGCCTGACAAACAATTAGTAAAAGAACCGGTTCTCCTTCTATCACCAATGTTAAGAAGCGATGAAAAATGGATAGTTTATAACAATGGGAGTGATGTGGCTTCCCTCTATCTTTTCTTTAAATGTTTTCTTGGCAGTTGTTCTAAAGGTCTATCTTTTTTGATACCTCGACTGTATAAATTTAAGCTAGATGGGTAGTTATGTCTCATCGTTTTACTGCTGAAATTGCCAATTGCAACCGCAAGTTCTATTCTAATAGTTTCTTTTCTCGAACTTCTCACTTTTCCGGTTTATTGTTTCCCTATCACCTATGATTTTCAAATGTTTTATTACAACATCCATCGGCGTTTATGTCGTACTGAGACCTCTTATGTCATTTTCCTTTCTCCTTACCAAAGTCTTCTCATTCTTTTTTAACCATTCCAAAAACTTGTCTGTAGCTGAAGAAGGTAATAATGCTGGTGAAATTGAAAAAGCAGCCTGTATCAAGAACTCAAAATAAGAATTGAATATCGAAAAGTAATGTTCTCATGGTGGAGTAATGGATAGCGGCTCGGATTGAGGAATCGGAGAGCCGAGTTCGAATTCCTGTTGAATCCATTGCATTCACTTGCGTGCTAATACCTTGGGAAAGGTATGGGTCCTCTTTTCTCTCCACCCCAGCTATGGGAAATAGGAGGACAGACCGGGTTCTAAGTGGTCTACCGCAGAAAGAAATGACAACCTAATGAGGAAAAAAATCTACATCGAAAGATACATGATCGCCTAAGCGTGTATCACGCATGGCACATAACTGACTGAACTGAACTTCATTTGATGGAACCCTGCTTGTCTCACGGACAGCTCTATGTTGGTTGTTCAATGGTTGGGAATGGAAACAAGCTATTTGTACAGACCCCTAATGGGATTTTTTTTATTTTAATTTTCATCATACTACTGGGTTCTATAGCCTTGGGTGGCAACTGGTCTACCGCAGAAAGAAATGGCAATCTACTGCAGGAAAAAATCTGCCTCGTCAGTCTTGTATCGAAAGATCCCCTAAGCGTGTAACATGCATGGAACACAACTGAAATAATATAAAACCAAATAAAGGGAGCAATCAATAAAAATCATACAGAATTGGCCAATAAGGATGGTAGATTTCTAAAAGACTTTTAGAAAATCAACATTTCACTCAGTGAAAATGCTGGGATTTTATGTGATAAATACTGCAACCAAACACTAGATTAATAGCTTTTACCAAATTTTGAGCATTTATTTTGAAAGATCGCCTAAAAATGTATATAAATACTTAATTTCTGCAGCTTTTTATTTGAAAAATGAATTTAAAATTTCATTTTTTCAAAAAAAAATCCAGTTCTAATGTTTTGTATTAAATATACTAAATGGTAAATATATTTAAATTAAAATTTTAATTACGAATCACCACAAGCAAAATATTTATTTTTTACTGTATTCGATAAGTGAAAACTGTGTAAATATTTTAAATGAATGCCAAAAAGGCGAACCAATGAATAAAATCTTACGCTATTTGTTAGTTCATAATAAAATAAATAGATAAAAGTGTATATAACACCATAATACTACTGGGTACAAAATGTTTTAAATTTGCATTGTTTATTGGTTTGGTTTGTTTTGTTTTGTTTTGTTTTAGGGCATAAAAACTTCAATGCCGACAAGATTTTTATTGCTCGTAATATTTTTTTTCCAAAAAGTATTTCTGGTAATATTTTCCCAAAAATGTGTTGCTGGTAATATTTCTTTTTTCAAAAATATATTACTGATAATAATTTTTTCCAAAAACGTATTGATGGCAATTATGGATTGCTAGTAATAATTTTTTTTTTCAAAAAAATGTATTGCTGGTATTAAAACCTATTTTTACACGTTTTGCCTCCAGTTTGGGTGTTAACTGTTTCCCCATAGCTGGGACCCTAGCAAGTGCGACCACTCCAGGCCAGGGTGGACCTGGGAACACCAGCAATTAAGAGGTGGTTCCCAGAACCTCCTGATCAGAGGCGTTGCTGTTGGACGTAGTTTATCGTCTTACCCAAAACGCGGATGTATCAGGTCATCCCATAAGTTCTGTCCGAATTTTGAATAAAGAAAACAAGTGACCAAATGTTACATTTAATTACAGATTCAATAAACAATGTATTTTCCCTGATTATCTATGACTTCCTTCCATCTATTAACAAGCTTACTAATTCCATTACTGTAAAATTATTTTCTCTTTGATGCGAAGAACACACAAATGTCAGTTTTAACCTCTTCCTGTGTTACTAAAGCTGTTTCTTCCAAATGATTCTGTAAGCTACGAAACAAATGGTAGTCTGAAGGAGCAAGATCGGGAGAATAAGGTGGATGAGGAATTTTCTCCCAACCAAGTTCTTCGATCTTTTGTGCCGTGATTCTTGCTGTGTGGGGTCGCGCATTGTCCTGATGAAACATCACCCCTTTTCGAGTCACTAGAGCAGGGTTTTTTTTTCTTCAAAGCTTGGGTCAAACACTCTAATTGCTGACAGTATATTTGAGCATTAATTGTTGCATTAGGTGGTAAGAATTCAAAGTGGATTATTCCTTGGAGATCCCACCAAATTGAAAGAAGAACATGAAGAACATTTACGCTGACGTGCCTTAACCGACTCGACCACAAAGCAGTAAATTCGACCTTGCCTACCGAACGCTCCTTTGTGACCGAGTCGGTTAAGGCACGTCAGCGTAAATGACGGTTCCGTATACGATGCAGGTTCGAATCCTGTCAAAGGACGAATATTTTCTATGAAAATTTCTCGGACATTCAGGCCGGTAAATGTTATTTAATACTGTTTATTATAAACAGAGCATTTACTTAAACACTTGTATCTATAAAAAGAACGTTAAACATAAAAATGTCTTTAATAAATAAATTGTCGGACTTTGTCCATTTCTTAATGTATATATATATATATATATGTTTGATTAAATAAATTACAGACATTATGTCTGCTTATTTTTAGCATAATCTCTTCATACTTACGGATAACCTCCCGTGTGTTACAATGAAATGATGCAAGAGGAGTTATTGCGAATAAATAAATTGGTTCTATTCTATTTTGTATAATATAGGATTAATTTTATTTTGTTTTATTAGGATCCATGGTATTATTACGAATGAGTTTTTTTTAAATGATTTTCTCATTCTCTTTGTAGGTAGCATGCATCTGGTTACAATATAAGCGTTTGATATATTTAAGGTACTTTGGGGAAGTACCTTGTTCTGTTTGATGTGTGTTGAGGTTTTTTATATATCATCTTATTTGTTCATCTACAATGTGGTTTGGGAAGTCATTATTAATGAGAATCTGCTTAATATTTTTAGTTCAGAGTAGAAAATCTTTTTTGTAGGGGAATTAATTTCTGCTCGGTTAATTAATTTGCTAACTATAAACAGGATGAGAAAATACTAAAAAAAAACTTGTCTCTTTTTTTCTATTTAGGATTGGGTTTCTGGTTTCTTTTCAAGACTTATTCAACTCTATACTTCTAATTATAGTTTCATTCAGTAATTAAGTCTTTACATCTAGTGTAGAATTAAATGTTATAATTTCTGCATAGCTCCAGGAATTCCAGTTTTTGATTTTTTTTACACTAATATAACTTCACACAGTAACTCTGTACCTTGAGTGGCCCTTGGGCCTTGTAATTGGTGAACATCAGTAAAAGAAAAAACTAACTTGATGAAAGAAACTAAAGAAAAAATAAACTTAAAGTACCCTATTTTAGGTACGCTAAAGAGGAAAGCTCATAATAACATTTGACGTCGGCTAGAAAGTGACTGGAGTCCAGACGTCAGGTCAGCATCGATTAGATGATGATACTAATACGACTTAAAGTAGAACAGAATATGGATATGCTTAGTTGAATGAACTACCAGAGACTTAAAACTTGAAACCGGTTCGTCTCAGTTAGTTACGTGCCATACGTGATATACGCTTAGGCGATAATGTATCTTTCGACGAGGAAGATTTTTTCCCGCAGTAGGTTGCCATTTCTTTCTGTGGTAGACCATCCAAAGTTATAGAACTCGGTCTGTCCTGCTATGGGAGGGGGAAGAAGAGGATTCATACCTTTCCCAAGCACGTAAGTGAATGTAATGGATTCGACTGGAATTCGAATTCAGCTGTCTCAGTCTGAGCCCCAGTCTATTACTCCACCTTTCGTCCATAAATGACATAAAAGTAACTTGAAATATATATATATATATATATATATATATATATATATATATATATATATATATATATATATATATATATGTGTGTGTGAAAAGTGTGTGTATATAAATATATATATATATATTATATGCACGGTACTTATTAGAAAGCGCTCAATATCAGAGATAGAGCTAACATATTTGGTTGGATTGATGTAAGTTTGTGACCCTGGGTTTCACGCTTTTGCGACCGTCAGACAAATTCTGACGATCGCAAAAGCGTGAAACCTAGGATCGCAAACTCATATCACTCCAACCAAATATATATATATATATATATATATATATATATATATATATATATATATGCGTGTTTGTGTGTAATAATAAAAGTAACTTGAAATATATATATATATATATATATATATATATATGAAATATGTATACATATATATATATATGTGTGTATGTGTGTCGATAAACACCGTGTCTACTTGTTTTTTTATTAGTGATAAACCTAGGTTGAAAATAATTCGTCCAAAAGGAGACAAACCCCACGGGAAAACGATAACAGTATTAACGCTAAGGAGGTTTTGTTCTCGAAATGATATTGGCTGATGGCAGTCTTTACGAGAATTTCATGCCTCATCAAAATCTTACTATTCAGTGGCTCATCAGGTTTCGTCAACGATTCAAGAGTTGGGTGCTTTTCTTTTTTTTTATTAAATAACTTCACGACTGTTGGATTTTCAATAATTTCCTACGCCTGGCGGCCATTTCATTTCCATGAACAAACTTGATTTTTTTAAACTTTTTTCTCTTCGTAGGGGGATAACTTCTCAGGTTTAAATCAACAACTAGCTAATAAACAAGAAAGTTGAGATCATCGATGCAGGAATAAAAATCAACAGAGCATATCAGAACAAAATATACACACATCGACACATACACCTGCATTTTCAAGCATCCAAACTCACATAAAAACATACATAAAAGTGCGTCCGTTAATCACGATGGAGTAATAGATAGCGACTCAGACTGAGAAATCGGAGAGCCGAGTTCGGATACCAGTCGAATCCGTTTTTTTATTAAATAACTTCACGACTGTTGGATTTTCAATCATTTCCTACGCCTGGCGGCCGTTTCATTTCCATGAACAAACTTGATTTTTTAAAACTTTTTTCTCTTCGTAGGGATAACTTCTCAGGTTTAAATCAACAACAGTCGAATCCATTGCATTCATTTACGTGCTAATACCTTGGGAAAGGTATGAATCCTCTTCTTCTACTCCTCCTACCTCCAGCTGTGGGTAAATAGCGGGACCGAGCGGGTTCTATAGTCTTGGATGGCAAGTGATCTACCGCAGAAAGAAGTGGCAAACTTCTGTGGGAAAAAATCTGCCTCGTCAGTCATGTATCGAAAAATACATGACCGCCAAAGCGTGTATCACGGATAGCATATAACTGACTGAACTGGACTTCATTTGATGGAACCCTGTTTTTCTCACGGACAGCTCTATGTTGCTTGTTCAATGGTTGGGAATGGAAACAAGCTATTTGTACTGACCCCTAATGGGATTTTTTTTATTTTAATTTTCATCATACTACTATAAACCATTACATTCATTTACGTGCTAATACCTTTGAGAAAGGTATGGCGAATCTTCTTCTTCTCCCCCCGTCAGCTATGGGTAAACAGCAGGACAGACCGGGTTCTTGGATGGCAACTGGTCTCCCCCAGAAAGAAATGGCAACCATCCGCGGGAAAAAATCTGCCTCGTCAGTCATGTATCGAAAGATCGCCTAAGTGTGTATAACGCATGGCACATAACTGACTGAATACAAACACACGTCCATGATAATCCTTAATCCTAATCTCTTTTTCTTACCCACTCTTTTGGTGTTTCTCTTTCTACACTGTGCCTCGTTTGCGGCTTGAGGTCAGACATCAGCATGCAAACAAGTAATTCAAAATGAAAAAAAAAATAACTTAAATGAAGCAATGAATAAAATGCCGACTGCCTTTCACAGTGAAAGATCTTTTCACGCATAGCGTGTCATTCAAACGAGTCAATTGCTCACTGACACTTTATGGTTTGTTTGGCTTCCAGCAAATCGTAATCAATCATTCTCATCAAACGATGGATTTGAAGACTGTGCTGGATATTGCGAGGATATTATCACTTTGGATTCTTGTAAACGATCTGTTATTCATCGTCATTAAGTATCTTATATAAAAATGAAGTTCTTCAGACGTGAATAAGAACGAAACCTTTTAAATACTGAATATTAAATATTTATATATCTTTCTTGGAGAGTGTCATTTTAAGCCAGTTCCTTTCTTGGTGGATGTGATATCATGTGATTGATAATATATATATATATATATGAACATGACCAAATTGTTTTAAACGTATTAGGAAAAAACATTCCTATAATTCTAGATACACGCATAAAACAATCCTTGCATTCATTTAAAAGGAAAAAAAATAAAATCATTCTTCATAATATCTAAAACTATAGTCGAAAGAGCTCAACTAAGAACACGGCCACAATGTACTGACCGTATTTGTATAATAAAACATTCCTCTAGCTCTAGATACATGCATATGTAAACAACACACACACACACACACACACACACACACACACACACACACATATATATATATATATATATATATATATATATATATATATATATATATATATGTAGTGCAAGTGAAAGGTTTGTCATTTAGCTGATTGATATTACCTTCAGCATCCCGACTCCAGATTTCGTAGACAGATTCTCAGGGAATTACTCCGTTCACTTTTTTTTCATAGTGTATGTGAGTGTATTTGTGTGTGTGCGCGCCCATGCGCCATTCTGCACGTGTGTGCGTAGGTGTCGAATGTCGTGATTAATTGTCCTTTTTATTTTTTTTTTCACTTCCCACTCACTCCTCAACAATTTCTATCTTTTTCTATTTTTCCTCTTTCCTTTCAATTGTTGCCATTTAGACTTTCTAAACATATTAATATATAATTTTAAACATATATATATATATATATATATATATATATATATATATATATATATATATATAGATAGATAGATAGATAGATAGATATGACTCTGTGTGTGTGTGAACATCAACAAAATGAAATCCGATGCAGTGAAATATATTTAAGAAAGCTTTGTAAAATTCAGCTCGCCATGATTCTTTACTGAAAATATCGCCAGGGACAATTTTTTTTTTGAAAAAAATCAAATTCTGCACGTTTTTCTCTGTCCCTTCAGCACAGAGAAAAACATGCAGAATTTGATTTTTTTGAAGGGTAATTCCTTTTCCTTTTTCCAGAATTTGATTTTTTTGAAGGGTAATTCCTTTTCTTTATTATATGTGAACTCACCTGATTTCGAGGAAAGATAGTGGAGTGGATTCCGTGTTCCCTTCTCTACGCTCGAATTTTGTCTCCCATTCCTTCCAGACTCGATGACACCGGCCCACCCCAGGATAAACAGGTCCGTCTATTTAAAAAAAAAAACGCAGTTTGGAGGAGAAGAGACTGATTCCTGCTTTTCTCAAGGACATCAGTTCGAAAGGCAACGCGAAAGTTTAGACAGGAATTTGCACTCAGCTTTCAGCGCCGATAGCTGTACGCTACCGGCGCACCCTACATTATCGCCCAATCATGCCTTTCAGAGATAAAACATGTTTTACGCTTTAATCATAATTCGACTATATAGATACTGAAAATTACGGTTTGAACTAATTTCGTCCATTTGCTTTTCGAAGTTATTCCACATTATTTTTGTAGAAAATGGAGACATATTGAAATAGGCAATTTATAAAGATCACACAATACATAGTCTCTTTATATATTATATAATATATATATATTATAGTAAATATATGTATTATACTACATACTATATATGTTATGTATATATAAATAAAAAGAAAGAACAGTAAGATATATAATCCGGTGTTATTATAGATATAAATATACTTGATATGGAAAAATAATTTGTACTTACATGAGAAACAATATATCACTAGGTTGATATATAAAAAAATAAAGTTTACTAAATCAGTGAAATTAAGTAACTATTTTTGCCGTCATTGTCATAATTTTTTACAAAAATTTGTAACCTAATATACATACTTATATTTGGTGTAAAAATAATTCTACATACTATAAAGGATTCTAATACACTTAATTGTTCTTAAAAAGTATAGTATAATAAAAATTAAAAATTAAAATATTTCAAATCGTAGTTAAATAACGTATTCTAACATAAACACCCCCAAAAATCTTTAAATATAAAAATGGAAAAAATGCCGTTAACAATAAATTAAAAAAAAAAATCCAGACGACATGCATTCAACGAATGTCAGATTTCATTGAAAAATAAATCCCTACCCCCTACCAAAACGTAACTAATAACGGATACATCAAATTACAGACATAATGAACACCCAGACACCCCTTGTCTAGTTGAAGTAGATTTATCTGTAACCTTGGAAACGTGAATTATGATTTTAGCTGTGTCTTTAAAACCCAGTAATTTTAAAAAGTTACTCCAAAATTCGCTTGAGGATGAAATGGAACTAATGTCTTTAATTTAATTACAAAATTAAATTCGTAGCTTTTAGCTTCCATTTTTGAAACATGGTTAGAACTGTGTAGCGAAAAAACCATATTTTAAATCAATTAATTTATAATACTATATATGTTATATGTTAATATTATATATTATAAATATTCCATATTATATATTAATATTATATAGTATATTATATATATATTATACTATATATTATTAATATTATATATTAATATTATATATATATTATATTATGTCTTATATATTATATTATATATTATATATATTATAACTTATATACTAATGTTATATAAATTATATATATTATATATTATATTATATATATTATATATATTATACTATATATTATATATATTATATATTAATATATTTATATATTATATTAGGTTGGTGCAAAAATAATGACGTTTTTTGACCTATTTTTTAACGTCAAAAAACGTGATTATTTTTGCACCAATCTAATATTTACATATTTATTATATTTATTTTTATATATTATATTATATTATATATTATATATATATATTATATTAATATTATATTATATTATATATTATATATATATATTATATTAATATTATATATAATATATATTATATTTTATATTATATATATTATATATTATTATTTTATATTATATATATTATATATTAATATTTTATATTTAAATATATTATATTATATATTATATATATATTAATATCATATATAATATATATTTTATATTATATTTATTTGCCTGTAAACTCAGTCACTATTGAAACTGAAAGACATTTAGCTAATCTCAATTTTAAAATGTTTCACAATCATTTGAGAGACAGTTGAAGATTTAATCAATTTCGCATCATCTTCCGGAGTTTGTCGAATAGAATTTAAAAAAATAATTGCCACCAAAAATACATTGGCGAAACAACTGGAGATTTCAAGAATAGACTACATCAATGTAAATGCGATTTAAAGTTCAGAGACACACACTTGATCACTTTTTGCCCTGAACAGTGTCATTTTTCGGAACCACTAAAAGTAATTTATTCACACAACCAAGCCATTTTTAAATTTTTTTTACAATTTGGCAGTTTAGGCGACACAAGTGAAATTGACATTTTTGACTGATACTTTGACAGGTTTTTTTTTAATCAGGGAATCATTGATCAACATGTCTTTGCATCAATTTTTAAATACATTCAAATAAAAGTGATCTCGGAGACAATTTGGAAATCTCTGTCTCTCTCTCTCTCTCTCTGTCTCTCTCTCTCTCTCTCTATATATATATATATATATATATATATATATATAGCATTTTATCTTTGCTCAGATCTATCTATTTTAATCTGTTCAGATTTATCTATTTTAAGCTTCTCAGGTTTATCTAACTTTTTTTTAGTCTCCTCAGATCTATCTATCTATCTATCTATCTATGTCAGTCTGCTCGTATCTATCTATCTATCTATCTATCTATCTATCTATCTATCTATCTATCTATCTCAGTCCACTCGTATCTATCTATCTATCTATCTATCTATCTATCTATCTTAATCTGCTCAGATATATCTTTGTAATCTACTCAGATCTATCTACCTATGGAGCTAACCAAAGGTTTTGGAAATGTTCATGAAAAAGACCTAGTTTCCACCATCACTTTCGAAGTCGTTTCCTTCTTCGCTCGCTAATCACTTGGCCTATAAAGTAGAGTGATTGCAAAGTGCAGCTGTTCAAATTAGTAAAAATGAATGAGATATAAAGCGAGTTAGAAAAAAAAAGAATTGGGGGAAGAATCAGAGATAAAAAAAAAAGAAAGACAGTGTGCTTTTGCTTTAAATATACAGACAGTAATTTTAATTCCTGAAAAATAACCGATTTTTGTTGATGTTTTCGCGCGCGCTTTTTGGCATTTTCCTGTCGACTGCTTCCTGTCCTTTTTGTTCGCATGAGAAATCCATTAACGAAACGAAAAAACAAACAACAAAACAAACGGGAAATCAAATATAAGATGGAAAAATACGACACTTGAAAAATCGATTCTGATGAAAGGAATAATCGAAATGTTCTTTTCTTTATTCTGATTGTAGCTGATTTGTATTTGTGAAAGATTCTATCGCAATTCGATACAAATCAAAAACAAACATGGCGAACTTGGATTTCTCATATTTTGCTCGTATTTTTAAAAATAATATTCTGAGATTAGTCGGCAACATTGACAGAGTGAATTCATATATAAAAACGTAGATTCTTCGTCAGAAAAAGGATATATATATATATATATATAGTTATCCATTGGTATAATCCAGGCGAGTCCTATTAACACAACATAGAATTTGAAATGTGTTAAAACTGACCAACAAACGCATAGACGAATGCAAGGGTACACACACACACCTATATATACATATATATATATATATATATATATATATATATATATATATATATATATATATATACAAATTCCCTCCAAATGTCTGAAAATACTCCCTCAAACTTTGAGCTCTGATATATGGACCAGTTTAATACACCAATAATTCTGAATTATCTCTCTTTCATCTTACTAAAGTTACCTCTTGATTGTTTTTTCATGTTTTCGTTAATTTCCGTGGATTCCCGTCGAATCAAACTTGTGTGACGATTAGGATCCAGGTCAGCTCATCGGTCTCCCTCTCCCTCCTCCTACCCACCCCTCCTACCTTCATAATATAATTCCTATAATGGTGCTTTCTTCTTTCCATATATCCCACTAAGTCCCCTATAACGTCCTCTCTCTCTCTTTCTTTCTCCAACTAACCAGTATCTCACGACAAACTGATACCAAAAACAGTTTGAAAAATCTGCGAATTTTAAAATTAAAATTCGTAGGCCAAAGTAATCCCAATAATTACAATTATAAAGAAAGCATGCATATATATATATATATATATATATATATATATATATATATATATATATATATATATATATATGATATACATATATCATTTAAGTAGACTTCTTATGTGTGCTATGTCATTTCAGGCCGTTGGCGACAAGGGCTATAAATCACCTCTTATTCTTTTAAGTTTCATTCATTATCTATCTATCTATCTATCTATCTATCTATCTATCTATCTATCTATCTCAGCCTGCTCGTATCTATCTATCTATCTATCTATCTATCTATCTATCTATCTATCTATCTATCTATCTATCTATCTATCTATCTATCTCAGCCTGCTCGTATCTATCTATCTATCTATCTATCTATCTATCTATCTATCTATCTATCTATCTCAGCCTGCTCGTATCTATCTATCTATCTATCTATCTATCTATCTATCTAAGTCTGGAAAGACAAAGTTAAAAATGAACAAAATATTGACAAAGTGACGAACAAACTAAGTATTGAACGAACAAAGTGTCGAATGGACGAAGTGCCGAACGGAGCAAGAGTCAAATTAACTAAATGACGAAAGGTCAGAAATGTACTTACAATAGAATATCTTTTACATAACCTGCATTCAGGCTGTAAATAATTATTTTAAAATTTTGAACTAATATGAAAACCTCCGATAAAAAAAAAAACTTTCTACATAATTGCTAACTTTTTTGAACAAGGATCTGCATTCAAACTAGAATCAAGAGTTAAAATTTTTATTTATCAGAAAATTGTAGTAAAATAACAATAATTTTTATTTATTTTTGAGGAAATTACAAATTTAGCAAAATATAATTAAAGACACTGAGCGATAGCTTTAAGATAATCTAATTCAGATTCTGATGTCGTATATATCAAAAATACTTTTTAGTCTTTGGTTTGGTATATTTTTTCCGTTTTGCCCATTCGTTATTTAGTAAGTTCAAGTCTTTTGTCCGTTCGGACAAATTCAACAATCTGTCTGTTAAATATTTAAATCTGTCTGTTAAATATTTTGTCCATTCATCAAATTGTCTTTCGGCAGCTTTCTGGAACGGACTCTCTACCCTGGTCTCGAAAGAAAGTCAGAAGATGCCGGTAGGCGTTGCATTTAAATTTTTGTAGATTCTAGGCGGCAGGGAAAACAAGAAACCGGAAGAGAGTTTCACAGGTGATGAGTGGGGGGGGGGGGAGAAACTATTAAAATAGAAATTACGGTTTCTATCTAGTTATTTCAAGGATAAAACTTTGAGACGTAGTAGCCAGACTATGAGGGCAAGTCAAAAATTATCAGCCCTTTCGCCACAACGTATCTTTACGCTTTTCGTATTGCATTCTGCTCGTGCGTGCTTACAGTTGGTACTACTGCGGTCACGTGATCGAAGTTTGAACTTGGTCACGCCCCGGTTTTTGATTCTGTTACAGTGCTAACATAGCCGCTCCGCCAGCAGTGTGCACCCCAAGGAGGAACAAAGAGTAGTGATCCGATTTCTTTCGTCGGAAGGTGTTGAAATACATCGGAGGCTTGAAGTGGCTAAAATACATCAGAAGCTTTTAACACAATGCGGCCTCTGTGCAATACCACGTAGAAGTGTGTATCGGGAAGTTTAAAAGTGGCCGGACAAGTGTGATGCACGAAGAAGGATCAAGACGCCCGTCAACCTCCACCACTGACCAGAAGATTCAGCAAGCTAGAGAGATGATTATGGCTAAATAATGATTTATCTAAGATGAGGTAGCATTTTCTCTGCAGATCCGGGTACCTGCTCTTTGTTCCTTGGTGCGCACTGCCAGCGGAACGGCCATGTTTACACTGTAACAGCAGCAAGAAAAACTGGCGTTATCAAGTTCAAAATTTGATCCTGTGATCACTATAGTACCAACTATAAGCACACAGAAGTGCGATAAGCATTTGCTTATCATCGTAGTACTACGCATAAATTCATGCGGTTCAATTACCAAGGAGAGGATCAAGACAAGACACATCTTTCTACATTCAGTCGAATCACTGAACAACAGAGATCCTAGTCAGCGTCTGTCCCGGAGGTGCAGCCACCTTAAAAACGGGGAACACAGTCTCCTTCTCTCTCAGCACTACAGAATCGCCCGTGGCTCCAGTGAAGTCTGGCCCTTTTGGTCCTGAATGAATCGCCTCCGAAAAGTTGTTGGTCGCTGTAGAGCTAACTTTCTGAAATGGGGATATGACATCGATCTTAATCCCAACTGACAAGGCGAGCAATCCCAAACTATGGAGCATCTTTTAGTTTTCTTGAAAATCCATGCAAACTTTATGACCTTGAAAGCTTTACACCGCAGGCAACACTGTGTGGGTGAGGTGTAGCGACTTGATAAAAATAATCAAGAAGAAGATCTCATCAGAACAAATACCATGAAAATATTTATATTTAAGGTCAGGACCAATAGCATTACGGAACCTTTTTTGGATTTATTCGACAATCTCTCGTATATATACAGAGCATCAAACCAGATATGTTTCAACGAAGGCGATAATGCCACTGAGATTCTACTGGGAGTGAAAGAGAATAAAATACTTTAGAAGGAACTGGAAAACCCAGTCCTAAGCAGGAAACAAGGGATGTCCGAAAATATTCAGTGCATGGACAAATGGGCAAAATGGTAGAAATAAATTTGTAAGATAGGTTCTTGTTAATAGTTCAGCAGGCTATTATTTTTAGGGGGAATGGTATCCCTGCTCGGACTTCCTGGTGTTGAGCTTTGAGGTCAGATGAAAGACAAAACAAGGAAGTCGATTTTGATTAGCTGAGCCAGTGTGAGAATGAAAAATACAGAGAAGGGGCTTTAGGCTGATGAGTCTTAACCGTCGAACAAATGTAGACGTATTTCTTTCGTATCTGGATCTGCTCCACAGGGGGAGAGAGAGAGAGAGAGAGAGAGAGAGATGGCTAGTTAGAAGATGTACACGTAGACGTTAATAAACTAGGTAAGTTAAAATTATCGTTAATATCTCTTATTTCTGGGGGAAAAAATTTCCGCCTCCTGGCCAGAAGAAGAGAGAGAAGATACAACAATATGAGTAAATCGAAGCCGTTGATCCCTACCAGAGAGATATGAAACTATTCTGACGAAAAAAAATACATGGCACGACACACTAAACTAACCATTTTAGCAGCAGACTTGTCAATAAATTCAATATAATCACTCCTCTTTATGTCAGTAGGAAACGTGAGACGAAGAAGGTGAAATCTGTTGCTCTCCTGGGGGGTTAGCATCAGCCAATGAAATAAAAAATGGTTGTCTATGTTGATTAAAGGACACCGAAATACTTATTTAAATACCTACCGTGCTGAAAATTTGGTGAGCGCCAAATCCGGACTATATAGTGGGTGTGGCGAGAAAAACAAATCAAAATTTGCATTCTATCTGAATTTAGTACTGAGAAGTACTAAATAAGAATTAGACGAGATATTCCTAGTTTTGGTCAGCGGAATGAGAACAATCTACCCCAGTAGATTAAATAAAGTGTTCAG
>OZ010584.1:33557359-33759859 GCA_963932145.1 Acanthosepion lycidas | reverse complement strand
GGTCTACATCAAGTGCTTTGAGGAGGTAGTGCTACCCTGGGTGGTTGCTGGTAGACCTTATGTCTGACAACAGGACTTTACACCAGGCCACACAAGCAGGCTGTCAGACAATTTCTGCGACCACATCACCCCTTATATCTGGCCACTTTTACTCCCCAGAGTGCAACCTCATTGATTATTATGTGTAGGCGCAGTTGAGCGAGAGACCAATAAAACTTCTTGTCAGCGAAAGCAAGGATTATGTCAGCATTCAGAAGAGCTGCAGGAGATTCTGCAGTCGTCTAGAAGCTGTGGTTGAAATCATTCGCGATTTTATTGAATAAATTTACTGTTTATTTTTATCAAGATGGTTGTGTGCAATTTTGGTAATTATATTTGTTAAAATGAGATGTCAGTGTTATTCCCATTTTCGCGTAATTTAGACGACAATTTATCCATCGCGCTCTGTATATGTGTGTGTGTGTGTGTGTGTATGTGTATGTACGTTACGGACACAAGACACATTACCAATTAAGTAAATAAAACTAGTAATTTAATTTCATCGAGACGCATTTCTTATAGATTAGGCAGTTTGATTAAAATTACATCATCTTTTATTTTCACTTGCTTTGAAAAGATCATTTTTTCCAAAGAATTTTCCTCTAGAATTAGCGAAAACTAAAAGGGCTTTTTATTTTTTTTACAAATGGACACACAAAGGCTTTTGTTCTTCCTTGAATCGATGTTCCAATGGCGAATAACGTATTTCGTATTATAATAAATATTTCCTGTTTCTCTTTTTCTCAGAAAATAAAAAAAATAAAATAAAAAAGAATTATTCGAAATGTAAATTGTTTTATTGATTGAATAACGCCCGAGTCCGGCCATTGAAAACCACTTGAAAATGAATTTTCCTCTCTTTTCTATTTCGAGTGGAATATTTTCCATGACTGGGAACATATAAAGACGTAAAAAAATTCAGTTGCTTTTATTTTTTAACACACACACACACACACACACACACACACACACACACACACACACACACACACACACACACACACTCTCGCTATATATATATATATATATATATATATATATATATCTTTATGTTTATATATATAGCTTTATTATAGGTTACATATATATATTTATTATAGGTTATATATATATATATATATTATAGGTTATATATATATTTATTAAGTGTTATATATATTTATATATATATATATATATATATATATATTATAGGTTATATATATATATATATTTATTATAGGTTATATATATATGTCTGTATATATGTTTATATATATATATATATCTTTATTATATGTAATATACATATATAGATTATATATTATTAAAGGTTATATATATATATGTGTATATATATATATATATATATATATATATATATATATATATATATACATCATTATTATAGGTTATTACATTCGAACATGCATATTTCCGCTACAAAAATGTATTAATCTATATATATACTAACTATGAACATTAAAGTTACGTTTTTAATCCAATGGGGTCTCAATTCATTGCCCAATAAGCAACTATAAGGCTTGAAATTTTTCTTTGTTTCCTTTTATATTAACTAAGATGAAAAAAATATGCTCAGCAGACATATTTCCACAAGCCGCATATTAAATTTCAAAGATCCGCATGTGGCTAGCGAGCCGCGGTATATTCACCCCTGATATACTGGATAGATATCCATAAGTTGCATATTAAATGTCAAAGAGTCTTATGTGGCTCGCGAGCCGCGGTATAGCCACCCATGATATAGTGGATAGATATCCACAAGTTGCATATTAGATTTCAAAGAGCCGCATGTGGCTAGCGAGCCGCGGTATAGCCACCCCTGATATACTGGATAGATATCCACAAGTTGCATATTAGATTTCAAAGAGCCGCATGTGGCTCGCGAGCCGCAGTATAGCCACCCCTGATATACTGGATAGATATCAACAAGTTGCATATTAGATTTCAAAGAGCCGCATGTGGCTCGAGAGCCGCAGTATAGCCACCCCTGATATACTGGATAGATATCCACAAGTTGCATATTAGATTTCAAAGAGCCGCATGTGGCTCGCGAGCCGCAGTATAGCCACCCCTGATATACTGGATAGATATCAACAAGTTGCATATTAGATTTCAAAGAGCCGCATGTGGCTCGCGAGCCGAAGTATAGCCACCCCTGATATACTGGATAGATATCAACAAGTTGCATATTAGATTTCAAAGAGCCGCATATGGCTCGCGAGCCGCGGTATAGCCACCCCTGATATATAGGGTAGATATCCATGAGCCACATAATAAATGTTAAAGAGCCGCGTTTTGACCACCCCTGATATATAGGATAAGGGTTGCAAGGTGGAGAATTACAATTCATGAATCAAAAGCCGTGAAAGAACGCTGTCGATGATGGACAGTATTGGGCAACACCGGCTCAGTTATGGCCAGCTATACTACATTTTGATCTGATTCTTTTAAAGATACATCACGGTAGTTGGAGTCTGGTACTTTCTGGGATGTTAGGAAGTACCAGATCTTAGATCCCAAGAAGTTTACCGTTATCATTCAATCAGATGTATTGTAACTATTTACACTATACCGTTTGGACTGCTGTTTTCATCTTTATTGCCTCATTGATGTCGTTTCTGTCGTTGTACGCTCCGTCGTTCATCAGGTAATATACGTTGGAATTTCGGACGGACACCCTTAAATTAGTCTACGTGGGATAGATTCCTCTAATTCCACGCGCTATGCCCTTTTTGGGATATCTCAATTTCAGTAAATTTCCTTTTAGTAACTCAACTCTTCGTGTTTTTGTTTCCTCTTCCCTGGCCAGGTATTGAACTCGCCACACGATAGGTGAAGTCACTTTTTGCATTGCAGTTTATCCTCTGTGGATTAAATAAGGTGTTCGGTTTGAAGTTCCAGCGTATATCACCTGAAGAAGGCCGGAGCGTACAACGGCCGAAACGTCGAGAATATGACAATAAATAGTGTAAATAATTACAACACCTCATCTCAGAAATGTAGATTATTTTATTACTAGCAGCATGGCCCGGCGTTGCCCGTGCTTGATTAAAAAAGGAGTGCCCTTTGCCGTGCTGATGTTGCTACATGCCTTACTTCTTGCCTATCTCACACTGCGAATTTTTTCTAAGCTCTATACTAAACATTAAATCTGTTACGGAAAAAGAACTAAACAAAATGAACACAAAACGATCAGCTTTAAAAAAGGACTCGTAACTGGAAAAGCCGAATGAAAAAAGAATGTTAACAACAAATACTTTTTCACACCCAACCCAGTTCTGCGGAATCAGAATCAACGTTGAGTTTAAGCAAGCGAATGAGTCAATTGGAGTAAAGTGACATGCAGATTTACATTTTTCCCACTTGTGACGAATGCAGCTATCGATTTTTTTGGTATGCTAGCATGCTAGTTAACATTCGTGTCAGTCAGTTGTTGGCTCTCACACTGGCCAATAGAATCTTCCTGCCTATTCGTGGCAGCCAGCTACAGGCTCTCACTCTGGCCAGTACAAAATGGCCGCAGACTACATGAAAAGTGTCGTAGAAGCATGACAAAATCGATTATTTCCACTATCGATGGGAGTTGGGAAATGCAAAGTCGGTCTTGGCCTTCCCGCTAACTTGGAACATGTGCATGTAAATTTTGGTGCAAATCCGTCAAAAATTGCGGCCGTGCATTCGTTACACACACACACACACACACACACACACACACACACACACACACACACACACACACAGAGGTAACAATATCATTTCTTGTAACTTAAAAATAAATAGGCTCCTTGTTCTATTTCCCGACAACCGTTATCCAATATTTTTCGAAGCAGTCAGGTAAAGTAAGTTTCGTACGAACGTATAAGCACGTCAAATTAACGTATATATACGTCGACCGCAGCAACGTAAGTTTCGTACATACGCATAAGTAATCCAAGATAACGTATATATACGTTGATAGCAGGCAACGTATGTTTCGTATTGACGTATAAGCACGTCAAATTAACGTATATATACGTCGACCGCAGCAACGTAAGTTTCGTACATACGCATAAGTAATCCAAGATAACGTATATATACGTTGATAGCAGGCAACGTATGTTTCGTATTGACGTATAAGCACGTCAAATTAACGTATATATACGTCGACCGCAGCAACGTAAGTTTCGTACATACGCATAAGTAATCCAAGATAACGTATATATACGTTGATAGCAGGCAACGTATGTTTCGTATTGACGTATAAGCACGTCTGATAGTGTATACATGTGTCAACAGCAGGCAACATGTTTCACACAGACGTATTAGTACGTTAGTTTAACGTATATATACGTCGACAGCAGCCAATGTATGTTTCATACGGATGTATAAGTACGTTTCAAAAACATATATACGCCAACAGCAGGCAACTTAAGTTTCATAACGACGTATGAAAAGAGATTTTTGAAATACTGGTGACAATTGAAAAATCGGGTAGAGATAGATAGATAGATAGATAGATAGATAGATAGATAGATGGGGAGGAATAAAATGGATTTGGAAGCTTTGGAAAGAAAGACAGAAGAAAAGGTGAAGAAAATAAAAGCGTGCAGATAGAAAGAATGAAATGAAGAGAAAGAAAGTAAAGGCGAAAGAAAGAAGAAAGAAAAGCATGTAGAATTTAAAGAAAGGAAAAAAGAAAAACGCGTAGAATGAAAAGAAAGGAAAGACAGAAAAACACGTAAAATAAAAAGAAGAAAGAAATATATATATATATATTAATATTAATTATATTTTAAAATATATTCCTATATGAAAGATTGAAGAAAAGAAAAGATTGTAAAGGGAGCGAAATTTATACTTGTGCTCGAACCAAGTACCCCTCGATCTTTAAGCCTCGAAAGTTGTAATTGCGTCAACGCTCCAATTTGCCGTTTCAAGTCCACCACATTTGTATGTCGTAATCACAGAGTAGGACGACCGACTGGGTCTGTTACAATGCCAGAAAGAAAGAGGTAAATGATTAGTTAGAAAAGACAATGCTTGATTAGTGCTCGTCTCTTTATTCTTAGATTGATTTGCTTTCAAGACCCACTTTGTTTTTCTTTTTTATGAAGAGAAATTGTTAGTTTACCTGTTCTTTCTACGATGAGTGATAAGAGAAGTGATATTCGAAGCGGACGCTAGAGGGCGTTAGTTAATTAAGAGACACTTCAAAACGAGGCTGAGAACCGTTTCAAAGCTGACCGGGAGGAAGGCGTTTTTTTTTTTTAAATATTGGTTACAACAGAAAGGAGGGGCAAAGAGAAAAAGAGGAGGAGAGAGCGAGCGAATAAGGGTGAGAAAGTAGAAAATGGGATGCGTAAGTAAGAGAGTGATGGAAGAGAAAAGAAAGAAAGAAAGAAAGAAAAGGAAAACACGTAAAAAGGAAAAAGAAAGAAAACACACAGAAAGAAAAGAACGCGTAGAAGAAAAAAGAGATTAAAAAGAAAAAAATACCTGAACATTAAAGGAGAAAGAAAACAGAAATATAAGAAGAAACATGTAGAAAGAAAGGAAAAAAAAAAGAAAGGAAAGAAAAACTTGTTGCCAGAAGGCAAGAAAGAAAAACAAGCAGCAAAGAAAGAGGGACGAAGAGAAAAGAAAGAAAAGAAAAATATGGAAAGAAAAGGAGAAAGAGAAAGAAAACAGAAAGAGCTGTCGGAAGAGATTTTTTAAATACTGGTGACAATTGAAAAATCGAACAGGATAGATAGATAGATAGATAGAGAAAGAGAGAGAGAGAGAGAGGGGGAGGGAGAGAGAGAGAAAGAGAGGGGTGAGAATAAAATGGATTTGGAAGGTTTGGGAAGAAAGACAAAAGAAAAGGTGTAGAAATAAAAGCATAGAAAGAAAGAAAATAAAGCGAAAGAAAAGTAAAGAAAAAACACGTAGAATAAAAAGAAGAAAGAAAAGAAAAACACGTAGAAGGAAAAGAAGAAAGAAAAGAAAAACACGTAGAAGGAAAAGAAGAAAGAAGAGAAAAACACGTAGAAGGAAAAGAAGAAAGAAGAGAAAAACACGTAGAATGAAAAGAAGAAAGAAAAGAAAAACACGTAGAAGGAAAAGAAGAAAGAAGAGAAAAACACGTAGAAGGAAAAGAAGAAAGAAGAGAAAAACACGTAGAATGAAAAGAAGAAAGAAAAGATAAACACGTAGAATGAAAAGAAGAAAGAAGAGAAAAACACGTAGAATGAAAAGAAGAAAGAAGAGAAAAACACGTAGAAGGAAAAGAAGAAAGAAAAGAAAAACACGTAGAAGGAAAAGAAGAAAGAAGAGAAAAACACGTAGAATGAAAAGAAGAAAGAAAAGAAAAACACGTAGAAGGAAAAGAAGAAAGAAAAGAAAAACACGTAGAAGGAAAAGAAGAAAGAAGAGAAAAACACGTAGAAGGAAAAGAAGAAAGAAGAGAAAAACACGTAGAATGAAAAGAAGAAAGAAAAGAAAAACACGTAGAATGAAAAGAAGAAAGAAGAGAAAAACACGTAGAATGAAAAGAAGAAAGAAGAGAAAAACACGTAGAAGGAAAAGAAGAAAGAAAAGAAAAACACGTAGAAGGAAAAGAAGAAAGAAGAGAAAAACACGTAGAATGAAAAGAAGAAAGAAAAGAAAAACACGTAGAAGGAAAAGAAGAAAGAAAAGAAAAACACGTAGAAGGAAAAGAAGAAAGAAGAGAAAAACACGTAGAATGAAAAGAAGAAAGAAAAGAAAAACACGTAGAAGGAAAAGAAGAAAGAAGAGAAAAACACGTAGAATGAAAAGAAGAAAGAAAAGAAAAACACGTAGAATGAAAAGAAGAAAGAAGAGAAAAACACGTAGAATGAAAAGAAGAAAGAAGAGAAAAACACGTAGAAGGAAAAGAAGAAAGAAAAGAAAAACACGTAGAAGGAAAAGAAGAAAGAAAAGAAAAACACGTAGAAGGAAAAGAAGAAAGAAGAGAAAAACACGTAGAAGGAAAAGAAGAAAGAAAAGAAAAACACGTAGAAGGAAAAGAAGAAAGAAGAGAAAAACACGTAGAATGAAAAGAAGAAAGAAAAGAAAAACACGTAGAATGAAAAGAAGAAAGAAGAGAAAAACACGTAGAATGAAAAGAAGAAAGAAGAGAAAAACACGTAGAAGGAAAAGAAGAAAGAAAAGAAAAACACGTAGAAGGAAAAGAAGAAAGAAGAGAAAAACACGTAGAATGAAAAGAAGAAAGAAGAGAAAAACACGTAGAATGAAAAGAAGAAAGAAAAGAAAAACACGTAGAAGGAAAAGAAGAAAGAAAAGAAAAACACGTAGAAGGAAAAGAAGAAAGAAAAGAAAAACACGTAGAATGAAAAGAAGAAAGAAAAGAAAAACACGTAGAATGAAAAGAAGAAAGAAGAGAAAAACACGTAGAAGGAAAAGAAGAAAGAAGAGAAAAACACGTAGAATGAAAAGAAGAAAGAAGAGAAAAACACGTAGAATGAAAAGAAGAAAGAAAAGAAAAACACGTAGAAGGAAAAGAAGAAAGAAGAGAAAAACACGTAGAAGGAAAAGAAGAAAGAAGAGAAAAACACGTAGAATGAAAAGAAGAAAGAAGAGAAAAACACGTAGAATGAAAAGAAGAAAGAAGAGAAAAACACGTAGAATGAAAAGAAGAAAGAAGAGAAAAACACGTAGAATGAAAAGAAGAAAGAAGAGAAAAACACGTAGAATGAAAAGAAGAAAGAAAAGAAAAACACGTAGAAGGAAAAGAAGAAAGAAAAGAAAAACACGTAGAAGGAAAAGAAGAAAGACGAGAAAAACACGTAGAAGGAAAAGAAGAAAGAAAAGAAAAACACGTAGAAGGAAAAGAAGAAAGAAAAGAAAAACACGTAGAATGAAAAGAAGAAAGAAGAGAAAAACACGTAGAAGGAAAAGAAGAAAGAAAAGAAAAACACGTAGAAGGAAAAGAAGAAAGAAAAGAAAAACACGTAGAATGAAAAGAAGAAAGAAGAGAAAAACACGTAGAAGGAAAAGAAGAAAGAAGAGAAAAACACGTAGAAGGAAAAGAAGAAAGAAGAGAAAAACACGTAGAATGAAAAGAAGAAAGAAGAGAAAAACACGTAGAATGAAAAGAAGAAAGAAAAGAAAAACACGTAGAAGGAAAAGAAGAAAGAAAAGAAAAACACGTAGAAGGAAAAGAAGAAAGAAAAGAAAAACACGTAGAAGGAAAAGAAGAAAGAAAAGAAAAACACGTAGAAGGAAAAGAAGAAAGAAAAGAAAAACACGTAGAATGAAAAGAAGAAAGAAGAGAAAAACACGTAGAATGAAAAGAAGAAAGAAGAGAAAAACACGTAGAATGAAAAGAAGAAAGAAGAGAAAAACACGTAGAATGAAAAGAAGAAAGAAAAGAAAAACACGTAGAAGGAAAAGAAGAAAGAAAAGAAAAACACGTAGAAGGAAAAGAAGAAAGAAAAGAAAAACACGTAGAATGAAAAGAAGAAAGAAGAGAAAAACACGTAGAAGGAAAAGAAGAAAGAAGAGAAAAACACGTAGAAGGAAAAGAAGAAAGAAGAGAAAAACACGTAGAATGAAAAGAAGAAAGAAGAGAAAAACACGTAGAATGAAAAGAAGAAAGAAAAGAAAAACACGTAGAAGGAAAAGAAGAAAGAAAAGAAAAACACGTAGAATGAAAAGAAGAAAGAAGAGAAAAACACGTAGAAGGAAAAGAAGAAAGAAAAGAAAAACACGTAGAATGAAAAGAAGAAAGAAGAGAAAAACACGTAGAAGGAAAAGAAGAAAGAAGAGAAAAACACGTAGAAGGAAAAGAAGAAAGAAGAGAAAAACACGTAGAATGAAAAGAAGAAAGAAAAGAAAAACACGTAGAAGGAAAAGAAGAAAGAAAAGAAAAACACGTAGAATGAAAAGAAGAAAGAAGAGAAAAACACGTAGAAGGAAAAGAAGAAAGAAAAGAAAAACACGTAGAATGAAAAGAAGAAAGAAAAGAAAAACACGTAGAATGAAAAGAAGAAAGAAGAGAAAAACACGTAGAAGGAAAAGAAGAAAGAAGAGAAAAACACGTAGAAGGAAAAGAAGAAAGAAAAGAAAAACACGTAGAATGAAAAGAAGAAAGAAGAGAAAAACACGTAGAATGAAAAGAAGAAAGAAGAGAAAAACACGTAGAAGGAAAAGAAGAAAGAAAAGAAAAACACGTAGAAGGAAAAGAAGAAAGAAGAGAAAAACACGTAGAATGAAAAGAAGAAAGAAAAGAAAAACACGTAGAAGGAAAAGAAGAAAGAAAAGAAAAACACGTAGAAGGAAAAGAAGAAAGAAGAGAAAAACACGTAGAATGAAAAGAAGAAAGAAAAGAAAAACACGTAGAAGGAAAAGAAGAAAGAAGAGAAAAACACGTAGAATGAAAAGAAGAAAGAAGAGAAAAACACGTAGAAGGAAAAGAAGAAAGAAAAGAAAAACACGTAGAAGGAAAAGAAGAAAGAAGAGAAAAACACGTAGAATGAAAAGAAGAAAGAAAAGAAAAACACGTAGAAGGAAAAGAAGAAAGAAAAGAAAAACACGTAGAAGGAAAAGAAGAAAGAAGAGAAAAACACGTAGAATGAAAAGAAGAAAGAAGAGAAAAACACGTAGAAGGAAAAGAAGAAAGAAAAGAAAAACACGTAGAATGAAAAGAAGAAAGAAGAGAAAAACACGTAGAATGAAAAGAAGAAAGAAAAGAAAAACACGTAGAAGGAAAAGAAGAAAGAAAAGAAAAACACGTAGAAGGAAAAGAAGAAAGAAGAGAAAAACACGTAGAAGGAAAAGAAGAAAGAAAAGAAAAACACGTAGAAGGAAAAGAAGAAAGAAGAGAAAAACACGTAGAATGAAAAGAAGAAAGAAGAGAAAAACACGTAGAAGGAAAAGAAGAAAGAAAAGAAAAACACGTAGAAGGAAAAGAAGAAAGAAGAGAAAAACACGTAGAATGAAAAGAAGAAAGAAAAGAAAAACACGTAGAAGGAAAAGAAGAAAGAAAAGAAAAACACGCAGAAGGAAAAGAAGAAAGAAAAGAAAAACACGTAGAAGGAAAAGAAGAAAGAAGAGAAAAACACGTAGAATGAAAAGAAGAAAGAAGAGAAAAACACGTAGAAGGAAAAGAAGAAAGAAAAGAAAAACACGTAGAATGAAAAGAAGAAAGAAGAGAAAAACACGTAGAATGAAAAGAAGAAAGAAAAGAAAAACACGTAGAAGGAAAAGAAGAAAGAAAAGAAAAACACGTAGAAGGAAAAGAAGAAAGAAGAGAAAAACACGTAGAAGGAAAAGAAGAAAGAAAAGAAAAACACGTAGAAGGAAAAGAAGAAAGAAGAGAAAAACACGTAGAATGAAAAGAAAAAAGAAGAGAAAAACACGTAGAAGGAAAAGAAGAAAGAAAAGAAAAACACGTAGAAGGAAAAGAAGAAAGAAGAGAAAAACACGTAGAATGAAAAGAAGAAAGAAAAGAAAAACACGTAGAAGGAAAAGAAGAAAGAAAAGAAAAACACGTAGAAGGAAAAGAAGAAAGAAGAGAAAAACACGTAGAATGAAAAGAAGAAAGAAGAGAAAAACACGTAGAAGGAAAAGAAGAAAGAAAAGAAAAACACGTAGAAGGAAAAGAAGAAAGAAGAGAAAAACACGTAGAATGAAAAGAAGAAAGAAAAGAAAAACACGTAGAAGGAAAAGAAGAAAGAAAAGAAAAACACGTAGAAGGAAAAGAAGAAAGAAAAGAAAAACACGTAGAAGGAAAAGAAGAAAGAAGAGAAAAACACGTAGAATGAAAAGAAGAAAGAAGAGAAAAACACGTAGAATGAAAAGAAGAAAGAAAAGAAAAACACGTAGAAGGAAAAGAAGAAAGAAAAGAAAAACACGTAGAAGGAAAAGAAGAAAGAAAAGAAAAACACGTAGAATGAAAAGAAGAAAGAAGAGAAAAACACGTAGAATGAAAAGAAGAAGGAGAGAAAAACACGTAGAAGGAAAAGAAGAAAGAAGAGAAAAACACGTAGAATGAAAAGAAGAAAGAAAAGAAAAACACGTAGAAGGAAAAAAAGAAAGAAGAGAAAAACACGTAGAAGGAAAAGAAGAAAGAAGAGAAAAACACGTAGAAGGAAAAGAAGAAAGAAAAGAAAAACACGTAGAAGGAAAAGAAGAAAGAAGAGAGAAACACGTAGAAGGAAAAGAAGAAAGAAGAGAAAAACACGTAGAATGAAAAGAAGAAAGAAAAGAAAAACACGTAGAAGGAAAAGAAGAAAGAAAAGAAAAACACGTAGAAGGAAAAGAAGAAACAAAAGAAAAACACGTAGAAGGAAAAGAAGAAAGAAGAGAAAAACACGTAGAATGAAAAGAAGAAAGAAGAGAAAAACACGTAGAATGAAAAGAAGAAAGAAAAGAAAAACACGTAGAATGAAAAGAAGAAAGAAAAGAAAAACACGTAGAAGGAAAAGAAGAAAGAAGAGAAAAACACGTAGAATGAAAAGAAGAAAGAAAAGAAAAACACGTAGAAGGAAAAGAAGAAAGAAAAGAAAAACACGTAGAAGGAAAAGAAGAAAGAAAAAAAAACACGTAGAAGGAAAAGAAGAAAGAAGAGAAAAACACGTAGAATGAAAAGAAGAAAGAAGAGAAAAACACGTAGAATGAAAAGAAGAAAGAAAAGAAAAACACGTAGAAGGAAAAGAAGAAAGAAAAGAAAAACACGTAGAAGGAAAAGAAGAAAGAAGAGAAAAACACGTAGAATGAAAAGAAGAAAGAAGAGAAAAACACGTAGAATGAAAAGAAGAAAGAAAAGAAAAACACGTAGAATGAAAAGAAGAAAGAAAAGAAAAACACGTAGAAGGAAAAGAAGAAAGAAGAGAAAAACACGTAGAATGAAAAGAAGAAAGAAGAGAAAAACACGTAGAAGGAAAAGAAGAAAGAAAAGAAAAACACGTAGAAGGAAAAGAAGAAAGAAAAGAAAAACACGTAGAAGGAAAAGAAGAAAGAAGAGAAAAACACGTAGAATGAAAAGAAGAAAGAATAGAAAAACATGTAGAAGGAAAAGAAGAAAGAAAAGAAAAACACGTAGAAGGAAAAGAAGAAAGAAGAGAAAAACACGTAGAATAAAAAGAAGAACGAAGAGCAAAACACGTAGAATGAAAAGAAGAAAGAAAAGAAAAACACGTAGAAGGAAAAGAAGAAAGAAAAGAAAAACACGTAGAAGGAAAAGAAGAAAGAAAAGAAAAACACGTAGAAGGAAAAGAAGAAAGAAGAGAAAAACACGTAGAATGAAAAGAAGAAAGAAGAGAAAAACACGTAGAATGAAAAGAAGAAAGAAGAGAAAAACACGTAGAATGAAAAGAAGAAAGAAAAGAAAAACACGTAGAAGGAAAAGAAGAAAGAAAAGAAAAACACGTAGAATGAAAAGAAGAAAGAAGAGAAAAACACGTAGAATGAAAAGAAGAAAGAAGAGAAAAACACGTAGAAGGAAAAGAAGAAAGAAGAGAAAAACACGTAGAAGGAAAAGAAGAAAGAAAAGAAAAACACGTAGAAGGAAAAGAAGAAAGAAGAGAAAAACACGTAGAATGAAAAGAAGAAAGAAGAGAAAAACACGTAGAATGAAAAGAAGAAAGAAGAGAAAAACACGTAGAAGGAAAAGAAGAAAGAAGAGAAAAACACGTAGAAGGAAAAGAAGAAAGAAGAGAAAAACACGTAGAAGGAAAAGAAGAAAGAAGAGAAAAACACGTAGAAGGAAAAGAAGAAAGAAGAGAAAAACACGTAGAAGGAAAAGAAGAAAGAAGAGAAAAACACGTAGAATGAAAAGAAGAAAGAAAAGAAAAACACGTAGAATGAAAAGAAGAAAGAAAAGAAAAACACGTAGAATGAAAAGAACAAAGAAAAGAAAAACACGTAGAAGGAAAAGAAGAAAGAAAAGAAAAACACGTAGAAGGAAAAGAAGAAAGAAGAGAAAAACACGTAGAAGGAAAAGAAGAAAGAAGAGAAAAACACGTAGAATGAAAAGAAGAAAGAAAAGAAAAACACGTAGAAGGAAAAGAAGAAAGAAAAGAAAAACACGTAGAAGGAAAAGAAGAAAGAAGAGAAAAACACGTAGAAGGAAAAGAAGAAAGAAAAGAAAAACACGTAGAAGGAAAAGAAGAAAGAAGAGAGAAACACGTAGAAGGAAAAGAAGAAAGAAGAGAAAAACACGTAGAATGAAAAGAAGAAAGAAAAGAAAAACACGTAGAAGGAAAAGAAGAAAGAAAAGAAAAACACGTAGAAGGAAAAGAAGAAACAAATGAAAAACACGTAGAAGGAAAAGAAGAAAGAAGAGAAAAACACGTAGAATGAAAAGAAGAAAGAAGAGAAAAACACGTAGAATGAAAAGAAGAAAGAAAAGAAAAACACGTAGAATGAAAAGAAGAAAGAAAAGAAAAACACGTAGAAGGAAAAGAAGAAAGAAGAGAAAAACACGTAGAATGAAAAGAAGAAAGAAAAGAAAAACACGTAGAAGGAAAAGAAGAAAGAAAAGAAAAACACGTAGAAGGAAAAGAAGAAAGAAAAAAAAACACGTAGAAGGAAAAGAAGAAAGAAGAGAAAAACACGTAGAATGAAAAGAAGAAAGAAGAGAAAAACACGTAGAATGAAAAGAAGAAAGAAAAGAAAAACACGTAGAAGGAAAAGAAGAAAGAAAAGAAAAAAACGTAGAAGGAAAAGAAGAAAGAAGAGAAAAACACGTAGAATGAAAAGAAGAAAGAAGAGAAAAACACGTAGAATGAAAAGAAGAAAGAAAAGAAAAACACGTAGAATGAAAAGAAGAAAGAAAAGAAAAACACGTAGAAGGAAAAGAAGAAAGAAGAGAAAAACACGTAGAATGAAAAGAAGAAAGAAGAGAAAAACACGTAGAAGGAAAAGAAGAAAGAAAAGAAAAACACGTAGGAGGAAAAGAAGAAAGAAAAGAAAAACACGTAGAAGGAAAAGAAGAAAGAAGAGAAAAACACGTAGAATGAAAAGAAGAAAGAATAGAAAAACACGTAGAAGGAAAAGAAGAAAGAAAAGAAAAACACGTAGAATGAAAAGAAGAAAGAAGAGAAAAACACGTAGAATGAAAAGAAGAACGAAGAGAAAAACACGTAGAATGAAAAGAAGAAAGAAAAGAAAAACACGTAGAAGGAAAAGAAGAAAGAAAAGAAAAACACGTAGAAGGAAAAGAAGAAAGAAAAGAAAAACACGTAGAAGGAAAAGAAGAAAGAAGAGAAAAACACGTAGAATGAAAAGAAGAAAGAAAAGAAAAACACGTAGAAGGAAAAGAAGAAAGAAAAGAAAAACACGTAGAAGGAAAAGAAGAAAGAAGAGAAAAACACGTAGAATGAAAAGAAGAAAGAAGAGAAAAACACGTAGAATGAAAAGAAGAAAGAAAGGAAAAACACGTAGAATGAAAAGAAGAAAGAAAAGAAAAACACGTAGAAGGAAAAGAAGAAAGAAGAGAAAAACACGTAGAATGAAAAGAAGAAAGAAGAGAAAAACACGTAGAAGGAAAAGAAGAAAGAAAAGAAAAACACGTAGAAGGAAAAGAAGAAAGAAAAGAAAAACACGTAGAAGGAAAAGAAGAAAGAAGAGAAAAACACGTAGAATGAAAAGAAGAAAGAATAGAAAAACACGTAGAAGGAAAAGAAGAAAGAAAAGAAAAACACGTAGAATGAAAAGAAGAAAGAAGAGAAAAACACGTAGAATGAAAAGAAGAACGAAGAGAAAAACACGTAGAATGAAAAGAAGAAAGAAAAGAAAAACACGTAGAAGGAAAAGAAGAAAGAAAAGAAAAACACGTAGAAGGAAAAGAAGAAAGAAAAGAAAAACACGTAGAAGGAAAAGAAGAAAGAAGAGAAAAACACGTAGAATGAAAAGAAGAAAGAAAAGAAAAACACGTAGAAGGAAAAGAAGAAAGAAAAGAAAAACACGTAGAAGGAAAAGAAGAAAGAAGAGAAAAACACGTAGAATGAAAAGAAGAAAGAAGAGAAAAACACGTAGAATGAAAAGAAGAAAGAAAAGAAAAACACGTAGAATGAAAAGAAGAAAGAAAAGAAAAACACGTAGAAGGAAAAGAAGAAAGAAGAGAAAAACACGTAGAATGAAAAGAAGAAAGAAGAGAAAAACACGTAGAAGGAAAAGAAGAAAGAAAAGAAAAACACGTAGAAGGAAAAGAAGAAAGAAAAGAAAAACACGTAGAAGGAAAAGAAGAAAGAAGAGAAAAACACGTAGAATGAAAAGAAGAAAGAATAGAAAAACATGTAGAAGGAAAAGAAGAAAGAAAAGAAAAACACGTAGAAGGAAAAGAAGAAAGAAGAGAAAAACACGTAGAATGAAAAGAAGAACGAAGAGAAAAACACGTAGAATGAAAAGAAGAAAGAAAAGAAAAACACGTAGAAGGAAAAGAAGAAAGAAAAGAAAAACACGTAGAAGGAAAAGAAGAAAGAAAAGAAAAACACGTAGAAGGAAAAGAAGAAAGAAGAGAAAAACACGTAGAATGAAAAGAAGAAAGAAGAGAAAAACACGTAGAATGAAAAGAAGAAAGAAGAGAAAAACACGTAGAATGAAAAGAAGAAAGAAAAGAAAAACACGTAGAAGGAAAAGAAGAAAGAAAAGAAAAACACGTAGAATGAAAAGAAGAAAGAAGAGAAAAACACGTAGAATGAAAAGAAGAAAGAAGAGAAAAACACGTAGAAGGAAAAGAAGAAAGAAGAGAAAAACACGTAGAAGGAAAAGAAGAAAGAAAAGAAAAACACGTAGAAGGAAAAGAAGAAAGAAGAGAAAAACACGTAGAATGAAAAGAAGAAAGAAGAGAAAAACACGTAGAATGAAAAGAAGAAAGAAGAGAAAAACACGTAGAAGGAAAAGAAGAAAGAAGAGAAAAACACGTAGAAGGAAAAGAAGAAAGAAGAGAAAAACACGTAGAAGGAAAAGAAGAAAGAAGAGAAAAACACGTAGAAGGAAAAGAAGAAAGAAGAGAAAAACACGTAGAAGGAAAAGAAGAAAGAAGAGAAAAACACGTAGAATGAAAAGAAGAAAGAAAAGAAAAACACGTAGAATGAAAAGAAGAAAGAAAAGAAAAACACGTAGAATGAAAAGAACAAAGAAAAGAAAAACACGTAGAAGGAAAAGAAGAAAGAAAAGAAAAACACGTAGAAGGAAAAGAAGAAAGAAGAGAAAAACACGTAGAAGGAAAAGAAGAAAGAAGAGAAAAACACGTAGAATGAAAAGAAGAAAGAAAAGAAAAACACGTAGAAGGAAAAGAAGAAAGAAAAGAAAAACACGTAGAAGGAAAAGAAGAAAGAAGAGAAAAACACGTAGAAGGAAAAGAAGAAAGAAAAGAAAAACACGTAGAAGGAAAAGAAGAAAGAAGAGAGAAACACGTAGAAGGAAAAGAAGAAAGAAGAGAAAAACACGTAGAATGAAAAGAAGAAAGAAAAGAAAAACACGTAGAAGGAAAAGAAGAAAGAAAAGAAAAACACGTAGAAGGAAAAGAAGAAACAAATGAAAAACACGTAGAAGGAAAAGAAGAAAGAAGAGAAAAACACGTAGAATGAAAAGAAGAAAGAAGAGAAAAACACGTAGAATGAAAAGAAGAAAGAAAAGAAAAACACGTAGAATGAAAAGAAGAAAGAAAAGAAAAACACGTAGAAGGAAAAGAAGAAAGAAGAGAAAAACACGTAGAATGAAAAGAAGAAAGAAGAGAAAAACACGTAGAAGGAAAAGAAGAAAGAAAAGAAAAACACGTAGGAGGAAAAGAAGAAAGAAAAGAAAAACACGTAGAAGGAAAAGAAGAAAGAAGAGAAAAACACGTAGAATGAAAAGAAGAAAGAATAGAAAAACACGTAGAAGGAAAAGAAGAAAGAAAAGAAAAACACGTAGAATGAAAAGAAGAAAGAAGAGAAAAACACGTAGAATGAAAAGAAGAACGAAGAGAAAAACACGTAGAAGGAAAAGAAGAAAGAAAAGAAAAACACGTAGAAGGAAAAGAAGAAAGAAAAGAAAAACACGTAGAAGGAAAAGAAGAAAGAAGAGAAAAACACGTAGAATGAAAAGAAGAAAGAAGAGAAAAACACGTAGAATGAAAAGAAGAAAGAAAAGAAAAACACGTAGAATGAAAAGAAGAAAGAAAAGAAAAACACGTAGAAGGAAAAGAAGAAAGAAAAGAAAAACACGTAGAATGAAAAGAAGAAAGAAGAGAAAAACACGTAGAATGAAAAGAAGAAAGAAGAGAAAAACACGTAGAAGGAAAAGAAGAAAGAAGAGAAAAACACGTAGAAGGAAAAGAAGAAAGAAGAGAAAAACACGTAGAAGGAAAAGAAGAAAGAAGAGAAAAACACGTAGAATGAAAAGAAGAAAGAAGAGAAAAACACGTAGAATGAAAAGAAGAAAGAAGAGAAAAACACGTAGAAGGAAAAGAAGAAAGAAAAGAAAAACACGTAGAAGGAAAAGAAGAAAGAAAAGAAAAACACGTAGAAGGAAAAGAAGAAAGAAGAGAAAAACACGTAGAATGAAAAGAAGAAAGAATAGAAAAAGACGTAGAAGGAAAAGAAGAAAGAAAAGAAAAACACGTAGAAGGAAAAGAAGAAAGAAGAGAAAAACACGTAGAATGAAAAGAAGAACGAAGAGAAAAACACGTATAATGAAAAGAAGAAAGAAAAGAAAAATACGTAGAAGGAAAAGAAGAAAGAAAAGAAAAACACGTAGAAGGAAAAGAAGAAAGAAAAGAAAAACACGTAGAAGGAAAAGAAGAAAGAAAAGAAAAACACGTAGAATGAAAAGAAGAAAGAAGAGAAAAACACGTAGAATGAAAAGAAGAAAGAAGAGAAAACACGTAGAAGGAAAAGAAGAAAGAAGAGAAAAACACGTAGAAGGAAAAGAAGAAAGAAGAGAAAAACACGTAGAAGGAAAAGAAGAAAGAAGAGAAAAACACGTAGAATGAAAAGAAGAAAGAAGAGAAAAACACGTAGAATGAAAAGAAGAAAGAAGAGAAAAACACGTAGAAGGAAAAGAAGAAAGAAGAGAAAAACACGTAGAAGGAAAAGAAGAAAGAAGAGAAAAACACGTAGAAGGAAAAGAAGAAAGAAGAGAAAAACACGTAGAAGGAAAAGAAGAAAGAAGAGAAAAACACGTAGAAGGAAAAGAAGAAAGAAGAGAAAAACACGTAGAAGGAAAAGAAGAAAGAAGAGAAAAACACGTAGAAGGAAAAGAAGAAAGAAGAGAAAAACACGTAGAATGAAAAGAAGAAAGAAAAGAAAAACACGTAGAATGAAAAGAAGAAAGAAAAGAAAAACACGTAGAATGAAAAGAAGAAAGAAAAGAAAAACACGTAGAAGGAAAAGAAGAAAGAAAAGAAAAACACGTAGAAGGAAAAGAAGAAAGAAGAGAAAAACACGTAGAAGGAAAAGAAGAAAGAAGAGAAAAACACGTAGAATGAAAAGAAGAAAGAAAAGAAAAACACGTAGAAGGAAAAGAAGAAAGAAGAGAAAAACACGTAGAATGAAAAGAAGAAAGAAGAGAAAAACACGTAGAAGGAAAAGAAGAAAGAAAAGAAAAACACGTAGAAGGAAAAGAAGAAAGAAGAGAAAAACACGTAGAATGAAAAGAAGAAAGAAAAGAAAAACACGTAGAAGGAAAAGAAGAAAGAAAAGAAAAACACGTAGAAGGAAAAGAAGAAAGAAGAGAAAAACACGTAGAATGAAAAGAAGAAAGAAGAGAAAAACACGTAGAATGAAAAGAAGAAAGAAAAGAAAAACACGTAGAATGAAAAGAAGAAAGAAGAGAAAAACACGTAGAAGGAAAAGAAGAAAGAAAAGAAAAACACGTAGAAAGAAAAGAAGAAAGAAAAGAAAAACACGTAGAAGGAAAAGAAGAAAGAAGAGAAAAACACGTAGAATGAAAAGAAGAAAGAATAGAAAAACACGTAGAAGGAAAAGAAGAAAGAAAAGAAAAACACGTAGAAGGAAAAGAAGAAAGAAGAGAAAAACACGTAGAATGAAAAGAAGAACGAAGAGAAAAACACGTAGAATGAAAAGAAGAAAGAAAAGAAAAACACGTAGAAGGAAAAGAAGAAAGAAAAGAAAAACACGTAGAAGGAAAAGAAGAAAGAAAAGAAAAACACGTAGAAGGAAAAGAAGAAAGAAGAGAAAAACACGTAGAATGAAAAGAAGAAAGAAGAGAAAAACACGTAGAATGAAAAGAAGAAAGAAGAGAAAAACACGTAGAATGAAAAGAAGAAAGAAAAGAAAAACACGTAGAAGGAAAAGAAGAAAGAAAAGAAAAACACGTAGAATGAAAAGAAGAAAGAAGAGAAAAACACGTAGAATTAAAAGAAGAAAGAAGAGAAAAACACGTAGAAGGAAAAGAAGAAAGAAGAGAAAAACACGTAGAAGGAAAAGAAGAAAGAAGAGAAAAACACGTAGAAGGAAAAGAAGAAAGAAGAGAAAAACACGTAGAATGAAAAGAAGAAAGAAGAGAAAAACACGTAGAATGAAAAGAAGAAAGAAGAGAAAAACACGTAGAAGGAAAAGAAGAAAGAAAAGAAAAACACGTAGAAGCAAAAGAAGAAAGAAAAGAAAAACACGTAGAAGGAAAAGAAGAAAGAAGAGAAAAACACGTAGAATGAAAAGAAGAAAGAATAGAAAAAGACGTAGAAGGAAAAGAAGAAAGAAAAGAAAAACACGTAGAAGGAAAAGAAGAAAGAAGAGAAAAACACGTAGAATGAAAAGAAGAACGAAGAGAAAAACACGTAGAATGAAAAGAAGAAAGAAAAGAAAAACACGTAGAAGGAAAAGAAGAAAGAAAAGAAAAACACGTAGAAGGAAAAGAAGAAAGAAAAGAAAAACACGTAGAAGGAAAAGAAGAAAGAAGAGAAAAACACGTAGAATGAAAAGAAGAAAGAAGAGAAAAACACGTAGAATGAAAAGAAGAAAGAAAAGAAAAACACGTAGAAGGAAAAGAAGAAAGAAAAGAAAAACACGTAGAATGAAAAGAAGAAAGAAGAGAAAAACACGTAGAATGAAAAGAAGAAAGAAGAGAAAAACACGTAGAAGGAAAAGAAGAAATAAGAGAAAAACACGTAGAAGGAAAAGAAGAAAGAAGAGAAAAACACGTAGAAGGAAAAGAAGAAAGAAGAGAAAAACACGTAGAATGAAAAGAAGAAAGAAGAGAAAAACACGTAGAATGAAAATAAGAAAGAAGAGAAAAACACGTAGAAGGAAAAGAAGAAACAAGAGAAAAACACGTAGAAGGAAAAGAAGAAAGAAGAGAAAAACACGTAGAAGGAAAAGAAGAAAGAAGAGAAAAACACGTAGAAGGAAAAGAAGAAAGAAGAGAAAAACACGTAGAAGGAAAAGAAGAAAGAAGAGAAAAACACGTAGAAGGAAAAGAAGAAAGAAGAGAAAAACACGTAGAATGAAAAGAAGAAAGAAAAGAAAAACACGTAGAATGAAAAGAAGAAAGAAAAGAAAAACACGTAGAATGAAAAGAAGAAAGAAAAGAAAAACACGTAGAAGGAAAAGAAGAAAGAAAAGAAAAACACGTAGAAGGAAAAGAAGAAAGAAGAGAAAAACACGTAGAAGGAAAAGAAGAAAGAAGAGAAAAACACGTAGAATGAAAAGAAGAAAGAAAAGAAAAACACGTAGAAGGAAAAGAAGAAAGAAGAGAAAAACACGTAGAATGAAAAGAAGAAAGAAGAGAAAAACACGTAGAAGGAAAAGAAGAAAGAAAAGAAAAACACGTAGAAGGAAAAGAAGAAAGAAGAGAAAAACACGTAGAATGAAAAGAAGAAAGAAAAGAAAAACACGTAGAAAGAAAAGAAGAAAGAAGAGAAAAACACGTAGAATGAAAAGAAGAAAGAAGAGAAAAACACGTAGAATGAAAAGAAGAAAGAAAAGAAAAACACGTAGAATGAAAAGAAGAAAGAAAAGAAAAACACGTAGAAGGAAAAGAAGAAAGAAAAGAAAAACACGTAGAAGGAAAAGAAGAAAGAAAAGAAAAACACGTAGAAGGAAAAGAAGAAAGAAGAGAAAAACACGTAGAATGAAAAGAAGAAAGAAGAGAAAAACACGTAGAATGAAAAGAAGAAAGAAAAGAAAAACACGTAGAATGAAAAGAAGAAAGAAGAGAAAAACACGTAGAATGAAAAGAAGAAAGAAAAGAAAAACACGTAGAAGGAAAAGAAGAAAGAAGAGAAAAACACGTAGAATGAAAAGAAGAAAGAAAAGAAAAAACACGTAGAATGAAAAGAAGAAAGAAAAGAAAAACACGTAGAAGGAAAAGAAGAAAGAAAAGAAAAACACGTAGAAGGAAAAGAAGAAAGAAGAGAAAAACACGTAGAATGAAAAGAAGAAAGAAGAGAAAAACACGTAGAATGAAAAGAAGAAAGAAAAGAAAAACACGTAGAATGAAAAGAAGAAAGAAAAGAAAAACACGTAGAAGGAAAAGAAGAAAGAAAAGAAAAACACGTAGAAGGAAAAGAAGAAAGAAAAGAAAAACACGTAGAATGAAAAGAAGAAAGAAGAGAAAAACACGTAGAATGAAAAGAAGAAAGAAGAGAAAAACACGTAGAATGAAAAGAAGAAAGAAAAGAAAAACACGTAGAATGAAAAGAAGAAAGAAAAGAAAAACACGTAGAATGAAAAGAAGAAAGAAGAGAAAAACACGTAGAATGAAAAGAAGAAAGAAAAGAAAAACACGTAGAATGAAAAGAAGAAAGAAAAGAAAAACACGTAGAATGAAAAGAAGAAAGAAAAGAAAAACACGTAGAAGGAAAAGAAGAAAGAAGAGAAAAACACGTAGAAGGAAAAGAAGAAAGAAGAGAGAAACACGTAGAATGAAAAGAAGAAAGAAAAGAAAAACACGTAGAATGAAAAGAAGAAAGAAAAGAAAAACACGTAGAAGGAAAAGAAGAAAGAAGAGAAAAACACGTAGAATGAAAAGAAGAAAGAAAAGAAAAACACGTAGAATGAAAAGAAGAAAGAAAAGAAAAACACGTAGAAGGAAAAGAAGAAAGAAAAGAAAAACACGTAGAAGGAAAAGAAGAAAGAAGAGAAAAACACGTAGAATGAAAAGAAGAAAGAAAAGAAAAACACGTAGAAGGAAAAGAAGAAAGAAAAGAAAAACACGTAGAAGGAAAAGAAGAAAGAAGAGAAAAACACGTAGAATGAAAAGAAGAAAGAAAAGAAAAACACGTAGAAGGAAAAGAAGAAAGAAAAGAAAAACACGTAGAAGGAAAAGAAGAAAGAAGAGAAAAACACGTAGAATGAAAAGAAGAAAGAAGAGAAAAACACGTAGAATGAAAAGAAGAAAGAAGAGAAAAACACGTAGAAGGAAAAGAAGAAAGAAAAGAAAAACACGTAGAAGGAAAAGAAGAAAGAAGAGAAAAACACGTAGAAGGAAAAGAAGAAAGAAGTGAAAAACACGTAGAAGGAAAAGAAGAAAGAAGAGAAAAACACGTAGAATGAAAAGAAGAAAGAAAAGAAAAACACGTAGAAGGAAAAGAAGAAAGAAGAGAAAAACACGTAGAATGAAAAGAAGAAAGAAAAGAAAAACACGTAGAAGGAAAAGAAGAAAGAAAAGAAAAACACGTAGAAGGAAAAGAAGAAAGAAGAGAAAAACACGTAGAATGAAAAGAAGAAAGAAGAGAAAAACACGTAGAATGAAAAGAAGAAAGAAGAGAAAAACACGTAGAAGGAAAAGAAGAAAGAAGAGAAAAACACGTAGAAGGAAAAGAAGAAAGAAGAGAAAAACACGTAGAAGGAAAAGAAGAAAGAAGAGAAAAACACGTAGAAGGAAAAGAAGAAAGAAAAGAAAAACACGTAGAATGAAAAGAAGAAAGAAAAGAAAAACACGTAGAATGAAAAGAAGAAAGAAGAGAAAAACACGTAGAAGGAAAAGAAGAAAGAAGAGAAAAACACGTAGAAGGAAAAGAAGAAAGAAGAGAAAAACACGTAGAATGAAAAGAAGAAAGAAGAGAAAAACACGTAGAATGAAAAGAAGAAAGAAAAGAAAAACACGTAGAAGGAAAAGAAGAAAGAAAAGAAAAACACGTAGAAGGAAAAGAAGAAAGAAGAGAAAAACACGTAGAATGAAAAGAAGAAAGAAGAGAAAAACACGTAGAATGAAAAGAAGAAAGAAGAGAAAAACACGTAGAATGAAAAGAAGAAAGAAGAGAAAAACACGTAGAATGAAAAGAATAAAGAAGAGAAAAACACGTAGAATGAAAAGAAGAAAGAAGAGAAAAACACGTAGAATGAAAAGAAGAAAGAAAAGAAAAACACGTAGAATGAAAAGAAGAAAGAAAAGAAAAACACGTAGAAGGAAAAGAAGAAAGAAAAGAAAAACACGTAGAAGGAAAAGAAGAAAGAAGAGAAAAACACGTAGAATGAAAAGAAGAAAGAAAAGAAAAACACGTAGAATGAAAAGAAGAAAGAAGAGAAAAACACGTAGAAGTAAAAGAAGAAAGAAAAGAAAAACACGTAGAAGTAAAAGAAGAAAGAAGAGAAAAACACGTAGAAGGAAAAGAAGAAAGAAGAGAAAAACACGTAGAAGGAAAAGAAGAAAGAAGAGAACAACACGTAGAAGGAAAAGAAGAAAGAAAAGAAAAACACGTAGAATGAAAAGAAGAAAGAAGAGAAAAACACGTAGAATGAAAAGAAGAAAGAAGAGAAAAACACGTAGAATGAAAAGAAGAAAGAAAAGAAAAACACGTAGAAGGAAAAGAAGAAAGAAGAGAAAAACACGTAGAATGAAAAGAAGAAAGAAAAGAAAAACACGTAGAATGAAAAGAAGAAAGAAGAGAAAAACACGTAGAATGAAAAGAAGAAAGAAAAGAAAAACACGTAGAAGTAAAAGAAGAAAGAAGAGAAAAACACGTAGAAGGAAAAGAAGAAAGAAAAGAAAAACACGTAGAAGGAAAAGAAGAAAGAAGAGAAAAACACGTAGAATGAAAAGAAGAAAGAAAAGAAAAACACGTAGAATGAAAAGAAGAAAGAAGAGAAAAACACGTAGAATGAAAAGAAGAAAGAAGAGAAAAACACGTAGAAGGAAAAGAAGAAAGAAAAGAAAAACACGTAGAATGAAAAGAAGAAAGAAGAGAAAAACACGTAGAAGGAAAAGAAGAAAGAAAAGAAAAACACGTAGAATGAAAAGAAGAAAGAAGAGAAAAACACGTAGAAGGAAAAGAAGAAAGAAGAGAAAAACACGTAGAATGAAAAGAAGAAAGAAAAGAAAAACACGTAGAATGAAAAGAAGAAAGAAGAGAAAAACACGTAGAAGGAAAAGAAGAAAGAAGAGAAAAACACGTAGAATGAAAAGAAGAAAGAAGAGAAAAACACGTAGAAGGAAAAGAAGAAAGAAAAGAAAAACACGTAGAATGAAAAGAAGAAAGAAGAGAAAAACACGTAGAATGAAAAGAAGAAAGAAAAGAAAAACACGTAGAATGAAAAGAAGAAAGAAAAGAAAAACACGTAGAAGGAAAAGAAGAAAGAAGAGAAAAACACGTAGAATGAAAAGAAGAAAGAAAAGAAAAACACGTAGAAGGAAAAGAAGAAAGAAGAGAAAAACACGTAGAATGAAAAGAAGAAAGAAGAGAAAAACACGTAGAATGAAAAGAAGAAAGAAAAGAAAAACACGTAGAAGGAAAAGAAGAAAGAAGAGAAAAACACGTAGAATGAAAAGAAGAAAGAAGAGAAAAACACGTAGAATGAAAAGAAGAAAGAAAAGAAAAACACGTAGAAGGAAAAGAAGAAAGAAGAGAAAAACACGTAGAATGAAAAGAAGAAAGAAAAGAAAAACACGTAGAATGAAAAGAAGAAAGAAAAGAAAAACACGTAGAAGGAAAAGAAGAAAGAAAAGAAAAACACGTAGAAGGAAAACAAGAAAGAAGAGAAAAACACGTAGAATGAAAAGAAGAAAGAAAAGAAAAACACGTAGAATGAAAAGAAGAAAGAAAAGAAAAACACGTAGAATGAAAAGAAGAAAGAAAAGAAAAACACGTAGAAGGAAAAGAAGAAAGAAAAGAAAAACACGTAGAAGGAAAAGAAGAAAGAAGAGAAAAACACGTAGAATGAAAAGAAGAAAGAAGAGAAAAACACGTAGAAGGAAAAGAAGAAAGAAGAGAAAAACACGTAGAATGAAAAGAAGAAAGAAAAGAAAAACACGTAGAATGAAAAGAAGAAAGAAGAGATAAACACGTAGAAGGAAAAGAAGAAAGAAGAGAAAAACACGTAGAATGAAAAGAAGAAAGAAAAGAAAAACACGTAGAAGGAAAAGAAGAAAGAAGAGAAAAACACGTAGAATGAAAAGAAGAAAGAAGAGAAAAACACGTAGAATGAAAAGAAGAAAGAAAAGAAAAACACGTAGAAGGAAAAGAAGAAAGAAGAGAAAAACACGTAGAATGAAAAGAAGAAAGAAAAGAAAAACACGTAGAATGAAAAGAAGAAAGAAAAGAAAAACACGTAGAAGGAAAAGAAGAAAGAAAAGAAAAACACGTAGAAGGAAAAGAAGAAAGAAGAGAAAAACACGTAGAATGAAAAGAAGAAAGAAAAGAAAAACACGTAGAATGAAAAGAAGAAAGAAAAGAAAAACACGTAGAATGAAAAGAAGAACGAAAAGAAAAACACGTAGAAGGAAAAGAAGAAAGAAAAGAAAAACACGTAGAAGGAAAAGAAGAAAGAAGAGAAAAACACGTAGAATGAAAAGAAGAAAGAAAAGAAAAACACGTAGAATGAAAAGAAGAAAGAAAAGTAAAACACGTAGAATGAAAAGAAGAAAGAAAAGAAAAACACGTAGAAGGAAAAGAAGAAAGAAAAGAAAAACACGTAGAAGGAAAAGAAGAAAGAAGAGAAAAACACGTAGAATGAAAAGAAGAAAGAAAAGAAAAACACGTAGAATGAAAAGAAGAAAGAAAAGAAAAACACGTAGAAGGAAAAGAAGAAAGAAAAGAAAAACACGTAGAAGGAAAACAAGAAAGAAGAGAAAAACACGTAGAATGAAAAGAAGAAAGAAAAGAAAAACACGTAGAATGAAAAGAAGAAAGAAAAGAAAAACACGTAGAAGGAAAAGAAGAAAGAAAAGAAAAACACGTAGAAGGAAAAGAAGAAAGAAGAGAAAAACACGTAGAATGAAAAGAAGAAAGAAGAGAAAAACACGTAGAAGGAAAAGAAGAAAGAAGAGAAAAACACGTAGAATGAAAAGAAGAAAGAAAAGAAAAACACGTAGAATGAAAAGAAGAAAGAAGAGATAAACACGTAGAAGGAAAAGAAGAAAGAAGAGAAAAACACGTAGAATGAAAAGAAGAAAGAAAAGAAAAACACGTAGAAGGAAAAGAAGAAAGAAGAGAAAAACACGTAGAATGAAAAGAAGAAAGAAGAGAAAAACACGTAGAATGAAAAGAAGAAAGAAAAGAAAAACACGTAGAAGGAAAAGAAGAAAGAAGAGAAAAACACGTAGAATGAAAAGAAGAAAGAAAAGAAAAACACGTAGAATGAAAAGAAGAAAGAAAAGAAAAACACGTAGAAGGAAAAGAAGAAAGAAAAGAAAAACACGTAGAAGGAAAAGAAGAAAGAAGAGAAAAACACGTAGAATGAAAAGAAGAAAGAAAAGAAAAACACGTAGAATGAAAAGAAGAAAGAAAAGAAAAACACGTAGAATGAAAAGAAGAACGAAAAGAAAAACACGTAGAAGGAAAAGAAGAAAGAAAAGAAAAACACGTAGAAGGAAAAGAAGAAAGAAGAAAAAACACGTAGAATGAAAAGAAGAAAGAAAAGAAAAACACGTAGAATGAAAAGAAGAAAGAAAAGTAAAACACGTAGAATGAAAAGAAGAAAGAAAAGAAAAACACGTAGAAGGAAAAGAAGAAAGAAAAGAAAAACACGTAGAAGGAAAAGAAGAAAGAAGAGAAAAACACGTAGAATGAAAAGAAGAAAGAAAAGAAAAACACGTAGAATGAAAAGAAGAAAGAAAAGAAAAACACGTAGAATGAAAAGAAGAAAGAAAAGAAAAACACGTAGAAGGAAAAGAAGAAAGAAAAGAAAAACACGTAGAAGGAAAAGAAGAAAGAAGAGAAAAACACGTAGAATGAAAAGAAGAAAGAAGAGAAAAACACGTAGAATGAAAAGAAGAAAGAAAAGAAAAACACGTAGAATGAAAAGAAGAAAGAAGTGAAAAACACGTAGAATGAAAAGAAGAAAGAAGAGAAAAACACGTAGAAGGAAAAGAAGAAAGAAGAGAAAAACACGTAGAATGAAAAGAAGAAAGAAGAGAAAAACACGTAGAATGAAAAGAAGAAAGAAAAGAAAAACACGTAGAAGGAAAAGAAGAAAGAAAAGAAAAACACGTAGAAGGAAAAGAAGAAAGAAGAGAAAAACACGTAGAATGAAAAGAAGAAAGAAAAGAAAAACACGTAGAAGGAAAAGAAGAAAGAAGAGAAAAACACGTAGAATGAAAAGAAGAAAGAAAAGAAAAACACGTAGAAGGAAAAGAAGAAAGAAGAGAAAAACACGTAGAATGAAAAGAAGAAAGAAAAGAAAAACACGTAGAAGGAAAAGAAGAAAGAAGAGAAAAACACGTAGAAGGAAAAGAAGAAAGAAGAGAAAAACACGTAGAATGAAAAGAAGAAAGAAGAGAAAAACACGTAGAATAAAAAGAAGAAAGAAAAGAAAAACACGTAGAAGGAAAAGAAGAAAGAAGAGAAAAACACGTAGAAGGAAAAGAAGAAAGAAAAGAAAAACACGTAGAATGAAAAGAAGAAAGAAAAGAAAAACACGTAGAAGGAAAAGAAGAAAGAAGAGAAAAACACGTAGAATGAAAAGAAGAAAGAAAAGAAAAACACGTAGAAGGAAAAGAAGAAAGAAGAGAAAAACACGTAGAATGAAAAGAAGAAAGAAAAGAAAAACACGTAGAAGGAAAAGAAGAAAGAAGAGAAAAACACGTAGAATGAAAAGAAGAAAGAAAAGAAAAACACGTAGAAGGAAAAGAAAAAAGAAGAGAAAAACACGTAGAAGGAGAAGAAGAAAGAAAAGAAAAACACGTAGAATGAAAAGAAGAAAGAAAAGAAAAACACGTAGAAGGAAAAGAAGAAAGAAGAGAGAAACACGTAGAATGAAAAGAAGAAAGAAACGAAAAATACGTAGAATGAAAAGAAGAAAGAAGAGAAAAACACGTAGAAGGAAAAGAAGAAAGAAGAGAGAAACACGCAGAATGAAAAGAAGAAAGAAAAGAAAAACACGTAGAAGGAAAAGAAGAAAGAAGAGAGAAACACGTAGAATGAAAAGAAGAAAGAAAAGAAAAACACGTAGAAGGAAAAGAAGAAAGAAGAGAGAAACACGTAGAATGAAAAGAAGAAAGAAAAGAAAAACACGTAGAAGGAAAAGAAGAAAGAAGAGAAAAACACGTAGAATGAAAAGAAGAAAGAAAAGAAAAACACGTAGAAGGAAAAGAAGAAAGAAAAGAAAAACACGTAGAAGGAAAAGAAGAAAGAAGAGAAAAACACGTAGAATGAAAAGAAGAAAGAAAAGAAAAACACGTAGAAGGAAAAGAAGAAAGAAGAGAGAAACACGTAGAATGAAAAGAAGAAAGAAAAGAAAAACACGTAGAAGGAAAAGAAGAAAGAAGAGAAAAACACGTAGAATGAAAAGAAGAAAGAAAAGAAAAACACGTAGAAGGAAAAGAAGAAAGAAAAGAAAAACACGTAGAAGGAAAAGAAGAAAGAAAAGAAAAACACGTAGAAGGAAAAGAAGAAAGAAGAGAAAAACACGTAGAATGAAAAGAAGAAAGAAAAGAAAAACACGTAGAAGGAAAAGAAGAAAGAAGAGAGAAACACGTAGAATGAAAAGAAGAAAGAAAAGAAAAACACGTAGAAGGAAAAGAAGAAAGAAGAGAAAAACACGTAGAAGGAAAAGAAGAAAGAAAAGAAAAACACGTAGAAGGAAAAGAAGAAAGAAGAGAGAAACACGTAGAATGAAAAGAAGAAAGAAAAGAAAAACACGTAGAAGGAAAAGAAGAAAGAAGAGAGAAACACGTAGAATGAAAAGAAGAAAGAAACGAAAAATACGTAGAAGGAAAAGAAGAAAGAAGAGAAAAACACGTAGAATGAAAAGAAGAAAGAAAAGAAAAACACGTAGAAGGAAAAGAAGAAAGAAGAGAAAAACACGTAGAATGAAAAGAAGAAAGAAAAGAAAAACACGTAGAAGGTAAAGAAGAAAGAAAAGAAAAATACGTAGAAGGAAAAGAAGAAAGAAGAGAAAAACACGTAGAATGAAAAGAAGAAAGAAAAGAAAAATACGTAGAAGGAAAAGAAGAAAGAAAAGAAAAACACGTAGAAGGAAAAGAAGAAAGTAAAGAAAGGAAACACGTAGAAAGAAAACATGAAAAAAAAAAGGAAAAAAGACGCAGAATGAAAAGAAGAGCGAAACAAAGAAAAGCGCGGCGGAAGAAAAGAAGAAAGAAAAGAAAGAAAAGAAAGAAAAGAAAAAAGCACAGAAAGTCAATAAGGTAAGGAAAAACAAAGAAAGAAAAGCAAGAAAAAGAAGTAAAAGAAATAAACGAAAAATAAGTGTAGCAGAAAAAGAAAACAGACAGTAGGAAACGAAAAAAAAAAGAAGAAAACACATAGAAAGAAAAGAAAGACAAAAGTTTTTGTGCTTCGTATTTTTCTTTTTTTCTTGTTCATTCTTTTCTTTCTACGTGTTTTCTTTTCTTTCTTCTTTTCTTTCTACGTGTTTCCTTTCTTTTCTTTACTACTTTCTTTCTACATGTTTCCTTTCTTTTCTTTCTTTTCTTTCTAAGTGTTTCCTATCTTTTCTTTCTTCTTTTCTTTCTACGTGTTTCCTTTCTTTTCTTTCTTCTTTTCTTTCTATGTGTTTTCTTTCTTTTCTTTCTACGTGTTTCCTATCTTTTCTTTCTTCTTTTCTTTCTACGTTTTTCCTATCTTTTCTTTCTTCTTTTCTTTCTACGTGTTTTCTTTCTTTTCTTTCTTCTTTTCTTTCTACGTGTTTTCTTTTCTTTCTTCTTTTCTTTCTACGTGTTTCCTTTCTTTTCTTTCTCTTCTTTTTACGTGTTTCCTTTCTTTTCTTTCTTCTTTTCTTTCTACGTGTTTTCTTTCTTTTCTTTCTTCTTTTCTTTCTACGTGTTTTCTTTCTTTTCTTTCTTCTTTTCTTTCTACGTGTTTTCTTTTCTTTCTTCTTTTCTTTCTACGTGTTTCCTTTCTTTTCTTTCTCTTCTTTTTACGTGTTTCCTTTCTTTTCTTTCTTCTTTTCTTTCTACGTGTTTCCTTTCTTTTCTTTCTCTTCTTTTTACGTGTTTCCTTTCTTTTCTTTCTTCTTTTCTTTCTACGTGTTTCCTTTCTTTTCTTTCTCTTCTTTTTACGTGTTTCCTTTCTTTTCTTTCTTCTTTTCTTTCTACGTGTTTCCTTTCTTTTCTTTCTCTTCTTTTTACGTGTTTCTTTTCTTTCTTCTTTTCTTTCTACGTGTTTCCTTTCTTTTCTTTCTCTTCTTTTTACGTGTTTCCTTTCTTTTCTTTCTTCTTTTCTTTCTACGTGTTTTCTTTCCTTTCTTTCTTCTTTTCTTTCTACGTGTTTTCTTTCTTTTCTTTCTTCTTTTCTTTCTACGTGTTTTCTTTTCTTTCTTCTTTTCTTTCTACGTGTTTCCTTTATTTTCTTTCTTCTTTTCTTTCTACGTGTTTTCTTTCTTTTCTTTCTTCTTTTCTTTCTACGTGTTTTCTTTTCTTTCTTCTTTTCTTTCTACGTGTTTCCTTTCTTTTCTTTCTCTTCTTTTTACGTGTTTCCTTTCTTTTCTTTCTTCTTTTCTTTCTACGTGTTTCCTTTCTTTTCTTTCTCTTCTTTTTACGTGTTTCCTTTCTTTTCTTTCTTCTTTTCTTTCTACGTGTTTTCTTTCTTTTCTTTCTTCTTTTCTTTCTACGTGTTTTCTTTTCTTTCTTCTTTTCTTTCTACGTGTTTTCTTTCTTTTCTGAAAAAATTTAGAATGAAATGAAGGAAGTAAAGAAAGCAATACACGTAGAATGAAAAAAGAAAGAAATTTGAATGAAAAGAAACAAGAAAACTTGTAGAATGTGACGTGTTTCATCCTTTAGGACTTCATCAGAATAAGTTTGTTTCCGTTGATGCGTACGAACGAGAGAATTTTAAATTTAAAGGTGCTTTTATTATTTTGTGATTTGGCCGATTTATTTTAGATTATTTTTATTTTTCTATGTTTCCATCATTTCGGTATTAAATATCCTACATTGCGATCGTAGAAGATCTGCCAAGAAACGTTGTAAGAACCTGGAGGCAAATTTACTGGGGATGATCTAGCGATTAAAACACTTTCTAAACATTTTCGTCTTAGTAAAATTTTTTTTCTTTCTTTTAATTTGAGTAGAATTTTTAAAATCAATAGTGTGGTCAGTCTCGTTACGGCGAGTAACTAATTCATTTAACATGTTGTTTGGTAAAAGATCCCTTTTATATTCATATAATCCTTTATTTAAATTCCTTGACGTTTCTCCGATGTATTGTTGGTAGCAATTATTACAGGTAATAGAATAAATCCCTTCTTTAAGTTTTAGCTTATTATTTTGTTTCGTATTATAAATTAAAATAAGTAAATAAATAATTATTTTTAAATTTAAATTACCCAGCGTCTTTCGACCGTGTAGTTGCATCAATGTAAATATAAACTTAAAATTGCTCTCGATATATAAAAAATTATATATCGTTTTTCTCACACTACTATACATATGTACACACTGTCACATTTAAGATAATAAAATAAAGGAAACACTGCTTTGTGAATTTCTTTTTGGGGATGAATTTGAATGAGGATTTTTGCGAGACCTTTTTCATTTTATGCAAGTGGAAAGTTAGAATATCTTTTCGCCTAAAATAAATTCCTGCAACACTGTGGATGTCGACACGTGGAATATAAAAAGAAATAAAAATAAGATAAATAAATCAAAATCTAAAAACTAAAATATATATATATATAAAAAAAGAGAAAAAAACTGAAATAAAAATACCGCTGACAAAATCCTAAGCGAAAAATAGTTTTCTGCTGGCGAAAAATGTAAAAGCGACACCTGAAAATAAATATATATTGTTTTCCATTTGTTGTATTGTTTGCAAGAACAGAAAGAAATGCGTAAATCCGATAAATATTTACGATTGATATGTTTGAAGATGAAAAACAAAAACAAAAAAAAAACACGCCAACAGGATGACTTTATTCGTAAAAGAAAAGATGAAAAAAAAAGCAGAACAAAAATATCTAGAAATCTGTCTGTAACAGCATATCTGGAAATAATGGTCCTATTAAACGAGAACGTTATACAACCCGTGATCTCACAAGTATCAAACTGTAATAACATAGGTAGGATGCATTAAAGAAACTACTTTGGTAACTACATATATACAGTGTGGCAGAAATAACGCCAACATATATCACCTAGAAATACCTTCCCACATAATGGTAAGATATTAGCTAGATAGAGTCACAATTACCACTAATGTCTTACCATTACGGGGGAAGTATTTCTGGTGGTATATGTTGGAGGTATTTCTGGAAGTATCTCTGGGAGATATATGTAAGAGATGTATATATATATTCTGGAAGCAATGTCTGGTAGGTATATGTGAGAGGTATTTATGGGAGGTAAATATAATATGGGATGTATTTCTGGCTGCTATTTTTGGGAGGTACTTCTAGGAGTTATATGTGGGAGGTATTTCTGGGAGTTACCTGTAGGAGACATTTCTGGGATGTATTTGTGGGTGGTATATATGGGAGGTACGTCTGAGAAGTATTTCTGGGAGATATATCTAGGGGTATTTCTAGGGGTATTTGTGGGAGGTATTTCTGGAAGGCATATATAGTTAGGTTTTTGTTGAAAGTATTTCTGGGAGGTATATGCGGGAGGTATTTCTGAGAGGCATATGTTGGAGGTATATACGGGAGTTATTTTTGCCACGCTCAGCATAAGTCGACCCATGTATGTTGTGTAGTATTTTGAAGATGAGGCAAAGAATAGTGGTTTGAGTAGAAACTGATCAAATCATTTTTGTTTGTAGCCTTTCTGTAAACGTCAAGATTGAGTTCGTTATTATTTCTATGTAATATGATGTCTAAGAACGGAAGAGTATAGTTGGTTTCAATTTCAAAAGTGAAGTTTATTGTAGGTTCAACGTTGTTAAGCACTCTTCTAAAATTAAATCTGGAATTATTATAGGTTTATCTAAGAGCATTAAGAATCTGCAGTCCCCAATATTTACTTAAAGATGAAACATACATAGAAAACACAATCAAAAACCTACAATACCCATATCATTTCATCCACAATGCAAGAAGAAAGGCATACAAAATATACAATCGAAACAAAAATAACATAATCCGCAATAATAAATTACATGAAAACAGATGCATAATAATACCGACCAACTCTGTCACGTCCACTCTCCAGAACAACCTATCCCATCTAAATAATCTTAAAATAGTCACAAACACCTCCAAAACCATTATGGATATACTCAGATTCTCAAACACTAATAGCAATAATCTTTCTGAAGCAGGCATTTATAAAATAAATTGCCAAAACTGTTCCTCCCAATATATTGAAGAAACCAGTAGAAATTTTTAAAAAATGCATTTATGTGCACAAAAGAGACCTCACAAAAAACAACTTAGCTAATGCACTAGTTATAGAAATAAATTCAACCACAATTTTGATTTTAAAAATGCTACACTCATAAAAAAAGAAAATAACTTACTCAGAAGGAAAATCCTCGAGAGTGTCGCCATTGAATATTACCCAAATATTAATTTACGCCCAGGCCTTTTCCCTATTTCATCTTTCCTAACAGAATTACTACTCTCCCAAACAAACGTACAGAACAGTATCAGGAAATCAGAAGCAAATGGTTGAATCCGTCAACACAGCAATAAGAACAATATCTCTACACGTGACAATAATTGACGTAATTTTCAGTTAACAGTATGAAAATAGCGTACTCTAAATTCTTGCAGTTGCTAAGGACATTTTGTTTTGTTATTAATAGTTACTTTGTTTAATAAATTCATTTCGTTTTTTTACTTGAAAAATCTACATAGGACGAAACGCGTTGGCAACTATTACGTTTTTCCTATTGTTTTTTACATTTATAAATATTGTCTTTTTCTACAAGTTAACATTGAGAAACTTTTCATACACACACATACACACACACACACACACACACACATATATATATATATATATATATATATATATATATATGTATATGTTTATCACTTTAAACGTATTTTTAGTGGATACACATATTCGAGTAGACACTCCGTTTATTTTTTAAACAGTATATTTATTTTCGTCTAACAGCTTGAATATTCGAGACACCTCATTAAAGAAAATACGCCCTCTTTTTTTTTTTTACACGAACGTATTATAACAGAATGTGAAAGAATTGTCTTATATAAGAATAAAGTATCGCTGCCGACACTTGAATTTGAACCTAGATCGCCAGTGAGCAAACACAGGCGATCCCATTATTGAATTAAGTAGACCACATAACCATAGAGGAAACGCATAGCCTATCCTCTATGCTATATGGATCGCTATTTTTACTCTATTCTCTGTTATTATATGGACCGCTATTCTCGACTTTATTCACTATACTATTTCTCTATTCAGATCAATACGGCGATTACTATTCCAGCGAGTATTAAAGAGCAAATTACTATTAGTGCACGGTGGATAGAGGCCCGGATTGAGGAATTGGAGAGCCGAGTTCGAATTTCAGTCGAATCCATTATATTCCCTTTCGTGTTAATACCCTTGGGAAGGCATGAATCTTCTTCTCCCCAACCAGCTATGGGTAAATAGCAGGACAGACCGGGTTATATAGACTTGGATGGCAACTAGTCTACTGCAGAAATAAATGTCAAACCGGGGGGAAAAAAAAAAATCTGCCTCGTTAGTCATGTATCAAAAGATACATGATCACCTAAGCGTGTATCACGCATGGCACATAACTATTAGAGTAGAGATTTTTCAAGCGTAGCTTAGATGTGGCACAAGGCCGAAAGTATGGGGCATCCAGTGAGGCACGAACTCACTTTTCAGTAGTAACTGATCTAGCTAACTATTACACCACGCCGAGGTGCCCCATAACTATTAGTGTAAGTGCTATTCGAAGGCGTCTGACAGCAGCATTTTTCAACGGCGTTACTATAGTTGTATCTGCGATTACAAAGTCTCTACTACAATGAAAGTGACAACGAGTATTCGTTGACATCACAAAGGAATGAATGATGACTGCGTCAGGTTTTTGAGAACGCAGCTTTAAGTAACCAACTTTAAATAAAATCTTGTATCTTTTTTTTTTTTTTTTGCAGCCGCACTATGCAAGCCACGACTCTTAACGCAGAAGATGAAAAACCATTCTTGTTTAGGATGAGAAAAGTGACCCGGGGGACTCTGGCAAGATGCATCTTCAGTGGCCTAAAGGGGAAAAACATCCTCGACAGTCATATTATGTCGAGTGAGTTTAGCAAGTATCATTTAATGCCAATCAGTTGCAAGTATCGGGGTCAACAAACATGCGTGTGGCGCATGAAGACATCTGTCTATTCATTCATTCATTCATTCATTCAGTTAGCGGGTTTTGCGCCAACGCTGTGGACACCAACGCCACTGTTTTAATGGCGGTTCAGGGTGACATTCAAGGCAAAATAGGGCAACAACTTGCCTGTTCCTTTCGCAGTGGGGATGTAGATGTTACACTATCCCTCCTCTCAGAAGTTCCTCCCCCTACTGACAAAGAGGTTACCGTCGGAAGCGCAGCTCGGCTGGCCGGAGGTCACTTGTCACAGGTGTGTCGGGGGAAAAGCGTTCCGCTTCAAATGTCTATTCGGGGAACATTTCCGATTACTCTTACACAATTTAACTGACAGGCTGATGCCATTGACTTGAATGTGACACGTTGCAGTGTCCATGCGACTTTTTGGAGCCATGTGTGACAGTTGTATGTAGGTCGCTAGCCAGTATGGTTCCGCATCCCAATTCACCTGAGTAAAGTGGGGTCAACCATTTGGCTGCAAAAGTACCAGTGAGGACCGTGTGATCTGTTCGAAACCCAAATTCACTTCAGTAAAGCAGAATCGACCGCTTTGATGCAAAGGTAATACCACTGGAGATGAATCCATGAAGTCATTGGATATAAATCCTATGAGGAGAGGTTAGCTTATGTCCATTAGTAACAGGGAGAATCGTGTGATCGGTTCGAACACCAAATTCACTTCAGTAAAGCAGGATCGACGTCTTCGATGCAAAGGTAATACCACTGGAGATGCATCCATGAAGTCATTGGATATAAATCCTATGAGGAGAGGTTAGTTTATGTCCATTAGTAACAGGGAGAACCGTGTGATCTGTTCGAAACCCAAATTCACTTCAGTAAAGCAGGATCGACCGCTTCGATGCAAAGGTAATACCACTGGAGATGCATCCATGAAGTCATTGGATATAAATCCTATGAGGTGAGGTTAGCTTACGTCCATTAGTAACAGGGAGAACTGTGATCTGTTCGAAACCCAAATTCACTTCAGTAAAGCAGGATCGACCGCTTTGATGCAAAGATAATACCACTGGAGATGCATCCATGAAGTCATTGGATATAAATCCTATGAGGAGAGATTAGCTTATGTCTATTAGTAACAGTAACCGTGTGATCTGTTCGAACCCTAAATTTCACTTCAGTAAAGCAGGATCGATCACTTCGATGCAAAGGTAATACCTCTGGAGATGCATCCATGAAGTCATTGAATATAAATATCTATGAGGAGGGGTTAGCTGATGTCCATTAGTAACAGGGAGAACCGTGTGATCTGTTCGAACCCCAAATTTCACTTCAGTAAAGCAGGATCGACCACTTCGATGCAAAGGTAATACCACTGGAGATGCATACATGAAGTCATTGGATATAAATCCTATGAGGAGATGTTAGCTTATGTCCATTAGTAACAGGGAGAACCGTGTGATCTGTTCGAAACCCAAATTCACTTCAGTAAAGCAGGATCGACCGCTTCGATGCAAAGGTAATACCACTGGAGATGCATACATGAAGTCATTGGATATAAAACCTATGAGGAGAGGTTAGCTTATGACCATTAGTAAAAGGGAGAAGGGTGTGATCTGTTCGAACCCCAAATTTCACTTCAGTAAATCAGGATTGAGCACTTCGATGCAATGGTAATACCACTGGAGATGCATCCATGAAGTCATTGGATATAAATCCTATGAGGAGAGGTTAGCTTATGTCCATGAGTAACAGTGAGGATCGTGTGATCTGTTCGAAACCCAAATTCACTTCATTAAAGCAGGATCGACCGCTTCGATGCAAAGGTAATACCACTGGAGATGCATCCATGAAGTCATTGGATATAAATCCTATGAGGAGAGGTTAGCTTATGTCCATTAGTAACAGGGAGAAGGGTGTGATCGGTTCGAAACCCAAATTCACTTAAGTAAAGCAGGATCGACCGCTTCGATGCAAAGGTAATACCACTGGAGATGCATCCATGAAGTCATTGGATATAAATCCTATGAGGAGAGGTTAGCTTATGTCCATTAGTAACAGGGAGAATCGTGTGATCGGTTCGAACACCAAATTCACTTCAGTAAAGCAGGATCGACGTCTTCGATGCAAAGGTAATACCACTGGAGATGCATCCATGAAGTCATTGGATATAAATCCTATGAGGAGAGGTTAGCTTATGTCCATTAGTAACAGGGAGAACCGTGTGATCTGTTCGAAACCCAAATTCACTTCAGTAAAGCAGGATCGACCGCTTCGATGCAAAGGTAATACCACTGGAGATGCATCCATGAAGACATTGGATATAAATCCTATGCGGTGAGGTTAGCTTACGTCCATTAGTAACAGGGAGAACTGTGATCTGTTCGAAACCCAAATTCACTTCAGTAAAGTAGGATTGACAGCTTCGATGCAAAGATAATACCACTGGAGATGCATCCATGAAGTCATTGGATATAAATCCTATGAGGAGAGATTAGCTTATGTCTATTAGTAACAGTAACCATGTGATCTGTTCGAACCCTAAATGTCACTTCAGTAAAGCAGGATCGATCACTTCGATGCAAAGGTAATACCTCTGGAGATGCATCCATGAAGTCATTGAATACAAATATCTATGAGGAGAGGTTAGCTGATGTCCATTAGTAACAGGGAGAACCGTGTGATCTGTTCGAACCCCAAATTTCACTTCAGTAAAGCAGGATCGACCACTTCGATGCAAAGATAATACCACTGGAGATGCATACATGAAGTCATTGGATATAAATCCTATGAGGAGATGTTAGCTTATGTCCATTAGTAACAGGGAGAACCGTGTGATCTGTTCGAAACCCAAATTCACTTCAGTGAAGCAGGATCGACCACTTCGATGCAAAGGTAATACCACTGGCGATGCATCCATGAAGTCATTGGATATAAATCCTATGAGGAGAGGTTAGCTTATGTCCATTAGTAACAGTGAGGACCGTGTGATCTGTTCGAAACCCAAATTCACTTCAGTAAAGCAGAATCGACCGCTTCGATGCAAAGGTAATACCACTGGAGATGCATCCATGAAGTCATTGGATATAAATCCTATGAGGAGAGGTTAGCTTATGTCCATTAGTAACAGGGAGAACCGTGTGATCTGTTCGAAGCCCAAATTCACTTAAGTAAAGCAGGATCGACCGCTTCGATGCAAAGGTAATACCACTGGAGATGCATCCATGAAGTCATTGGATATAAATCCTATGAGGAGAGGTTAGCTTATGTCCATTAGTAACAGGGAGAATCGTGTGATCGGTTCGAACCCCAAATTCACTTCAGTAAGGCAGGATCGACGACTTCGATGCAAAGGTAATACGACTGGAGATGCATCCATGAAGTCACTGGATATAAATCCTATGAGGAGAGGTTAGCTTATGTCCATTAGTAACAGGGAGAAGGGTGTGATCTGTTCGAAACCCAAATTTCACTTCAGTAAAGCAGGATCGACCGCTTCGATGCAAAGATAATACCACTGGAGATGCATCCATGAAGTCATTGGATATAAATCCTATGAGGAGAGATTTGCTAATGTCTATTAGTAACAGTAACCGTGTGATCTGTACGAACCCTAAATTTTACTTCAGTAAAGAAAGATCGATCACTTCGATGCCAAGGTAATACCACTGGAGATGCATCCATGAAGTCATTGAATATGAATCCTATGTGGAGAGGTTAGCTGATGTCCATTCGTAACAGGGAGAACCGTGTGATCTGTTCGAACCCCAAATTTCACTTCAGTAAAGCAGGATCGACCATTTCGATGCAAAGGTAATACCACTGCAGATGCATACATGAAGTCATTGGATATAAATCCTATGAGGAGAGGTTAGCTTATGTCCATTAGTAACAGGGAGAACCGTGTGATCTGTTCGAAACCCAAATTCACTTCAGTTAAGCAGGATCGACCGCTTCGATGCAAAGGTAATACCACTGGAGATGCATACATGAAGTCATTGGATATAAAACCTATGAGGAGAGGTTAGCTTATGTCCATTAGTAACAGGGAAAACCGTGTGATCTGTTCGATCCGCAAATTCACTTCAGTAAAGCAGGATCGACCACTTCGATGGAAAGGTAATACCACTGGAGATGCATCCATGATGTCATTGGATATAAATCCTATGAGGAGACGTTTGCTTATGTCCATTAGTAACAGGGAGAACCGTGTGATCTGTTCGAACCCCAAATTTCACTTCAGTAAAGCAGGATCGACCATTTCGATGCAAAGGTAATACCACTGGAGATGCATCCAGGAAGTCATTGGATATAAATCCTATGAGAGGTTAGCTTATGTCCATTAGTAACAGGGAGAACCGTGTGATCTGTTCGAAACCCAAATTCACTTCAGTAAAGTAGGATCGACCACTTCGATGCAAAGGTAATACCACTGGAGATGCATCCATGATGTCATTGGATATAAATCCTATGAGGAGACGTTTGCTTATGTCCACTAGTAACAGGGAGAACCGTGTGATCTGTTCGAACCCCAAATTTCACTTCAGTAAAGCAAGATCGACCATTTCGATGCAAAGGTAATACCACTGGAGATGCATACATGAAGTCATTGGATATAAATCCTATGAGGAGAGGTTAGCTTATGTCCATTAGTAACAGGGAGTACCGTGTGATCTGTTCGAAACCCAAATTCACTTCAGTAAAGCAGGATCGACCGCTTCGATGCAAAGGTAATACCACTGGAGATGCATACATGAAGTCATTGGATATAAAACCTATGAGGAGAGGTTAGCTTATGATCATTAGTAACAGGGAGAACCGTGTGATCTGTTCGAACCCCAAATTCACTTCAGTAAAGCAGGATCGACCACTTCGATGGAAAGGTAATACCACTGGAGATGCATCCATGAAGTCATTGGATATAAATCCTATGAAGAGAGGTTAGCTTATGTCCATTAGTAACAGGAAAACCGTGTGATCTGTTCGAAACCCAAATTTCACTTCAGTAAAGCAGGTTCGACTACTTCGATGCAAAGGTAATACCACTGGAGATGCATCCATGAAGTCATTGGATATAAATCCTATGAGGAGAGATTAGCTTATGTCTATTAGTAACAGTAACCGTGTGATCTGTTCGAACCCTAAATTTCACTTCAGTAAAGCAGGATCGATCACTTCGATGCAAAGGTAATACCTCTGGAGATGCATCCATGAAGTCATTGAATATAAATATCTATGAGGAGAGGTTAGCTGATGTCCATTAGTAACAGGGAGAACCGTGTGATCTGTTCGAACTCCAAATTTCACTTCAGTAAAGCAGGATCGACCACTTCGATGCAAAGGTAATACCACTGGAGATGCATGCATGAAGTCATTGGATATAAATCCTATGAGGAGATGTTAGCTTATGTCCATTAGTAACAGGGAGAACCGTGTGATCAGTTCGAAACCCAAATTCACTTCAGTAAAGCAGGATCGACCGCTTCGATGCAAAGGTAATACCACTGGAGATGCATACATGAAGTCATTGGATATAAAACCTATGAGGAGAGGTTAGCTTATGACCATTAGTAACAGGGAGAACCGTGTGATCTGTTCGACCCCCAAATTCACTTCAGTAAAGCAGGATCGACCGCTTCGATGCAAAGGTAATACCACTGGAGATGCATCCATGAAGTCATTGGATATAAATCCTATGAGGAGAGGTTAGCTTATGTCCATTAGTAACAGGGAGAACCGTGTGATCTGTTCGATCCGCAAATTCACTTCAGTAAAGCAGGATCGACCACTTCGATGGAAAGGTAATACCACTGGAGATGCATCCATGATGTCATTGGATATAAATCCTATGAGGAGACGTTTGCTTATGTCCATTAGTAACAGGGAGAACCGTGTGATCTGTTCGAACCCCAAATTTCACTTCAGTAAAGCAGGATCGACCATTTCGATGCAAAGGTAATACCACTAGAGATGCATACATGAAGTCATTGGATATAAATCCTATGAGGAGAGGTTAGCTTATGTCCATTAGTAACAGGGAGTACCGTGTGATCTTTTCGAAACCCAAATTCACTTCAGTAAAGCAGGATCGACCCCTTCGATGCAAAGGTAATACCACTGGAGATGTATCCATGAAGTCATTGGATATATATCCTATGAGGAGAGGTTAGCTTATGTCCATTAGTAACAGTAACTGTATGATCTGTTCGAACTCCAAATTCACTTCAGTAAAGAAGGATCGACCGCTTCGATGCAAAGGCAATACCACTGGAGATGCATCTATGAAGTCGTTGGATATAAATCCTATGAGGAGAGGTTAGCTTATCTCCATTAGTAACTGGGAGAACCGTGTGATCCGGTAGAAACGCCATCTAAACAAAATCAAAGCCTTTTCGTGACCCTGTTAGCTTTTTTTTTTTAGAAGAATATTCGCCTTGCAATTCAGATGGCATTAATGTAAACGGTTGATGCTAGAAACGGCAAACAGATATCAATGACAACCAAATTAGTTTCTCCGTGTTTAGCGATGATAATCTCATTCAATAATGATCCCAAATAAGCAGGTCGTCTGGAGATTTCATCCGATGGAAAGATGTGATAATACAAATCGACATTGCGCGTCAGGTATTTGAGAACAGGTCTTTCAAAAGCCTTTCTCGCTTTTATTTTCCTACTCCTCCAGGAAAAGCCTCGGCTCTAACATGAGATAAAAATAAACAAATGGCGTTCTCATTGCTGTAGTCGCCAAACACACAGAATCGGAGATTGCATCTTTTTTTCAATGTCGCCAGGTCCTTCGTGGTTAAGTTAAGAGCTCCGGGCCTTTGGCAGGAATGGTTCTTCAGTGGCCAGTTCGAAGATTTCAGCTTTCTTAAATGTAAATAAATAAGTATTTTGGTGAAAAAAATATTTTAAATTATGTGTGTGTAAAAATTTCAGATAGTTATATATGTAAAATGACATTGAACTGTATCACTTCGTGTCCTCCATAGGTTGCATGATGTTTCAACGTCATGCAAGCTATGACTAACCTGGTGAATATTTATGAGCGTTACCAAACTCAAAAATGTTTAAAAATCAATAACATTTTTGATCTTGCATATAAATACTTGTTATTTGGAAGAAGGCAGTTAATCGAACACTTACAGTCTGCAGAATGAAAAACTAAAAGTAACATTCGTTGTAGCTTTATAGTTGCTTTTATTTTCTAAGTGGACATATTTGCTTTTGATAAAAATCAGTGATTTATTTTTGTTTCTGTTATATACCGTACCTATGAACACTAATCGGTATGTCCCAAACCTCATAGATACGTTGGACACTATGTGACACTAACAGTGGTTTACCTACTTCACGCCGCTGGCGAGTATTGTATTTTGTTGATGTTATAAAGATTACCATATCATTTCCAACCTCCGCTTTGGTTATTCCTCATTCAGTAACCTTTTCTAACTTACAGAACTTTCATATAATCTTTGCCTATAATTGGTTTATAGCTAATGAAATGTTCCTTTATTGAAATGTCTTCTACATTTAAAAATCATACTGTAAATTAGGGCTGCCCCATATTACATGACATGAGTGTTATTGTCCGGTTCCTTGTACCACGGTGATGGTCCAGGTAGAACCAATAAAGAAGAATTCGAAGGCGGATATCGAATAACACAGATATATTACAAACAGGAATATATACAGAGGTAGAAAAATGTTAGTACGAACAATCAGGTTTAGTAGTAATTGTCTGAACGCGACTCTGTTACGGACTGCCTCTGACTCGACTGACTGGCTCGCTTGCTCTGACTGACTGACAGACTCCTGATGGACTTCACTCCAGACTTCAGACTGAACGGTATTTAGTCACCCCCCACCCACGAGGGCATCATGTGGCACAAGGCCGGTTTAACGTGGGATCTCCGAGCCCGTGGGCTCGGCTAAAAATATGCCCTTTGAACCCGTATAAACGGGTTCAGTGTCGGTTTACCTCCCCGAAAGAGACTTCGCCCTACGGCGTAGCCTCGTTCGGGTTCCTCCCCGCCCGAAGGCAGAGAGTTCAACCGATCAGCCGGTCAGCCGGTTGCCTGACTTCGGACTGAACTCCCTGCTTCCTCTTGAGGCGCAGTATTTATTACGTATGGAATAGTCCATTATGTTATTATGGATAAGGTCCCATAACAATGAGATAGATAGATAGATAGATAGATAGATAGTGTTATATACCGTTCTATGAACAGTAATCGGTATGTCCCAATCCTCATAAATATGTTGGACACTATTGTAAGTGGGTGTAATATTCTGTCAAAGTAGTCCACCGCAGTGGTTTACCTACTTCACGCCGCTGGCGAGTATTGTATTTTGTTGATATTATAAAGATTACCATGTCATTACCATCCTCCGTTTGGGTTATTCCTCATTCAGTAATCCTTTCTAGGTTACAACACAAGTAAATACTTGTAGACTCGATATATAAACGGCCAATATTTACCTATTCCTGAACCAAGTAAATGCGTATAGAGTCAAATATAAACGATCAATATTTACATATCCTCAAACCAAGTTGTTATATACCGTACCTATGAACACTATAAGGTATGTCTCAATTCTCATAAATACGTTGGACACAATTGTAAGTAGGAGGTAATCTACTGTCTAAGTAGTCCACCACTAGCAGTGGTTTACCTTCTTTACGACGCTGGCGAGTATTGTATTTTGTTGATGTTGTAAAGATTACCATTTCATCGCCAACCTCTGTTTTGGTTATTCCTCATTCAGAAACCAACTCTAGATTGCAACAATTTTCTAAGGGGGCATATTTGCTTTTGATAAAAACCAAAGAGATTTATTTTTGTTACCAAAACGAATATTATAAAAACTGATTATTTTTATTTCTTATTTAATCATTTCACTCCAATCAAAAGCGATAAAAAGACACAGAAAGGGTTACTGAAGAAAACCGATCAAATTTATTGAGGATAAAGGACGATAAAAGAACAGAGTTCCAAGAGACAGGACTCAAATTGACGGTGCAGTTTTTAAAGATTATAGTTGGCATCAAAGCAAGAAGTCGGGAGAGAGTTTCACAGGCGAGAAGTGCGAGTGAAGAAACTATTAGCGTAGAACTTACGGTTACATCTGGAAATTTCAGCTGCAAAATGCTGAGACCTATCTGTCAATCTTGTACTGCGCCTAAATTTATGAAGTCGTTTTCGTAAAATTTTTCGGTTTGACGCTCTGACACACATCAGCAGTGATGCATTTACACGAGGATCACTAGGGGTTCCGATTTTTTTAATATAATACCCCCTCTCCGCTGAGCCAGTCGATACTGATCCGGGTATGCCATCCGTCAGCTACAACTCTTCAGATGATAAACGCAAAACATTGTGACTCCTCTGGCATTTGATAGTCCAATCACGAACGACTTCCGGTTCACCAGGTTCTTCGATCTTCCCATCCTGGTTAAGACGATAAACTACATCCGCCTCCTGGGAATGACGATAAACTACATCCGACAGCAAGGCCTCTGATCAGGAGGTTTTGAGGAGCGTAAAACCACCTCTTAATTGCTAGTATTCCCAGCTCTACCCTGATCCGGGGTGGAGCTACCCGTTAGGGTACCCAGCTATGGCCAAGTAGTTGACACCCATCCCAAACTGGGGTTAGAATACTATGAAAGTGTAAAAATAGGTTTTAATACAAGCAATAAATTTTTGGGAAAAAATTACCAGTGTAACCCGGATATAAGAGACCCGGATATAAGAGAGATTTTAAACGGTCCCAAATTAGAGCCATACTTACCTAAAGAAAATAGATCAAACCCGGATATAAGAGACTCGGATATAAGAGAAACCCGGATATAAGAGAGTGTTTATCTGGTCCCAAATTAGAGCCATACTTACCTAAACAAAATAGACCAAACCCGGATATAAGAGAAACCCGGACATAAGAGACTTCTTCTTCGGTCCCGACAACTCTCTTATATCCGGGTTACACTGTAATATATTTTTGGAATAAAAATACTTGCAATACATTTTTGGAAAAAAAAACAGCAATTCATTTTTGGAAAAAAAAAAAAACCCAACAATTCAATTTTGAATAAAAAATACCAGCAATACATTTTTGAAAAAAATATCAGCAATAAAAATCTTGTCGGCATTAAATAAACCATTGAGGTTGATATGCCGTAAGTCAAAACAAAACAGAAGAAACCTTCCACGATTTTCTGTAAAAAAAAGTAAGGCACGGGGAAGCTATGTTTCGGCGATGTGAAATTGACTGAAGCTGAGATGCCAGGTCAGAACAAATAACATTGCAGATTTTATTTGGATGATGTCATGAATCATTAGAAAGATAGCAAAAGAAACCGACCAGATGTAGAAACAATATTCAATGCACGAAAGAATGGAAAATTTATAAAGGTGCAAGCGCGGTTATTTCAAAAGGAATTGTACTTTCTCGATTGTCAGTTTTTATTATTAAACTTTGCCTACAATAGTTATTCAGAATTTCTCTGTTGTCCGTGTCTTGTATTCTTTTGAACATTGTCCTTGATTAAACAATGTTTTCCTTCTCGAGTTCTATTGTACAAGTAACAATGAAATGAAGACTAAGAAAAACTGAATCGATAATTCCCCAAGATTTTAGTGTCTATTTAAAGCATTGGTTCAAAGGTGATCGATTAGTACAATTCTATTATTGAACAACCTGTTTCTTAGAAAACAAATTCAATTTTTTTCAAAAAGTTCTTAATAAAAAAAACAACACTTCAATCAAAGAGATGGAGTCGAATTTACAAATCTATTTATCTATGTTATTCTGTTCGTATCTATCTATCTATCTATCTATCTATCTATCTATGTTATTCTGTTCGTATCTATCTATCTATCTATCTATCTATCTATCTATCTCGTTCTGTTCGTATCTATCTATCTATCTATCTTATTCTGTTCGTATCTATCTATCTATCTATCTATCTTATTCTGTTCGTATCTAATTGTGTTCATATCTACCTATCTATCTATCTATCTATCTATCTATCTATCTATCTATCTATCTAATTTTATTCATATCTATCTAATTTGTTCATATCTATCTTATTCTGTTCGTATCTATCTATCTATCTATCTATCTATCTATCTATCTATCTAATCTTATTCATATATATATCTAATTCTGTTCGTATCTATCTATCTATCTATCTATTTTTAGATTGTCTCAGACATATTTTCTTATTTTAGCTTCCTTTATTAAAATTGATTACGAAACAGAACAAAAATCGATAGGAAATAAAATAGTTCCTAGATAAATTTATATCTATAATTATTGCGTACGTAACAATGAACATGAGGTGGTTAGACAAATTCCCCAGAAGTTTGAAAATGTAACCAAAAAGAATGCCTCTTTGACGTCAAACTATCCTCCTCCTCAAATGCCATATCCCTTCAGGACACAGACTATCATGACTCCCTACAACTTTCATTTTTTTCATATATGTAAATCTTTTTCTTATATATAAACTGCATTGCTATAACTTTTCTTACGAATTTTATGGAATGGTATTTAGCTGCTTCCTCCACGGTTTTGAATTTATTCAGACCGACTTCTTGAATGGTTGTCAAACAAGGCTAGACAATCTAGTCTACTCTGATATTCAACCTTTGTGTGGGTATGTTTGTGTGTTTGTGTTGAATGAAGTGAAGAGTTCATGTCTTTTCTAAGTGTGGATACTGTCTCAGTCAGTATATGAATGCGGTCGACCGTGATAAAGCAATTTCTAAAGAATTAATTGAAATATGTCTGATAAAAAAATAAAATCCATTAATTCTTTAGAAATGGTTTTGTTTACGTTTCAGATACAAATCTGAGTAGATATGGATGTGTAAACGGAAAGAAAGCGGTTAAATTAAAAACATAACTCCGAACGAGGCGAGAAAGATTAAAGAGTAGAACGATGGACAGACTGATAAAAGAAAAGTGGATTTCTTTTGATTTCCAAGACTTCTTTCTTTCTAGGGCAGAGATACTTCGAAGGGAAGTGATTCTGATACAAGACATTATCAAAAAAGTCATATAGCAATATTTGGTTGACAACTGATTAATGGGACAGTTAAGAAAAATGCCGGTTCCGAAAACACAATATAAGCAGGATATATAAACTTTGGTCTCTAACGAAATCAAAGAATGGATTTTCTATTTTATAAAGACACAAGACCCAGGATACTTAGCGTACAATTACCCTGGCGGGATTTGGGAGGTGACTGACTCGAGGAAGCAATTGGTAAATTTCTGATTTATAAGAAAAGGTAGGCTGAGCAATTTCGTCGACGCGAAATTGAAGATGATAATTTTATTTAATGACCATAAGCTAAACCACGCCACGCGTTGAGAGCCAGATTGGTCGAAAAACGGCCATGGTGACAGGCGTAGGTGAAATACCGAGGGAGACGGAGGAACTGCCTACGCCCATTGGGAAGTAGCGGTGCGAGGCACAATTAAGAGAAGGAAGGAGTTGGGCGGGTCGATATCCTGCGACCGATACCCATCAGAAAGGGGGTCTCTCCAAATTTGGAAGTATAATTAAATATCCAAAGTCAGACAAAAAGGAGGCCCTTGTTGGAGATAGGGAACCACCAAGTCCCCATATCCATGTCACCCCTCCATGCCAGTTTTGAATGAAAGTCAATATAAGCAGAATATTGAGATGACCGAGACAGAAGAGGTTCCAGACTACAGACAAGAGATGACCGCTCTACTGAATCCCACGTGACTTACTGGCAGAGAGAACCTCCGACTGAAGCCTTGTTCTAGACTTAGCCAAGTTGAGCACAGTGCCACAGTAAAATGTAAAGTGCGTAGGGTTAATGTTTTGTACACAGAACCAATTCATTGTATAAAACAGTATATAAATTTTCATAGAATTAAACCCTGAAAAATTCTTGTCCTTTCTTTAAATGCAAGGACATTTTGTATTGTAAAATTCCTTTGTGACGTAGCTTTGCCCGGCACGGACCAGCATCACAAAAGCAGATCTTCTGCATATATTGACTTCCATCCAAAACTGGCATGGTGGGGTGGCGGGGTGACATGGATATGGGGACTTGGTAGTTTCCTATCTCCAACAAGGGCCTCGTTGTTGTCTGACTTTGGATAATTAATTTGATCTTTGCCAGCTCTTTTGTCAAACAACATAATGTAGGCGAAGCAACGGTGTAGACCAGAGTGACGAAACCAACGGCCAGCGGCTGCATTTGACCAATGTCCGACCAACAGCAGTCGAGAAAACCTGAACAAATGAATGTGTTATCAAGGCAAATTGTTTGATAGTAAAACTCTCCGTAGCCAAGCGATAAAAACACACTAGATCAAGCGTTAGTTTCTCCTGCAGAGGAGAACGCAGGTTGGGAACATTTCCTTTGTGATGTTAACTCGAGTGCACAGGTTGATAGAAGAAGTTGACACTGTTTAAAATAAGCAGATCGTCACTATTTACATTATTCACACTATTGTGCTCATCTTTGTTGCCATATTTATCACAGCGTTTCGACCGTTTTCAGCCTTCTTCAGGTGGTTGGAATGTCGAACTGAACCCTTTATTTCGCTTACTGGGGTAGACTGTTCTAGTTCTACGTGCCATTTCTAATGGATGTCAGTTATCAGTTATCTTCCCCTCTCCAAGTTCTGCACCGCCTTAACCTTGGGTCCTGTCACTGGATTTAACTAACACCTTTATCCACTGTGCCATGTGTCCTTGAGGACATCTGTGCGTGAATTTCTGGGTATTATAAACCTAATGACTTCAGCAAACGTTTTTTTACTAGTGTTCATATTGCAAAAATATAGACAGATAAACAGATCGTCTACTCAAATACGGGTATCCACAAAAAGTAACGTTTGAAGCAATAAAAAATATGTCGGTTTAAAAAATAAAATCCATGAATTTTTTGGAATTATACAGGGTGTTTCAAAAAGAATACGCCAAAATCATCACGTGATGTGTCAAAAACAAAAAAAATTACAAACCTCTAGCATGAACACATGTGTTGTATATACATTGAAGTTTCATTTCATGTTTTATAAGCGCTCAATGTGGCCACCACCGGCAGCGCAGACAACATCAAGCCGATATGAGAATTCCTCCCAAACGCGCTTCAGCATGTCACGGTCCACCGTGTTGATTGCAGTTGTTATTCGATCTTTCAAGTCATCGATACTTGCTGGAAGTGCTGGAACATAAACTTGGTCTTTAACATAACCCCACAAGAAAAAGTCACACACAGTGAGGTCCGGGGATCTGGCAGGCCAAACACAGAGAGCAAGGGTCTTTAGCACCTCTCCTCCAATCCATCGCTGACGCATGTTTTCATTCAGATAAGCTCTAACCCCGAGATGCCAATGGGGTGGTGCTCTATCTTGCTGAAAAATGAAATCATTCGAATCTGCCTGCACCGTGACAATGGCGTTTGTTTTCGCAAACTCAAGCACGCAAAACACCTTCTGCTGAGGAGTCGCCATTTTGATTGATCTTCCCACAATTCAGCTGCACCGGAAGTTATACTAACGACAGTGGTGAAACTGACACCCAATCAAACTTTGATAACTACTCTATCAAATAACCACTGATTGAGTCCACTAGAATGCTATAGACCTGATAAAACAGCGTAATAATTTTGGCGTATTCTTTTTGAAACACCCTGTATATACATTAATAATAAATATACATTTTTCCTCACCTTATGGTACAACTTTCATGTTCATAGCAAAGGAACATTCGGTAGGCAAGGTCGAATTTACTGCTTTGTGGCCGAGTCGGTTAAGGCACGTCAGCGTAAATGATGGTTCCATATAGGATGCAGGTTCGAATCCTGTCAAAGGACGAATATTTTCTATGAAAATTTCTCGGACATTCAGGCCGGTAAATGTTATTTAATACTGTTTATTATAAACAGAGCATTTACTTGAATACTTCTATCTATAAAAAGAACGTTAAACATAAATATATATATATATGTATTATATAAATCCATGGGTAAATAATCCAAATGAACCCTAATAATAAAAATATTAAAACTGATCCACAAGGAGAGCTCAATATATTTATTATAGAGCATATATAGATAATTTACATTTAATGAAACTCAATACCCTATATGAATGGCCATTTCATCTCCTAAGGAAAAATTCCTTACTGAGACTTTTCAACACAAAAAAGTTTTTAAGATTGAAAAGCCTCAGTAAAGAATTTTTCCTTAGGAGATGAAATGGCCATTCATATGGGGTATTGAATATATATATATATATATATATATATATATATATATATATATATATATATATATATATATATATATATATATATATATATATAGCTGCTGACTCCTATAAGAATTTTGTTCACTGTTTAACAGGTCTTGCTTTTCATCCTATGAGATGATAGGACACCCACCTCACTTGCAGAAAAACTAGTAGAGGAGCCGGTTTAGGTGCCAAACGACCTGTCAACATTCAGACAGTTTTTACACACTTGAAGTCCAGAAAAGAAAACACTTACACGAATACAAGAAGAAAAGAATAAACAGATTAATCGCAGTACCTTGTCAGGCGTCTTTAATGAAACATATATATATATATATATATATATATATATATATATATATATATATATATATATATAGGTAAACATCTGTGGGTATATAATCCAAGTGAATCCTAATAATATAATATAAAATATTAAAAGTAATCCAGAAAGAGAGCTCGATGTATTTTATTAAAACAGAACATATATAAATTACATGCACAGGAATTTAAAACTAATTCAGGGTGATGATCATTTCACCTTACTAAATTAGCAAGCATTGTTAATCCTCTCTGAGTAAAAGATAAAATAAAATGAAAAGAAATGAAATCCTGAAGCAAATCATAAAATGAGGCAGTGGAAAAAGAAAGAAAAAAAGAAAAAAAGAAAGAGTAAAGAGAAGAGAGAAAAGAAGAAGAAAAGGAATAAGAAATGCTACTATCAAGAAATTAGAGGCAATAATTTTAGGGCAAGATATTTTTATTAACAAATTTACTATTACTTTTAATATTAAAGGATATTATTATATATTATATTAAAAGGAAAAATTATAAATTATTTCAAAATTATTTAGATATTAAAAGACATAAATTGTTTTAATTTTAACTTTTCAGGATTTAGGAAATGTATTAATTATATTCTACATTAAAAAAGAACACATATTAATTCATATTAATATTAATAATTAATTATTAACATAAAAAATTATATTATTAATATAAATTAGGTTTCACCTAAACGGGTCGTCATGGTAACACTGTCCAGTCTTACCCTGAAAATCCGTTTAGGTGAAATCTTGGTAGGTAGGTCTTAGCACTGTAGGGTTTCTTTTTTTTTTAGATTTGCTCCACTTAGTGTATTGAGCGCGTTTACATTTTTACTTAATTTACTCTGTCAGTGTTTTTTTCATTTGACTAGAAATTGCGATGATGATTAATTTTTTCATGCAACAATTTTTAATCTTTTCTTTTTTTACTGAATTTTTACCCTGATATCGATTTGTTCAAATATATTTTTATTTACAAAATATATTATCCGTTTGTTTTTCAAACCGTCAGTGTATAGGTATTAATTTACATATATATATATATATATATATATATATATATATATATATATATATATATATATATATATAATGTATATATATATATGTATATATATATGTATATATATATATATACATAGATATATACGCATATATATATACATACATATATATACATATATATATACATACATATATATATATGCATACATATATATACTCATATATATACATACACACACACACACACACATATATATATATGTATATATATATATGTATATATATATATGCTTATATATATACATAGATATATATACATATATATATACATACATATATATACATATATATATACATACATACATATATATATGCATACATATATATATTTATATATATACATACATATATATACATACACACACAGATATATATATATATATATATATATATATATATATATATATATATATATATATATATATATATATATATATATATATATATATATAGATATATATGCCCACACAAGCGAGAAATGTCCTTACCCTGGAGTGGCTGACGAGATATGTCTGGGAAAATGTCTGTCTTGAGTTTTCTTACAATGGTGGCGGTCAATCGGATAGCTATTTATGCATGGTTAACAAAGGCAGTCAAATCAATTACTCCCCTTGATCGGCTGACGCCATATTTTTTCTATATAAATTCACACAAAAATATGATAGACGGAATTGGCAAGTAGCGGCTGTAATTATTACGAAAAAGTCAATAAAATCTGCTAATAGAACAACTATTATATGTTCAAATGAATACTGGATTTTAATTTGTCCGCAGTGTTTTCTTCCTATCTATTCTACTCATACAATATTCTCTTAAAATATTTATTGAATTCTTGTTCAGCCATCATTTTCTCTGGTTTAAAAGGTATGGATTAATTTGCTAAGGAGACAGAGTGAAAATATTGGTGTTTGTGTCTTAATTCGTGTGTCTGTTTGATAGATAGATAGATAGATAGATAGATAGATAGATAGATAGATAGATATGAGCAGACTGAGATAGATAGATAGATAGATAGATAGATAGATAGATATGAGCAGACTGAGATAGATAGATAGATAGATAGATAGATATGAGCAGACTGAGATAGATAGATAGATAGATAGATAGATAGATATGAGCAGACTGAGATAGATAGATAGATAGATAGATAGATATGAGCAGACTGATATAGATAGATAGATAGATAGATATGAGCAGACTGAGATAGATAGATAGATAGATAGATATGAGGAGACTGAGATAGATAGATAGATATGAGCAGACTGAGATAGATAGATAGATAGATAGATAGATATGAGCAGACTGAGATAGATAGATAGATAGATAGATAGATATGAGCAGACTGAGATAGATACATAGATAGATAGATATGAGCAGACTGAGATAGATAGATAGATAGATAGATAGATAGATAGATATGAGCAGACTGAGATAGATAGATAGATAGATAGATAGATATGAGCAGACTGAGATAGATAGATAGATAGATAGATAGATAGATAGATATGAGCAGACTGAGATAGATAGATAGATAGATAGATATGAGCAGACTGAGATAGATAGATAGATAGATAGATAGATAGATATGAGCAGACTGAGATAGATAGATAGATAGATAGATAGATAGATAGATAGATAGATATGAGCAGACTGATATAGATAGATAGATAGATAGATATGAGCAGACTGAGATAGATAGATAGATAGATATGAGGAGACTGAGATAGATAGATAGATAGATAGATATGAGCAGACTGAGATAGATAGATAGATAGATAGATAGATAGATATGAGCAGACTGAGATAGATAGATAGATAGATAGATAGATAGATAGATAGATATGAGCAGACTGAGATAGATACATAGATAGATAGATATGAGCAGACTGAGATAGATAGATAGATAGATAGATAGATAGATATGAGCAGACTGAGATAGATAGATAGATAGATAGATAGATAGATATGAGCAGACTGAGATAGATAGATAGATAGATAGATAGATAGATAGATAGATAGATAGATAGAGTGAGAGTGAGAGAGGGAGAGGGAGAGAGAGAGAGGGCGAAAGGGAAGGAATGTGAGTGGACGATTTAAACAACATAGAAAAAGAAAGAAAATGAAAAGAAAAAGAACATTCCAAGCATCCAGAAAATTAATCCTGACCTTGAAAAAGAGAAATCCACTCCGTGAGATTGTTCGGGGCAATGATAGCTAACTTGAAAAACAGCTTCTGATTGGTCAACACAAAACAACAGAAAAGTACCCAGAGGAAATGCACAGACATTGTTGATGGAAAAAGAATTAATTGGGAAAATAAGACTTCACTACTGAAACTCACTTTATGCCATCCGATCAACTATTCACTAAGCAAAAAGAATATTTTAACGATTAAAATTTTATTGAAGTTTAAGTTTTGGGGCAAATTTCATAGTAAACAGATTTTTAAATAGGTACAAATTATGAAGAACTTATTTTTATGGGCATTTTTAGGAAAAATAAAGCAGATTATTTTAATGGGTATATTTATGAAAAATATAAATTTTAATGGCTACACTTTAATGAATATTTTAACACGAATATATAGATTATTTTAATAGGTAAATTATTTAAGAATATATTTAATGCAATTTTAATGAATTTTAAATGTTATTTTAATGGCCATATTTTCAAAGGATACATAAAATATTATTTTAATGAATATTTTTATTTTATTTTAATGGACACATTTTAAAGAACTAGAAATACCCGTGAAAATTTCGCGGTTTTCATTATTTGAATTTTCTGATTAATCTTAATTCTTCAGTTAATGATTGAATAGGCTCATGATGAGTTCTACAACAGTAAAATATCCGTAGAAATTCCCCAGTCAAATCTTTAAGTTTTTAACTATTAAATGTTATTTAAATATTAACAACTTAAACAAAATATTGCAATAACAATTATAAATATGAATGCCGGTCGTTATTTTAAGAAGTAAGGGGGTACAAATGAATTTTTTTTTTTAAATGACAACTTTTTCCATTTCACTGAAGCAGACGTTAAGCAATTCCACCTTCGCTTCTTTGTTTTTTGTTTGTTTCTTCCTTTCTTTCATTTTCAGGATCGGTTAAACTTTCTACCTTGTTTCTTTAATTTTCGCACAGAAACCAAGTAGTATCTCTATGTCTTTCCAAGCGAAGAAAATAATCCATTTTTTCTATGAAATATTGGCAGAAGTCGTTAAACACTTCTTTCTTTCTTTCTTTCTTTCTTTCTTTCTTTCTTTGCGAAGCAGCCTCTTCGCTATGTCTTTTTCCACGCGATGAAAACGGAATAGTCCATAGTATATGAGTCACTGGCAGGAGTCGTTAAACACTTCTGTCTTCTTTCTTTCTTTCTTTCTTTCTTTCTTTCTTTCTTTCTTTCACTGAAACGAAGCAGCGTCTCTGCTATGTCTTTTCCGTTTTTCCACACGATGAAAACGGAATAGTCCATAGTTTATGAGACATTGGCAGGAGTCGTTAAACACTTCTTTCTTTCTTTCTTTTTTTCTTTCACTGAAACGAAGCAGCGTCTCTGTATTGTCTCTTCTGTTTTTCCACGCGATCAAAACGAAATAGTCCATTACTTATGAGGCATTAGCTGGGCGTAACGTAGTATGCTCTAACTAAGGAATGGATACGCAGTATCATTATAAAATGTTATTGTCATGGATATTTCATAAAGAACAGAATTCTGAATTTTATTCAATTGTCTGTCCCGTTGTGGAATTCTAAAAATGTATAACTTTTCTTCCAGACACAATGATAACCCTTCACGGTCCAGATTTACATGCAAACACTTTTCTTCGTATTTTCCATTCAACTTCCAGAATATTCCTGCTTTTATCTTTCAACTCTCACCAATATGCAGATAGCGTATGCGCGAACCTGTGCGTGTGTGTGTTTGTGTGTGTGTGTGTGTGTGTGTATAAATGACCGTGCGGTGCGTGTGTGTAAACTTACACGTTGTACTCTGTATTTTCTTTGATCGAAAACGAGATATCCTTTCATTGTTTTAATCAATTCACTCCAAGCAAGGCGATAATCCCACTAAAACCCAATGGGCTACTGGGAGTAAAAGACGATGAAAAAACTTCAGAAGGAATCGGAAACTCAATTTTGAACATTAATTAAACCTCTACTCCTGTTCCAAAGACCGCAGAGGAGACGTTAGAAGTATAGAGTTGAAGTAGACTTTAGAAGGAAGCGGAAACCCAATCCTAAACAGAGAACAAGGGATAAACCTCTACTCCTCTACAAAAGACCGGGGAGGAGACGTTAGAAGTATAGAGTTGAAGTAGACTTTAGAAGGAAGCGGAAACCCAATCCTAAAAAGGGAACAAGGGATAAACCTCTACTCCTCTTCAAAAGACCGGGGAAGATACGTTAGAAGTATAGAGTTGAAGTAGACTTTAGAAGAAAGCGGAAACCCAATCCTAAACAGGGAACAAGGGATAAACCTCTACTCCTGTTCAAAAGACCGGGGAGGAGACGTTAGAAGTATAGAGTTGAAGTAGACTTTAGAAGGAAGCGGAAATCCAGTCCTAAACAGGAAACAAGGGATAAAATTCTACTCCTGTTCAAAAGAGCAGAGCGGTGACGTTAGAAGTATAGAGTTGAAGTAGACTTTAGAAGGAACAGGAAACCCAATCCTAAGCAGGAAACAAGGGATAAACTTCTACTCCTGTTCAAAAGACCAGGGCGGAGACGTTAGAAGTATAGAGTTGAAGTAGATTTTAGAAGGAACAGGAAACCCAATCCTAAACAGGAAACAAGGGATAAACTTCTACTCCTGTTCAAAAGACCGGGGAGGAGACGTTAGAAGTATAGATTTGAAGTAGACTTTAGAAGGAAGCGGAAACCCAGTCCTAAACAGGAAACAAGGGCTAAACCTCTACTCCTGTTCAAAACACAGGGGAGGAGACGTTAGAAGTATAGAGTTGAAGTAGACTTTAGAAGGAAGCGGAAAGCCAATCCTGAACAGAAACCAAGGGATAAAGCTCTACTCCTGTTCCGAAGACCGCAGAGGTTTGCGAACCGAACGACAGGCTAACCTCTCTTCTTCTATTGACGAAAAAAAGAAATAGTAAATAAAATACATAGAGTTTAAGCGGATGTGTTAGAATTATAATGTTGAAATCGGCTTCAGGAGGAACGGGAAATCGCATCTTAAACTGGAAACAAGGGCGAAACCAAGACTCCTATTTGAACTAGGTAAGCTGAGCAATCATCTGGAATACTGTCCAGCCATTCCCATCGCATACCAGGCCGAAAATTATATTTTGATACCTGTAAAATTCTTGATACTCAAACAACCAAATTACCTACTCGAGGATAATTCCTTATCTGAAATCCGTAACATTAATTTCCTGTTTTCACAAGTCTAATTTTGGAAATTGAACGTCTAACTCTTAGCCGGCAACCATGTTTGCAATGAAAGCGAACGCGTGTATGTCCGTGTGTGCGTGGGATTTTATCAAGAACCTCTCAATATACAGCAGGTCTGAAGCACGCTGGAAATATATATATATATATATATATATATATATATATATATATATATATATATATATATATATATATATATAAGTTATATTTCGGCAGCAAGTATTCATCCAAACAAGTTTGATTAAAAAAAAATAAAAAATGATAAAATCTGAGTGTTTAATTTTTATTAGGTTGGTGCAAAAATAATAACGTTTTCTCACATAGTAACATATGTGAGAAAACGACATTATTTTTGCACCAACCTAATAATTATATTTTTTCCAGTTTTCGGATAAGGTGTCGAGTATTGTGTTCGAAGTTTTTGTTACACATGACGTCACACTAGACCATTTTAAAGTTCAAGACTCCCAACGAATACCAGGATGTAGAGACGAATTCTAACCACCACACAGAGACCATTGGGTCTTAATAATGACTGCGATAGTCGAAAGTTCATGTTCTCAACTTTGAGTACTATACTAAAAATATTTGGAAAGTTGGCAAAATATAATAAAAAATTAAAATTGTCGGTTGTTTTATATATATATATATATATATATATATATATATATATATATATATATATACGAATAAAAACAAAAGACAAAACCTTATCTTAGCCGACGTCTTTCGTCCTCCGAGAGACTATCAAGGAAATGGACTTTCTGGTGGACTTTCCTCGGAGGGACTTTATCACGGCAAATTTGCTTTGATAATGTCCCTCACAGGACGAAATATGTCAGCTGAGATAAGCTTTCCTTTTGTCTTCATTCACATTGTCCTTTTACAGATATACTCCATCTGAAATTTTTACACACACACACACACACACACACACATATATATATATATATATATATATATATATATATATATATATATATATATATGAGAAATAGAGAGGTAGAGAGTGAGAGAAGGAGTGGAGATAGATCAAGAGAAAGATGAAAGAAAAGATAGTCTAAACTATCCTTCCTTACTCTTCCTCGATAGAAGGGGCGAAGTATATAATTCATAGAAATGAGGTTTCAAGTATTCCTGACCTTAACGCGTACAAACAGGAACTTGTAAATATTTCCAAGTTGCCTGGACCCTATAGCCTTGGTTGGTAACCAGTCTACGGGAAGGGAAACTCGGAATTCATAACCAATCTTGGAGATTGTTGATAAACGGTGGATGAGTCTTCACCGGCCACCATTCAGCAACAATGTGTGAACGAGTACAGGACATCTAGTACATGATAAAGAGACTGTACATTGTGTAGTGTCATTGGCTACGGTTAAATGTAATTGATAGAAATGCCCAACAAACAAATTGACAAAGTTTTCAATAAACAATAGCAAAGGAGAAATAAAAGAAAAGAACTGGACAAAAAATAATATTAAGCAAGCAATATACGCAAACCAAAGCAACAGTCATAAGGCACATTAGCTGCAGTAAGGCAAATTAACAGTCATAACGCACATTAACTACAGTAAGGCAAAGTAACAGACATACGGCAAATTAAATGCAGTAAGGCAAAGTAACAGTTATATAGTTATACTCGTTTGGAAAAAACCTTAGGTATTTTGGCTTGTAATTGAACAAACCAATGCCCAAGGGAAAATGAGGGATACAAAAAGAAAGAAAGAACTAAGACCATGAAATTGAGGCGAAAACAATCGTCCAGAATTCAAGCTCAGAGTCCAAAGAAAAAAAAAAACCCTCCAAAACAAGTAAAGAAAAAGTAACTATGTAAAGGGCTCAATACGCTAAGTAGAGCAATCCTAAATATGAACCTAAAGAGCCAAGTAAACCTACCTAGGTTTCACCTATACGGATCGTCAGGGTCAGCTGGCCAACCAGGTAACGGTGGAACAGAATATAAAAACAACCATGACCACGTGACTAAAAAAAACACAACAAAAACCAAGTAAAACCGTAACTCAAAAACCGGGGGGGGGGGTTATGTTTTTACTCAATGACGGAACAAAAAAAAAAAAAAAACTATTCTAATAACCAGCGTTTCCTATGTTTACACCTACTCAGGATTTCAGATTTTAGATTTAATAGATTATTGGTTTCTTTAAAAATAGCAATAGCTAACTTTTCCTCTGAGCATAGTGAACAAAATTTATCACCTGCTTTATACCGGTGACATTTTTAAAATATTTCCCATTTCAAAATGGCCTTTTTTATTATCCTCTTGTTTGACTTTCCATACAAAAGAGGATAAAGTGCTGCTATGTTTGTATGTTTTGTTATTAAAACTACTAAGGTGGTTATAATATCATGCTTTAAAATTCTTTTGGGTAAATCCTATATAGACCTTAGGATTTTTATTAGTATTATTTGGTTTATCCTTATATATTTTTACTTTGTATACTACGCACTCTTGTTGGCACTTGACCCTGACGATCCGTATAGGTGGAACCAAGGTAGGTTTACCTAACTCTTTAGGTTCATATGTATATATATATATATATATATATATATATATATATATATATAATAAGACATAATTTTAAGGTGTGCTATATTTATGAGATAAAGTGCTCAATATTAGAGATATAGCGTATGTAAATATAAAAGTGAACATTGAAGTCAACACTCAGAGGCAACAGGTGTTTCATGCTAGACGCAATCGTCAGGTCGCGAATGTTGTGTTTTCTCTCGACTATGGGTCAGTGGGGCATTGTGGGTAGTCCAAAATAAAATAAACAAATCACTCTTGCCAAAATAACCACCAGAATGGATTACCCATAATGCACCACTGGTCCATATATATAAATAGTTGAGAAAAAGCACAACACTCGCGGCCTGGTGACTGCGTCTAGCATGAAAATGCCTGTCGCCTGTGTTGACTTCAATGTTCACTTATATATATATATATATATATATATATATATATATATATATATATATATATATATATATATATATATGTGTGTGTGTGTGTGTGTGTGTGTTCCAATTAAAGTACGCCATATCTAATGGCGGTTTATCCTAAGATAACGCAGGCTCGAATCCTACCGGAGAACGCATATTTTTCTAATAAGATTTGTCGAATATTCAGGTCGATAAATAGACCTTACTGCATCCAACCCTTTTTATCGATAAAAGCGTTGGTTCGATCTTGTGACTTGACCCAAAGAGCTGTGAGTTCAATACCTGGCTACTGCAGTGGGGAACAAAAACTAGGAGATTTAAGTCAAAGGGAGAAACTGGAAGAGGAATGGCACGAGGAACTAGAACAATCTACTCCGTTGGACGAAATAAAGGGTTCAATTCGAAATTCCAATCATCTGAAGAATGTAACAATCCGAACAATGTAAATAATTACAATACCTCATCTCAGAAATATAGACAGATCCTGAAGAAGGCTGGAGCGTACAACGGCCGGAATGTCGTGAATATGGCAACAAAGATGAGGACAACAGTCCGAACAATGAAAATAATGTAAATAATTACAATACCTCATCTCAGAAATATAGCCAGATCCTGAAGAAGGCTGGAGCGTACAACGGCCGGAATGTCGTGAATGTGGCAACAAAGATGAGGACAACAGTCCGAACAATGAAAATAATGCAAATAATTACAATACCTCATCTCAGAAATAGAGACAGTTAATATAAATTTATTGATATAAAATATTTAAAAAATAAAACCGAAAAATGTAAATTAATTAATTAATTAAATAATTTAAGCTTTAATTATTTTATTTAAAAATATTATCTATTTGCATACGAAACAAAGGTCTGTATGTGCGAATATGGCGTAAACGATTGGCATTCACACAAAACTGTTTTTTTAATTTACCAGTAGACGTTTTATAGTGATTCTCCAAGGGTAGATGTGGCACAAGGCCGAAAGTATTCAGTTATAATAGATCTAGCAAGGCAAGCTTGTTTACCGTTACACCACGTCAAAGTGCCCACAGCGCATGTTTTATATCTTGTCAAACTTTGGTGTTCTTGATTAATGAGGATAGTGAATTTGCATATTAGCTTTAAGAATAGAAATTAAAAAAAAATGTGTTATTCATTTCCAATTTGATATTTTCTGATCTTTATAAACAAGCGGTTGGCTTTTAAAATTATAATTCTTAATTATTTGAATAAAGCCACGTTCTCCCACAATTTTATGGCTACAACTAAATATATTTTAAACGCAATTGTATGCCTTCAACTACAGATAGAATGTATTGCTGGTCATTTTGACCTTTTGTACCCAGCGTTCCAGAACAATTTTAAGCCTTCTGCCTGAGCTCCTGAGTCAAAATTCGCAAATAATTGGTATGTAATGTTTCACAGGAGATATAAAAATAGTTACAAGTGTTTATCCACCGTTCAACCGGTAACTGGGTAATATGTTATTTTTCTCTACCTCTGTTCAACCGGTGGTTGGGTATTACGTCATTTTTCTCTACCACCGGTAAATCGGTGGTCAGGTCTCAAAGGCTTAATATTCAGGAACTGTTGAATATAAACAAGAAAATATGGCGCAACATGAGGATTTTCCTATTTTACAACACAATTGTAAAATTACTGAAATATTGCCATCATTTTGCTTTAAATATGGATTATTGGTCATTTTACTATTAATAGGTATTGTTGGTCAATTTACTATAAATATATATTGTTAGTTGATTGATTTTGTTTAGCGGCATATCAACACCTCTATGGGTTATTTAACCCTTTGAACCCTATGTTCCCGAACAATTTTAACCCTGAGCTCCTGAGCCAAATTTCGTAAATAATTGGTATGTAATGTTTAACGGTAGATATAAAAATAGTTACAAATGTTTGCCCACCGTTCAACCGCTAGCTGGGCATTTTTATCTACCACCGTTCAACCGGTGTTCGGGCATTACGTCCTTTTTCTCTACCACCAATAAGCCGGTGGTCAGGCCTCAAAGGGTTATATATTGTTGGTAATTTTACGATAATAGTTGGTTGAATTTGTTTAGCGCCATATCCACGTCTACGAATTATTTAATACCGAAACCTAAACTTTTTCGACGCAATTTTATGGCTTAAACTACAGGTGAAATATATTGTTGGTTATTTTGCTTTAAATATGTATTGTGGCAATTTTACTATAAATAGACTTTGTTGGTTGACTGATTTTGTTTAGCGGCATAGCAATCTCTGTGAGTTATTTTATGCCGACATCTAAATACATTTTGTACACAACTTTATACTTTCAACTACATATGTTTTGTACATGATCTTATACTTTCAAGGCAAAAGTATGTTTTTTAGATATATATTTTGTAGATAATAAAATATATTGTTGGTAATTTTAATATAAAAATGTATTTTTTAGTGTTGCATTGAATGTCATTTTGCTATAAAATGTATTGTTGCTCATTTTATTATAATTATAAAAAGGAGATGCTGACTTTTGTTTGGTGGGAGGGGTCTTTATTTGCCCATAGCTCGGACCCTTACACGTACTATCACCTCGGTTTACGGTAGACCCGACGATAACAACAGTTAAGATGTGGTTCCACGCTCCTCAAAATCAGCAGTCTCCCGATCAGAGGCCTTGCTGCCGGATGTAGTTTATCGTCATACCCAGGCCGACTGACTGCATAGATCCAGTAATAATATCATTTAGATTTAGAATGTTTCAATATTTATAAAAAATATTGTGTTACAATTGTTGTAAGCTAGGGAAGGTTACTGAATAGAATAATCAAACGAAGGTTGGTAATGAACTGTGATACTTAGGACAAGAACAACGCATATAAGATTCGCCAGCAGCGCGTAGAAGAAATAGTCAACTGCTAGAAGTGAGTCAAGTGAATTCCACAATGAATCTCCAACTCTAGGATATCTACCAACCGCCCCACGCGGTCAGATGTGGCACATGGCCGAATGGGGTATCCGAGCCCATAGGATAGGCCAAAAATTCCCTGTAGACCCCGCATAAAACGAGGTCGGGTAGCTGTTTCCCGAGACTCTACCCTTCAACATAGCCTCGTCTGGGGATCCTCTCTGAGTTTGATTAGCACAGCTGGAAGATGTGAAAGAGGACATAGCCATTGTCGTCCGTAGGTATGCTAATATATATATATATATATATATATATATATATATATATTACATACAGTACTTACGTAATTACATACATACACGCAAATATATATATATATATATATATATATATATATATATATATATATACTATATGTGCATCATACAATTATACTCACTAGAAAAACATCACTGTTATTAACTCCTTCTTGAATTGCCACCCTTAAAAATCAAATTGCCCCCCCCCACACTCACACTGTGGGTCTTGTGCCCCACGTTGGTAACCATAGACCCTGGCTTTCATATCGTATATCTTAGTAAATATTTCCTTTTGATATAAATATAAATAACTGTTAACACTATCTGTATTCAGTACGTTTTAATGTATGTACAAGAATATATATGGAGAGTAAGAATTTGTCTTACATAATTTATTTGATGTATTTTCTTATTTTTTTTAAATTCAAGCCTAATGTCACTGCTCATGCAGAAGGACGTCATTTTGACCTATCTGAACTATTTGCCTAATGGCTACCGCCCACGAACTGTGCATACGTAGATGGAATAAGATCTGAAGTGGTGTTGAGTGTTGCAATGAGTTGTAAGCTTTTTCGAATATATTTTTCAGTATTCATGGACAGTTATTTGGAATTTTTAAAGAGGTGTCTTTCTTCGTTATTAACTGAAATGAAAATTTTATTCTTCATTTTTTGTTGTTATTGCGATATTGAAAAAGGTTATAGACTTTATTCTAACGTCGACTTGCTTTTGGAAACGATAGAATTTATAGGCAAGATGAATGGATTTAATTTTATTTATCTCTATCTCAATCTCATTAAATCTGTCTTTCTTTCTTTCTTTCTTTCTTTCTTTGCATCTTTCTTTCGAATTCGTTTTTTTTTTCTTTTTAATACCTTTTCTTCTATTTCTTCCTTTCTTTGTTTGTATATCTTGCTTGTTGATTTCTTTCTTTTTAAATACTGGAAGAAAAAAGAAAGGACAAAAGAAAGAAAAACGTACGAAATAAATAAAGATTCATTCTTTCTTTCTAGCTTGTTTCTTTCTTTCTTTCTTTCTGATACCATTTTCTTTCTTTCTTTTAACTTTTCTTTCTTTTTCATACAGTTTCTTTCTTTCTTTCTTATAACCTTTTTCTTTCTTCCTTTCTTTCTAATACCTTTTTCTTTCTTTTTTCTTTTTTTTAATACCTTATTCTTTCTTTCTTTCTTTTTTTCTTTCTTTCGTTCTAATACGCTTTCTTTCTTTCTTTCTTTCTTTTTTTCTTTCTTTCGTTCTAATACCCTTTCTTTCTTTCTTTCTTTCTTTCTTTTTTTCTTTCTTTCGTTCTAATACCCTTTCTTTCTTTCTTTCTTTCTTTTTTTCTTTCTTTCGTTCTAATACCTTATTCTTTCTTTCTTTCTTTTTTTCTTTCTTTCGTTCTAATACCTTATTCTTTCTTTCTTTCTTTTTTTCTTTCTTTCGTTCTAATACCTTATTCTTTCTTTCTTTCTTTTTTTCTTTCTTTCGTTCTAATACCTTATTCTTTCTTTCTTTCTTTTTTTCTTTCTTTCGTTCTAATACCTTATTCTTTCTTTCTTTCTTTTTTCTTTCTTTCGTTCTAATACCTTATTCTTTCTTTCTTTCTTTTTTTCTTTCTTTCGTTCTAATACCTTATTCTTTCTTTCTTTCTTTTTTTCTTTCTTTCGTTCTAATACCCTTTCTTTCTTTCTTTCTTTCTTTTTTTTCTTTCTGTTTGTTCAGATTGCCAGTCGATTACTTTCTTTCTTTCTAAATATTAAAAAAAGCAAGAAAGAAAGAAAGAAAGAAAGAAAGAATGTACGGAATAAATAGATACAGAACGAAGCAAAGATTCTTTCTTTCTTTCTTTTTTCTTTCTTTCTTTCTTTCTTTCTTTCTTTCTTTCTAATAACATTTCTTTCTTTCTTTTAACGTTTCTTTCTTTTTTATACAGTTTCGTTCTTTCTTTCTTTCTTTCTTTCTTATAAACTTTTTCTTTCTTCCTTTCGTTCTAATACTTTTTTCTTTCCTTTTTCCTTTCTTTTTAATACCTTATTCTTTCTTTCTTTTTTTCTAATACCATTTCTTTCTTTCTTTTAACGTTTCTTTCTTTTTTATACAGTTTCTTCTTTCTTTCTTTCTTTCTTTCTTTCTTTCTTATAAACCTTTTCTTTCTTCCTTTCGTTCTAATACCTTTTTCTTTCCTTTTTCCTTTCTTTTTAATACCTTATTCTTTCTTTCTTTCTTTCTTTCTTTCTAATACCATTTCTTTCTTTCTTTTAACGTTTCTTTCTTTTTTATACAGTTTCTTTCTTTCTTTCTTTCTTTCTTTCTTTCTTTCTTTCTTATAAACTTTTTCTTTCTTCCTTTCGTTCTAATACCTTTTTCTTTTTTTTCCCTTTCTTTTTAATACCTTACACTTTCTTTCTTTCTTTCTTTCTTTCTTTCTTTCTTTCTTTCTTTCTAATACCATTTCTTTCTTTCTTTTAACGTTTCTTTCTTTTTTATACAGTTTCTTTCTTTCTTTCTTTCTTAAAAACTTTTTCTTTCTTCCTTTTGTTCTAATACCTTTTTCTTTCTTTTTCCTTTCTTTTTAATACCTTACTCTTTCTTTCTTTCTTTCTTTCTTTCTTTCTTTCTTTCTTTCAGCTTTTAATTAAGAAGTAATCACTATCTGGTCAAACTCAATTTCTGACAAAAATGATTTGCAGTTTAAATATAATCTTTAACGGTGAGGATTTTCCATTGATTGAAAGAATCCTTTTATTGAGGTAAACACCATGACGTCAATTTCTACGCGCGAATTCTTTGAATAATAACGGAAGCGATATCATCAGGCCCTCGTGTAGTGGCGGTTGTAATGTGCGTATGCATCTGACCTGTTGCTACCCAACCTACACAGACTTGCCCAAACGTACAGCTCCATTACATCGTGAGGTGATTGACAAAGTGCCATAATAATGGGATGTCAAATGAAATCAAACTCAAATGTAGGTGGTGTGCTTTGCCTTCGATGCCCAATGCCTTTTCTCTCTTTAGTTGGCTAATTTAGCAAGCACTTCCCCAAATCTAAGAAATTATCCGAAATATTCCAGAGATATAATCTTTTACATAGTTCCATAGAAAACATATAACCCCCCCCCAAAAAAAAACCCATAATAAATGCCCGCTAAACGATAGTGACTACAAAATAATGTAATATACGAAACACACAGAGCTAACTTACTACATCTATGCTGAGTAGACAATAGTTACGGTTTCTGGAAAAGAAAGCATAATCTGGCATGAACAGTAGTTTGATCAACGCCAGTACTCCCAAACCCTCGTTCACGCTGACTTTTGACGGCTTCCGAACAGTTTTCGGTCTACCCAATTTCACTCACAAGACTTGGATCAACCTGAGATATAGTATTCATACACTTTCCAAAGATGTCACACGCTGGAATCGTATATCTAGGCTTATTATTTCAAGAAATCACATATCTGACAAATCGACCACGTGGAGAATTGAACCCGGCTCTTATGGTTGGGAAGCGAACGGTCTAATTACTAAGCGACGCACAGTTATTTTACACACACACGCACACACACACACACACACAAAGAGAGAGAGAGAGAGGGATAGAGAGAAAGTGAGAGGCATATATATATATATATATATATATATATATATATATCTATATATATAAAGAGCGCTCAATATCAGAGGTAGAATGACAACCAATTTTACACGCTTCCTACACCCATCCACCCAGCATAATCACACAATTTCCACACTCTATCAGTCGTAGATTATCCGATAATCTCTCAAGCGACAAAAAATTCAACGAAGCTCAAAATAAACTCGAAATAACCCTTTTCGACAAAATCAAATAGAAAGAGAAAGACCATGTGTTTCGAGCAACCGTATAATGTAAAAGCAAATATAGATAAGATAATCCTTAGACTCATTGGCAAACACTTCCCTAAATCTAAGAAACTACACAAAATCTTCAATAGATATACTCTGAAGTTTTTACATAGTTGCATCGAAAGCATATAAATATAGAAATGACAAAAATCGTAGAAAAATCACCAGTCGACCACAAACACTAACTACCCGCACCCGTACAAAATATGAATGCCCACTAAACGATAGTGACTACAAAATAACGTAATATACGAAACAATAATAAAATCCAAAGGGAACTAAGAAAAATAATTAGAAATAACACCGAAACGAATGTCCCTTGAAACAGAAATTAATCACAAAAAATTAATTTTACAATATATATATATATGAATATATATATATATATATGTGTGTGTGTGTGTGTGTGTGTGTGTGTGTGTGTGTGTGTGTGTGCAGGTATGTAGAAAAATAGGAAAGAACACGTTAGGTAAATAATCCAGGGTTCCTTAGTATTTTTGTTTTTATTTTTATAAAACATGGCTCCATACAGGAGTAGAGCTTAGATTATAATTATTTTTTAAAAAACATGATTCGTTCGCTACATAAGAGTTCTCATGTTTCAAAAACGAGAGCCAAAACCATCAATATAATTACTAAAATTAAATTGAATTAAAGTAACAAGCTCTGTTTCATCCTCAAGCGAAAATTTAGGAATTTTAAAAATATTTAAAAAAAAAATAATTATATATATATATATATATATATATATATGATTAATATCATTAAAAGCTGATTGATATCCTTCAATATCCCGAGTTTCGTAGGCGGACCTGTCCGTCCACTCTTCAGCGGAGTTCAGTAATTTACACACACACACACTCACGCTCACTCTCTCTCTCTCTCACACACACACGCGCGCACGCGCTCACTCACACACACACACACACACATATATGTGTGTTTTGGGTGTGTGCGTGTTTTCCGTGTGTGTGTTTATGATAAAAATCTGTAAGCTTGAATGTGTAGGTAGTGTAATGGATAATGGCCCGCAATTGTCAATCGGGGAGCCGAGTTCCAGTTCCTTTTGGGTTCGTTATATTCATTTGCACGTAAATACTTTCGGAAAAGGCATGAATCCACCTCTTCTACCTCTATCTGTGTTAATTAATAAGACTTTTATCAGACAAGTATTATTATCTTGAAAAAACAATTTTACAATCTAAAAATATTTTCTGGCTTTAAATAACCATATTTGATACGCCATGGAGAACATATCAGTCATATTGAAAATGTCGCCCCGTCTGAAACAAATGAGCATGTTTAAGTTTAGCGCATGCCGCGTAACATTAGGTTAGGCCGTCTTTCACTTATGGCTGATTAAATCTGTTACACACTGTATATTATCCAATTATATTTTGATAATTGCTTTATACACGTAAAAAATGCATTAAAATCACAGAACAAAAAACAAAACTGCTGAGAAAGCTACAATCAGAGACCATGACTACCGTTGTGCAATCGATCCTCATTGGGTACCTTAGATAATGTCATTAAATAGATAATCTTGCTGTGGATTATTATTTAGCAAAGTATTCTTTCGTGTAATTTGTGCACTTTGCTGTAGTGTTACGGCTAGAACAATTACGACTCAGTAGTGAGTTCAATCCTCACTCGATGCCCCATAATTTCTTAGTATTGCGACTGCTGTGTATTTGATTCCCACAGGAATTGCAATGGAGTAAAATATCGAAAGCTATAATTTATGCTGTTAGGACCGCCGTGTTATCGACCAAAAGCTTGTATCTAATTTAAACTCAGTAAATAGTCAGGCCGTGAAGCCCTATTCAGCAGGTTATAATTTTTCTTCTTTTTTTTTTTCACCCCAAGCAAGGCGGGAAGCCACTAGCACGCAAGGGGCTACAGAGAGTTGGAGCGTGAGCAAAGAGGAGTGTTAGAGGAAAGGATGAAGAGAATGATAGGGGATAGATCAAGGCATGAGGAGACGTCGATTGACATGACATTTGAATAGTTGGAGATTATAGCTATCAGGGAAACAGGAAAATGGGAGGGAGTTCTACAGGTGATAAGTACGAGATGAAGCTATTGGAGTAGAAGAGACGGCTACATTTAATAGTTTCGACAGTGAAAGGGTGAGAGCGAGATGCCAGCCTAGTTGAACCCTTAAATTCATAGAGTCTGGCAGCCAGCGAAAGCAGCTCATCGGAGCAATTACCATGAAAATATTGTGAGAGACAGTATTGTATTCAATTCTCATTGAGTATCTAAGCTGAGCTCAGTAAAGAGTATTACTGTGGAGTAATATTTAGAAAGCTATTACGATTGTAGTGTATTCAGATCTTGCTTACGGTCGAATCACACCGAAACCCCGTTTTTCCTTTGAACCTAAACAACCTGGTCAGTACTTAGATGGGGGACTGCTTCGGATCACCGGGTTCTGTAAGCGAAAACCGTATACAAAAACCAGTTGAGCGTGAAGCTAGCAAGTTCATCTCGTAAAAACTTACTTGCTATGGAAAGCACAGGGAAAAAAGTGAGGTAAAGAGCCGTGGTCTCATACTTCACAGTGGAGCTTACAGGAATAAAGGAGGTGGAGGAGGATGAGGGAATGGGAGGCGTCCGATTACCACTCGGTGTCTAGCTTCAGTTCCCTAAGCAGATTGTTTTGTTTTATTTTAAACTTATAACTAACGCTAAGGGGCATGAGGGCGATGGACACGAACGTCGAGAGGTGGGAAGACGTCGCCAATGATCGTTCGCGCTAGAGACGCGATCTACGCCGAGGGCTGGAGAGAGGAGAGGAAAAACGAAAGCTTGCTCTTGGAGTGAAGCATGCTCAACGGTAAGAAAACAAGAAGGCGACATCGGAGAATAGCGTCTTTATATGCATTCATTGCAATCGAGACTGTTACTCCTGTGTGGGCCTGTACAGCCATAATAAATGCTGCACCATCATCAGCATTTGAGGCGTAACTCTTTGGGCGCAGATTCAAGGTTTTCCGAGACACAACGGGTACCAGACACAGAATACATGCTATTATGATTGCAGTGTCTTCTATACTCAATAGCTATCTAATTTAAATTCAATAAATAGATGGTATTGCTGTGGAGTGATATTTAGCAAGCTATAATTCATATTTTTACAACTGTAGTGACTTCATTGCGCCAGATTATGCTAGGATTAGTTAATATGAAACAGGCAAAAAAGATCAAAAATATCATTAGAAACAAAGAAACGAGTACTTAACTGTTATGTGATATCAGCCCTCTTATATTGCAGTGAATACGGGATAATCTCGTCACGGATGAAGAAGAGACGTGAAGCAACAGATATGTGGTTCAGCATAAAGATGCCGAGAATACCGTGGACTGAACATGTGAGCAATGATGAAGTTCTAGAGACAATGGCAATAAAAGTACACTTATACATCAGGAAGTGACAGTTGAAATTTCTGGGGTTCATAATAAAGAAAGACGGCTTGGAAAATTTGATATTCACAAGGCAGATTGAAGGTAAGACAGACAAATGAAAAAAGCAACGCATCACCTATCTAGAGGGATTGAACAAATAGACGGTGGAGCAGGGTTTTAAAGAGACGATAAAAAGACAAAAGTTGTTAAGAAAATTTGTTAAGATCTACAAGTGAGAGGAAATTGTGAAAAGTGTAGGGGTTTAGGCGTGTGAAAGTGAAGAAAATAACACACCTCAAACACGGCTCTACAAATTTAAATGAATTATTATTCAGTATATCTTTTCTTGTAACGGCATTCACCCGGGGTGGGTTGAGCCGGCTCCAATATTGGAGTTTCATGGGAATTTGGAATTCACAAGCGGTCCCCAAACCCGCATGCATAGGCCTCAGATCAGTTCCCAGGAAACCGACAGCCCGACAACAACACACGAGATTTGATTATAGTGGTGAAGGTTTCGTGCAGGACCATCCACACTTTTTGAAGGGACGAAGACAGAGACCTGGTGCACTACGTACCACAAGCTCCCCAAACGACCCTCCGCAGGTTTTGAATTCAGAGTTTTCCTTCTCCTAGACCAGTTGCCATCCAATGCTATAGAACCCAGTCTGTCCTGCTATTTTACCCATAGCTGGAGGGAGAAGAAGAGGATTCATACCTTTCCCAAGGGTATTAGCACGTAAGTGAATGTAATGGATTCGACTGGAATTCGAATTCGGCTCTCCATTACTCCACCGTGCCTCCTCACTCCACCATGCCTCCTATTCAGTATATGTGTTCTTTCAATTTGAAAGAAACACATTACAAAGATTTCCTACGAAATAATTTCACACAAAAATATTTTGTTTTTTCTTTCTTTACAATACGACCAAATCAATTGCGTTAGTATGATAGAAGAAAAAGAACTTGTCTACATAAGGAGAATGTTCCGTACTTATGTTTTATGAATGCGTGTAATTTTGTAGTAGTCATCACTTAGGTATGTTACCATTAGATTTTAATAAATTCGTTAATTAATATCTCGCCAATTTTTAAATATCTATTTTAAGGAGGAAAATATTGTTGATCATTTTCTGAAGCGATCCTACAAGATTTCGTAGCAGACGATAAACATAGTCGTCTGAAAATTTCAACGGTCTCGGGGCGTTTACAAATAACGTCGCTGATTGGGTAATATATGTGGATGTAGAAATAAAAATTGGAGCCGACGTTGTGCACAAAAATGCGTTAATTTTAATTTTTTTTAAATCAGTGTCACTCCATACTAAGCAGTAAAGCTACTACGACGCAAGAGGTTATAGAGTGTGGACGTATTGGGAACAGAAACATTAATATTGCGCGGGAAGAAGAAAGAGTAATCAGGAGGAAAGTAGATAGCGATTCACATTGCATTTAAATTTTTGCAGATTAAAGTTGGCTGGAAAGCATGGAGCCGGAAGCGAATTTCACAAGCTAAAATTGCGAGAAAAAAAAAACTGTTAGCATAGAACTTACAGCCACATTTAGTCAGTTCAACTGTAAATTGATGAGATCTTGACCCCAGTCTAGTTTGCGCTTAAATTTAAAAAGTCTAGGTACCATAGCGAAGAAAAATTACCATGAAACTATTTATAGAAAAGACACAGAGAAGCAACCTTATGGTGGTGGGTAAGTGACTGAAGCCGAGCCGCCAGATTAGGACCAATAATATTGCTGATTCTTCTTTGGATTTTATCAAGGAGCTGAAGGTAAATAGCATGGACTCCGGACCAAATGTAGCAGAAATATTCTAAGGATAGAGTTAAACCTAACTTAAATCGATTGCATTTTTCTCCAATTCTATAACGGGGTTCGACAAGAGTCATGATCGTCAACGGCCAGAAAGAACACAGGACATATAAGAATAATTTATTTGAATTATTTTTTGTTGTTTAATTTTATTTTGCTATCACTTCATCTTATCTCTTTTATGTTTGTCTTGTTCGCTCTGATTAAAAAAAAGGGCGATCTTAATAATTTAGCATCCATGATGAACATAAATTAAAATTTAATTGATGATACCTACACGTATTTCTTTCCTTTTTAACGAAACAGCAATTGCATCTTGCAATCGAATATTTAAATGTATTTTGAAATTGAAAATGAGAATAAAAACGCTTCTCCTGTTGATCGTCATTAATTTCTTTTACAAACATCACCCTCTACCCCGTAATAATAATAATAATAAAACAGCAACAACGATAAATTTGCTGGCGAACAGTGATTTAATGAATACCCTGGTCGATAATTTCACTCTGTCTAAAATATCAGAGACTTTTAACTTTCGGTCGTCCAAGCGTTTAACGGAGCTAAAATAAGTGAAAACATAATTCTACTGATCAGTGATGATCAGTGATGGCTACTTTCCGATGACAAAATGGCCTGAACACTTGGTTAGAACCAAGCACACTCACACTTCGACGAAAAGGTAGTTAAAAAAATACAGCACTATGTTCAATTCTACCCGAGAAAACCGTCCTGGGTATGACGATAAACTACATCCGCGCCCTGGGTAAGACGATAAACTACGTCCGACAGCAAGGTCTCTGATCTGGAGATTTTGAGGAACGTGGAACCACCTCTTAATTGCTGGTGTTCCCAGGTCCACCCTGACCCGCGGTGGTAGCACCTGTTAGGGACCCAGCTATCGGCAAATAGTTAACTGACGTAAAAAGCATTATAAATGTGTAAAAAATATTTATTAGTTTTAATACCAAAGATACCTTTTAAAAGAATTGTTACCAGCAATATATTTTTGGCAAAAAATATTACTAGCAATACGTTTTTGAAAAAAAATATTACCAGCAATACATGTTTTAAAATATTACCAGATATACATTTTTGAGGAAAAAAAATATTACCAGAAATAGATTTTTGAGAAAAAATATTACCAGGAAAAAAAAGTTGCCAGTATTAAATAACCTAATGAGGTTGATATACCGTAAAACACAACAAACCAAATCAAACCAATCTACCTGGGAAAAGAAATTACACCTGTTTTTTTTTTCAGTTAATATTACGTTCTGTTGTGTAAAAGTGTTACGCGCACTAGTCACGACTCGATTTTTTTCCCAGAAGTGATACTAATATATAATGAATATTTTAGTATTAGTGCTGAATGGCACTCTTGTCGATTTCAGCGGAGTCTTATACTTTGTTAGAAACATGAAATTAATGCCGGATTTTTTTATAAACCTATAATTAATACTGGATTTTATACTAATTTTTTTATTAAATCCAGTAAATTATTTGTGTGTGTGTGGGGGGGGATGGGGAGTGGCAAATTTTGAAATACGATCTCAGCATGTCGCATGTTGGTGACGGGAATCTGGAAGTACTCAGATAATGAACTGGCTGATGAACTTCGATTGATTTTCGAGGGTGAAAAATGCATTCTCTTATTCTACTGAAGCGATTCTTTCGATGGCTGTAAACTCTTCATGCAATATTATTATTTTTTTCTTTTGAGGCTGACGAACTTGAAGAAATTCTTCTGATAAAACATGGAAGCAAAAACTATGACTTGTCTGACAGCCTCATTAAAAAAAAAAAGAAGGAAACTTTGAGAATTACTGACCCGGTTAGTTACTGGGAGGGGGTACTAAACAGAAGCGGAATAGCCAGGATGTCAGTCTGCCCGATTGCAAGGGAGGACCCATGAAGTTGCCCCCCTATATCATTTAAAAATATAATAGTGAAAAAAAAAAACAACAAAAAAGAAACACAAAAAAACAAAACAAAACAAAAAAAAACATAATTATTTTAGCAACTAGCAGTATAACCCATCTTTGACCGGGTCATTCATTAAGTTTAAAGTCAGCCCACCCGAAAATCAATATTAGTAACAACATTTGGGTGCAACTGAGGCACATCCTCAAATGGGAAGTTAACAATTTGAAGGGGGGTGACCCTAAAAAGGGAACTGTATAATAATAAATTATATTATTTTAATAATTTAAACTATTTATTTTTATTAAAGTTTTTATGAAAGATATATATCTAAGAACAGATAGTAAATAGTAAAACGTTGCTGAGAGTTATAATGGACAGGAAGTAGTGGAGAGCCATAGGGCTAACAATTGGGACTCAAAACTGGTACTGAAGAATTATCTATCAAACAAAAAAATTTATCAAAAGTGGATGAAAACTGTAGAAATACATAAACAACATCCGATCACACACAGACACACACAAATTTTGAGAATTATAGATATAAATATAATTAATTATATAAATTTTACTATGTAATAATAAATAATATTATTGTAATAATTCAAACTTTTTATTTTAATTGAAGTTTTTATGAAAGATATATATATCCAAGAACAATAAATAATAAAACGTTGCTGAGAGTTATAATCAACAGAAAGTAGTTGAGAGCCATTGTCGCCAACAATTTGAACTCAACAGCAGCACTGAAGAATTAACTGTCAAACAAAAAAAAATCATCAAAATCGGATGAAAACTATGGAAATGCATGAATAATACCCGATCACACACACATACACACATTTTGAGAATTATAGATGAAAGGGAATTTAAAAAAAAAAAAACGTAGAGGTCACAAATAAGCAGTGTACAAAAAGGAAACAGGGAAAGCTAGTGGAAGATTGTGGGGTTATCAGGCATAATTAAGGAAACCCTCTTTTTTCAGCAAGAATGTGTGAATGTTAAGGTAAAGTTACAATTACTAATTTTGGGAGGGTCGGCAACTTCAAAGAATATCAAGCAGCAGTTTTAGATCAACCGACAATGTTAAGAGATTCGCTGACTGAAGAAAATTTGGAATCATACATATTGCTCTCCATTGAAAAGGAATTGTTAGATGAATTGGAAGCAGAAGCAATTATTGGTCGATTTGAACAGTCTGTTACTGAAAACAAAACCAGTGCTCTTAATATAGTAGACTACTCTATTATGCTTTTGAACAATCTGCTAATGTGAAAATTATGCACCAAATCGTTTAAAAATATCAACCAATGACTTAAAATTAAAAATTATCACATTCTCTGTTTACATTTGCTATCTACCTCCAGTAATATGTACAGTACATGTAAACTGTAACTACTAAAACAAAAACAAAAAAAAAAAACGCATTTTTTCCACAACAGATTTAATCGTACCTTTTTTCCGTATATTTTTTTTTAAAAACTTTTATTCTTTATGAAAATGAAAGGATAGCATCGTAGTTGTGGGTGTGTCCAGTTCGTCTACTCGCAACTAAATCTCCAAATATTTGACCAATCGAGGATTGACACGAAATGAATCATTGGTGAAAACTTCGTCAATGGAAGGCTTAAAGTAAACAATTTTGAGCGCTAGAATTTCAAAACGGATCTACCCCCCCTTGTACAGGGTTTGATGGATACACTGTCGTCTAAATAACGTAAAAATGAAAATAACACTGACATCTCATTTTAACAGATATATTTACCAAAATTACACAAAAATATCTTGAAATACTAAAGAGTAAATTTATTCAATAAAATCGCCATTGGCTTCAACCACAGCCTCTAAACGACTTCGAGATCTTCTGCATCTATTCCTGGTTGGTTTTTACCATCAGTCCCTCATTCGTGTTACAAGGAGTTTTGTGAGTCTCTCGCTCAACTGTGCACCACACATAATAATCAAGGAGGCTACAGCCTGGGAAGTTGGATGGCCGGATGTAAGAGAAGATGTGGTCGCAGAAATTGTCTGATAGCCATGACTAAGTTCTTCTGTTTGTGTGACATGGTGCAGGGTCCTGTTTCCAGACACAGGTTCTTCCAGCATCCATCCTGTTGACCCAGGACAGCATTACCTCCTCAAGGCACATGATATAGGTCTCTGTGTTGATTCTGAGGATCTCACCAAGAAATTCGGGAGATCTTTTCATATCAAAACGATCAGACTGAGTTTTCGAGCTGCCCGAGAGCCACTCGAGGTAGAGGGTAAGAGGCACAGCTTATGCGGATATGTATGGAAGATAACGGTTAGCTGTAGACTTTAACAAGTTAAGATTGCCGTTATTGGGGAAGCATAATTTTGGGAGTCACTTCCACAAAGCTTCATAACATTTTCCACTGATCATTATTTGTAAAAAACAAAACAAAAAACAAACAAACTAAGAACACACATTTCACATAGATAAAGCTCTTCGTAATGTGTGAGTTGTACTTGTAACTACATTTTGTTGTATTTCTTTAGGGCATGGACTACACTGAATTACTTCAGTGAGTCTATTGGAACCTTTTCCAATGAAACCGAGGGCTCCAAATACAACCGGAATTATTGATGTCCTCATGTGCCATATTTTCAAAATTTTCCACTTCAAGATCCTTGCATTTTGATAGTTTTTTGAAAATCTTCAAAGATACGTTACAATCTACAGGGACTGCCATGTCAATAGGGAATCACATTCTGTTTTTGTGGTCTCTGGTCACGATGTCTGGGCGATTAGCTTTGATTGTTCTCTCTGTGTGCATTGTAAAGTCCCATAAAATTGAGAGATGTATTATCTCTGTAACCGGCTCTGGGTGATGTTTATACCAGTTTCTTGCAGTTTCCTTCCCGTAAAAGTTGCATATTTTCCAGTGCATATATTAGCCCACTCTATCATGACGAGTTTTATATTCAGTGGGTACTAACACTGTGCAACCTGATACAAAATGGTCAATTGTTTTTTGGATATTTATCACAAAATCTCCATTTAGGATTAAAACAATTTTTCAGTAAGTGTCTTTGGCAATTTATAGTTAGCAAGCATTGGTCCTATGTAGCAAGAATAAAGCCTCCAGTTTCAGCTTTTAACCCTGCACTACGTAACCGCTAATGGGTATGGGGTTTGTCTGCATCTTCTAGTTTGGTATAGGCAGAGTATTGACCATGAAGAGGCTTATCTTGTCATCGTTTCCGCATCTGGTGCATTGTATTTGCTTATAGTTTCTTTTTTAGGTTCTTTGCCGCTGCAGTAGGTGTATCATGGTTTATTTGCAATTCTTCACCCTCTTGAAATTCCCTTTCGAATTTGTTGGTTTCCTTTATTACTGAATAAAGTTTCTCATTTCTTTCATGTTCTTCATTATTCAGTCTTCTGTAGTTTCCATTTCTCTTTGAAGACCGATTATTGTACCTTTGTAAGATAGTTCTAGTTGAACTAATCCTCTCCCTCCTTCAGTTCTGGACTCATACAGAGCATCAACATTAGCCTCAGAATGATGTATGCGGAGACAAGTGAAAGGCTTTCTCATTTTGACATAATGTCAGCTATGGTCCAGTTATTGATGTTGAAACTATATTCCACCACAGGGGCAACCAAAATGTTTTTGAATAATATTCTGTTTTGCGAATTCCACCCGGGTATTTAACACCAGACGCACACGCCTGTAGCATTCTTTTCTTACTTCCTCTTTCATTTGGGTAAGCTGAATTCCATTTCCTTCGTTCACTCCTGGGTATTTATTGGCTTCTTCTTGTTCCAATTCCATAATCTTTGTGCCCAAATCTAAATCTATTGAGTGTGTTTCTGTAATTCTCCATTTCTTGAATGTTACTTTTACACATTTATCTAATCCGAAATCCATACCGATGCCATTTTGAAACATTTTACAGTATTGAGTATAAGCTTCAACTCATTGTTGATCTTGGCAAAGAGTTTGATATAATTAATGTAGAATTATTATTATTATTATACGAATATTTATTTATTTACACTGTATTTATATTATGTTATCACAAAGTTTCGGCCGTTTTGCCTTCAGGCCTTCATCAGGTATATATCGATCCGGTGAAAGTAGAGGAAATTTTGAATATTTATTTTATGTTAATTTTAATCAGTTTCCGGCATTCTACAGACATAGGTTTAAGGTACCCCCCAAAAGTCCTTGCCGTTTTTTAAGCCGTGTGGGAAGAAGTGATCACTGATACGTAAATGTGTCATGTGCCGGGAATCCGGTGAGGGTGGTGTTATTGCGCATGACCAATGCAAATGCATTGCGCACACACATCAGTCATAGCCCGAGCAGCGGCGAGGAAACATGCCGTTGTCGAAGCATCTCGTTTGGTGTTGCCTGCTCTATAACTTTAAGGTGGGCTTTCCAGCAGCCGCATCAGTCGCCCAATACGTCAAGGCCTTGGGGATATTTCTGTGAGTGAACGCACCGCTAAGCATTAGTTCCAGAAGTTCATGTCGAGATATCTATCACTTTGTGATGAACCCCGCAATAACCAGCCACAGGTCCTGGATGATGAGGATCTGAAGGTAACCACAGAGAAGGACAACAGCAAAACCTGTGGTGAGCTTGTCGTATGCTTCCAGATTTCTGATGAAATAGATTCACCTGGACCGCATAGAGGAGGGCGTGCAGGTTGAAGCGAAAAGCAACAAGTCACAGCCTGTTTCTTGTTGCTTTCTCCGCAACGTACCCATAATTGATCGAGTGCTCGAAATGTGGGTCCTGTATGACACTTCCAAGTGTACCAAATATTGGCTATCACCCCGGGACACCGTGCCTCACACGACAAAATCACCTCTACACAGACGCAAGATCATGCACTGTATCTGGCGGGCTAGTCGACAAATATTGAACTATGAGCTGCTACCAACAGGACCAACCATCACTGAAGACCTGTACTCACAGTAGTTGGAATGTGGCGTCAGACACTGAAGAAGAAGGAGCTAGTATTGGTTAATCGCAATGCTAAGCCTCATATAGTTCGGGTGGCCAAGGATACCATACGGCGACTTGGCTGGGAGACACTGTGCCATCCACCTTACTTCCTGGACCTTGCGCCAACATAATAAAACTTTGTCCATTTCCTTTTGTGGGTAATTTTTCGCAAATGAGTCGGACTTGCGACAGGCACTTGCAGACCGATATGCGTCAAAGACACCTGATTTTTACTCCAAGGGCATTGCGCAGCTGGAGAAACGTTGGCAGAATGTTTTGGATGCCGATGGGGATTTACTTGGGGACTAATGGTATATGAAGTTTGCTGTATAACTTCTTTCTAATCAATAAAAAAATGTGAAGGACTTTTTTTTAGTTACCTTGTAAATAGGGAACGGAAATAAAAGTAAGTTTTAGACAAGACTCGAACTATCGTCCCTTATCCTCGAGGTGCCTCTCTTAACGTGATAGTCTTATACAATCGATATTGAATGACGATTATTGGACGATTGAAGCCATTCTTTGCCTGGCTTTAGTTTAGTTTAGTTTTCGTCAGGCAAGACCTTTTCCTTAACAGCAAATGCAATGCAAACTACGAGTTTAGTTGTCTGAACAACTCTAGGCAATTCACAATGTTATTAATAAACACGAACAATCGAAACGTTTAAATTATTCAAGTCTTACAGCCGACGTTAATTGAAATCACCTCTAATACAAGCATATCCCAAATTATGACGGCGAAGGGGCTGGGTTGGTTAATTTGACGACAAGTCAACTCTTGTTAGTTTATTTAACGTCGATATCAATCTTTTTTCTCGTCTATAAGCTTTTCCTTGGTTCGTGGATAGGTAAATATTGTATATTTATATTTGATTCAATTAGCACCCACGGGAATAGGTAACTATTAGTCATTTATACTTTAGTCTATAAGCATTTATTTGATTCGGATATATTGTATGTTTATGTCCATAAGCAATTATTGGTTTGAAATGGTAATATCTATAACATCAACAAAATACAATACTCGCCAGCGGCGTGAAGTAGGTAAACCACTGCTAGTGGCGGACTACTATGACACCATATTACCCCCACTTATATTAGGTTGGTGCAAAAATAATGTCGTTTTCTCACATAGTAACATATGTGAGAAAACGACATTATTTTTGCACCAACCTAATAATAATGTTCAACGTATTTATGAGGATTGGGACATACCGATTACTGTTCATAGGTACGGTATATAACATCTCCATTTTTAGATTTACTCTGCACAGAGTTAATATCTCATCCTCATAGCCAAAATATTGTAACCTAGAAAGGGCTATTGAATGAGGAATAACCAAAATGGAGGTTGGAAATGAAATGGTAATCTTTATAACAACAACAAAATACAATACTCGCCAGCGGCGTGATGTAGGTAAACCTCTCTTAGTGGTGAAATAGTTAGACATCATATTACTCTCACTTACAATAGTGTCCAACGTATTTATGAGGTTTGGGACATACCCATCAGTGTTCATAGGTACGGTATATAACAAGTTGGTTTGGGAATAGGTAAATATTGGATGCTTATATTTGAGCCCATAATTATTTACAGTAATCCCTCGATTAGTACGTCTAAAGTGTACATTAAGAGATACGCACTAATCAAAAAGGCATTAATCTAATATAATTAACTTATAGGAAATGATGTAATTTGCACTTTAAATTTTAGACTAATTCACAATTAATTTCTAATTTGGGTACTTTTTAATTAAAATATACGTCCATATGAGAAGATACAATAAAAATGCTATGAATTAATGGTTATCAATCCGATTTTTCTATGAAAATCTTATTTAGAATGGTTTGTCGAAATGTATTCTTCTCTTCTTCATATAAATGGCGGTAATGAGAAATTACACCTTCAAATTTTCCAATTATATCCTAATCATTAGTATTTTAACCTGAAAATTTTATTTATAATCTTTCCATAGTAAATGCAGACACCTTTTATATTTTAATATTTCTTAATAAATGTAAATTTTTGTCCTTAAGTAAATCTTCCTTTTTTTTTAAATCAGAAATTTCCTTTAAAGACCTACAAACTAAATATGAAAAAAAAAATATTTAAAATTTTTTTAATAGAGGCAAATATTCAAATTTCTATTTTTATTATCGGCTTATATTATAAAATGTATCTACTTATAACCGACCATTTTTTAACACTACTGTAATTACTTAGATAACGTGATACGTGGCAAACAAAATAGTTACCCCTTTTTCCATTTGATATGTTCCGGAAAGGGATATATTTGTTCGAAATAGCAAAGTGGTTTTCGACTACTGTAACCGAGTAAGACAATCTAGCAGGTAACCGTAATGGACTGGTCCTCGTCGTAGAGGTAGGCAATAGGCGTGGGCAATATGCGAAGACAATAGGCATCGTCCTGTACCTCCACATCAGTCTGTATTTATAGCTGACACCAGCCAATCATATTACTGTGAGGGGGAACCCAGGTGTATGCATACTCATTACATCAGCATTTTTCAGTTTTAGAAAATTTTTAATTAAACCGTAATTATAAAAAATCAATTTCAATTACTTCAGTTAAACTGAAGAATGTTTTTTGACGCTAATCGAATATTATGTATACACTACTAGAATTTTGGTATATAAAAATTTTAACAGACTAATTGAAAAGGCACTAATTGAATGCGCATTAATTAAGTGATTCCTGTACTTGGTTTGGGGATAGGTAAATATTTGCTGTTTATATTTTAGTCTCTAAGCATTTGCTTCGATTGTGGCTACTTTTTCCTTATTGCTTTCCAGGTGATACAGGCGGCTTATTCTTCACTCTTCTGAGAGGATTGTGTCGAAGTTAGCTCTTTCTTAATTCCCCAATTGTTCACTAGGGGTCGCTTTCACTACTCTATAAATACTGGGCGACTTCTTGCCTCGTTCGCTTTTTCATTTCTCGTATTTTAGCGAACACATCTACAATGTAAGCTCTCGCAGAAGAAAACGTCTTCCCATTTGTGGAAGACGCCGTGAACATTATACACACATACACGTACGTACGAACACTCACCAAAATACAAATTCTTTACGTTCACACACAAACACAAATGTTGATGTCTTTGTCAGTTGTAATTTTGTTGTTTAATACATATATTTGTTCATATATAAATATATATATATATATATATATATATATATAGAGAGAGAGAGAGAGAGAGATAGATAGATAGATAGATAGATAAATAGATAGATAGATAGAGAGAGAGAGAGAGAGAGAGAGAGAGTGAGAGAGATGTGTGTGTGTGCAGGTAAATAGAAAAATGGGAAAGAACACGTTAGCTAAATAATCCAGTGTTCTTTAGTATTTTTATTTTTATTAAAAAAAACAAAAAAAACAGTGCTCCATACAGAATTATAATTATTTTTTGTTAAAAAGGATTCCTGAATTTTCGCTTGAGGATGAAACAGATCTTGTTACTTTAATTCAATTTAATTTTAATAATGATATTGATGGTTTAGGCTCTCATTTTTGAAACATGAGAACTCTTATGTAGCGAAGGAATCATATTTTTTAAAAATAATTATAATATATATATATATATTATAATTATTTTTAAAAAATATGATTCCTTCGCTACATAAGAGTTCTCATGTTTCAAAAATGAGAGCCTATAATATATATATATATATATTATAATTATTTTAAAAAATATGATTCCTTCGCTACATAAGAGTTCTCATGTTTCAAAAATGAGAGCCTATATATATATATATATATATATATATATATATATATATTATGAAATGGACAAAGTCCGACAATATATATATATATATATATATATATATATATATATATATATATATATATATATATAACGTTCTTTAAAAGAGCACGTGTTTCCAATTCAACAACACAAAAAAAAACACAATCTTCTACAATTGTGTTAGTGCCCATTTATTGCAACTTCAGAAATGGTAAGCCTTGGAAGACTGTAAGAAGAGGGCGTTCGATAATCCTTTGAGCCCTGATCACCGCTTTACGAGTGGTAGAGAAAAATGACGTAGTGTCCAGTTACCGGTTGAACGGTGAGCAAACACTTGTAACTATTTTTATATCTACCGGGAAAGATTTGTAGTGGACCGTTGGGTGATGAGTATGTAAAGAACACAGGTGGGCAGAATTTCCTGCTAGCCGGTCCAATCACATGAGAATATTGGAGTTTAATTAAGTCCAAAGAAAACAAACACGACCGATAAATATATGTAAACAAATATATGCATAAATAACAAGTTTCCTATTACAAGCACGTAGACAGTTACATTGGACAAAGTGCGTGTGGTGAATAATATGTGCGTGTTGTGGTGAGTGTTCGTACGTACGTGTATTGTTCTTAGGGTGTTCGCAGAATTTGGGAAACGCTGTATTTGTGAGAGCTCACATCTGCGAGGTGGTATAAGGCCCAAGGCCTGAGGAAAAAAGAGACCGAGGCGAAGGGTCAGCCGGTATTTATAGCCAGGGAAGAGAGACCCCTGGTGAAGGGTTAAAGAGCTGAGGAGGAGCTAACTCCGACAGATTACATATCAATTATTTGCTAATTTTGATTCAGGAGCTCAGGCAGAACGGTTAAAATTGTACAGGAACGCAGGGCGCAAAGGGTTAAATAACCCATAGAGGTGTTGATATGCCGCTAAACAATATTTTTTTTGTTCAAACTTTTTTTTGTTGTTGTTTTTTCTTGCTTATATTCAACACTTCCTGAATATTAAGCCTTTGAGACCTGACCACCAATTTACCGGTGGTAGAGAAAAATGACGTAATACCCAGCCACCGGTTGAACAGTGGTAGAGAAAATCTACTTTATGCCCAGTTACCGGTTGAACGGTGGGTAAACACTTGTAACTATTTTTTATATCTACCGTGAAAGATAACATAGCCTTGTGCCATGTCTAAGCTACGCTTACAAAATCACCAACTATGCATGAAATTTGTCAGAATCGTGCAAATATTGATTTTTAAAAAATCATTTTAGAAGTTCGTTCAACATATGAATACAGCTTTAAATCTATGTCTATATCTCTGAGATGAGGTATTATAATTACTTACATTATTTATTCGGACTGGTATCCTCATCTTCATTGTCATATTCACAACGTTTCGGCCGTTGTACGCTCCGGCCTCCTTCAGATGATTGGAATTTCTAAACCGAACCCTTTATTGTAAATTGTTCTAGTTCCACGTGCCATGCCTCTTTCGGGTGTCTCAGTTATTTCCCTTTAACTCAACTCTTCAAGTTTAGCTTGTGCCCTGGTATTGAACTCACTGTTTTTGGACTGTGGTTTGGTATTGAACCAGCGTCTTTGACGTTGGATAAATCCAGTATTTAAACTCAAAGAATGATAAGCACATTACGTTGTCAAGTTTTTTGAATTCCCATATACTTGTATTTTGATTGGTCATTGCAGATTATGTAACAGCGTTTCCCCTAGCGAGGGGTCTTTGATTGATTTGAACCTTTTAAAACCTTTTATTCTATATTCAATACCATCACTTGATAAGACATCAGAAGTGTTGAAACAAAATATATATTTTTGTAGTGATTTTATAACATATTTACGTTATAATTTTCGAATAGATTATATTAGCTCTACTCTGTATTGAGCACTCTTTTAAGAATAGTGTCTTTTCGTTATTGGAATTTATTCCGTATACACCAATTCTATACTTGGGCACGCGCGCGTGCGCGCACACACACACACACACATATATATATATATTAGTACTATTAATAGTAATAATCCTACAAGTATAAGAAATTATACTCGTTCGGCAAAACTTCGGTGTCTTGATTTGCAAATAATCAAATCAATACCAAATGGGTAAAAAGGTATATAAAAAGAAAGAACCAAGAACATGTACGTTAGCCGAAAATAATCGTCCAGCATGCAAGTCCAAAGCCCCCCCCCCCCAAAAAAAAACCGATACGAGTAAGCAAAATAACTAAATAAAGTGCTCAATACCTAAGCGTTTGTCTGGCTCTTTAGGTAGGTATATGTATATATATATATATATATATATATATGATAGCAAATGAATTATTTTTATTTGGGCGCTTCGCAAGATAGATTCTGCCAAGAAAATGTGTCTAATATCGTATTAGACACATTTTCTTGGAAATTTCGTTCAGGACATCCTGAACCAAATTTCCTCTCCTCAAAACTAACAACTGCCTGCATATATTTAAAACCTTATCATATTGCAATATGAGACTGTATTAAACACTAAGCTATGTATATTTACCAGTAGTAGACTCCGTGTACTAACCTGTTTCCCTAGAAAAAGCAGAGTTCCCGGCAATTTTCACAGTGAATATTTTATTGTTTATTTATTAGTAAAAAAGAAGGAAGTTTTTTGAAATACATGAAAAACTAGTTAACACTCCGCTGAGCTTTGAGATCTCATTTTTCTTTTCATGTGTACCGACAGATCCAGGCACGGTTTATTGATTTAGCAGTAGTAGTTTTTAATACCCCGCCCCCCGCCAAAGACGATGCTTCAGAGTGATATAAAAAAACGAGCAGAGAACAAATATCAATAAAGATAGACTTCGATTAACAGAGACCCGATGAAAACAAAATAAACAAACCCCAAAACAATTGATAGCTTCACTTTATCAACTGGACAACAGTCTCTCATCTGTAAAAATACGGTGAGGTGGTCGATTTACTGGCAACCGGTGTTGTATACCAAGACTGAAAAAGGCATGAGACAGTCAGGGACGACTAACCTCGCCGCTCAGTAGTAATGGCCAACTACACTATCTCGTTAGCCGTTACCTCACACTCGCCGTTTTGTTATCTGCTAAGATTTGCTTAGTTTGGCTCAAGGCCACAAATACGGGACACTCAGGGACGACCAAAATCATTGCTCATTAGAAATGTTCAACTAGCCTAGATCGTTTACCATTACCTCACACTCAAGTACCATTTTGCTATTTGCTAAGATTGGCTTAGTTTAGCTCTAGGCTACAAATACTGGACACTCTGGGACGACCAACATCACTGATCAGTAGTAATGGTCAACTACACTAGCTCGTTAGCCATTACGTCACACAAGCCAAAGCGAATTAAAATACTATACCTTGCTTAGTTTAGTATAAATATGGTGCACCCAGTGAGTATCAATTTCATCTCTTATCAGAAATGATCTTTGAAAATGGCTTGTTAATCATTACCATACATGGGAAGACCCTCAGGCAATTGGTTGTGTACAATGTAAGTTTATTTATATGGAATATGTTTTTTTTTGTGTAATTGGTTAAAAGTTAGTCGGTGTGCCGTGAGATGATCGTAGGTGTGTCGCGAACATATTTAAACGTCATTAATTTTTTTTCAAAAGACGCCCAAAGCACAATACAACAATTATTCATATCAAAATTAAACCCCCTTTAAACTGATTATACAAGTATAACAGTGTTATAACAAATAAACATATACATAATATATATAAAAAACGTATATAAAGCAAGCTGCTATATACAATATTAAAACCAAAAATCGATCACCTCTAGAATATTTGGTAGAAGATTTAAGTCTGTACCTGTCCAAACTTCGAGCTTGTAAAGAAGATATTCTAAAAATAACGTCGAGGTAAGATATCTCCTTAAATGTTAAATTATAATACTCAGAAAAATGAACAAATATGTTATTTTTAAGAAATTTAATGATTTTTTTTCTTTTTATTATAAATTATCGTTTTGTTTGCATTAACAAATAAATCACAAAAAGTATACACTTCTTTTTATCATAATAATTTACCTGTTTTGTAGAAAATTAACTTTACGTTTAAGTAAATTAAGTATGTTTTAACTCTAGGTTTAAGGTTGCTGCTGAAGTTTAACTCTAGGATCAATTTTAATACATAAGTTAAACTATAGGCTCAAGTAATTTAAGCGTGTCTTAACTTTTAACTCGGGTTCACTAAGGAAGTTCCACAATAGATTCAAGATTACTACATACGTTTAAGGTTCAAGTAATTTAAGTGTGTCGTGACATTTGGATCAAGTTTACGTCGAAAGTTTAACTATAGGTTCAATTTTAATACATAAGTTTAACTGCAGGTTTCAACAATTTAAGTATATTAACTTTTGTTCGGAAGTTTAACTAGAGGTTCAATTTTACTACATAAGTTTAACTGCAGGTTTCAACAATTTAAGTATATTAACTTTTGTTCGGAAGTTTAACTAGAGGTTCAATTTTACTACATAATTTTAACTGCGGGTTCAAGTTCTTTAGGCATGTGTTAACTTTTGGTTCAAGTTTGCTGCAGACGTTTAACTATCGGTTTAAGTTAATTGCGGAATTTTAACTATAGGTTCAAGTGTCTCGCGTGATAATAAAAAGGTTGAAAAACATTGCTCTTGATTAATCCACATTATTATAAAGGATAATTTTTTTAACGCAAGTAAAAGTACTTAGAAAAATGCATCTTTAAAGAATGCTGGCGAATTTATTTTCAATGTATTAAAAAGACAGAATAGACAGTGCATTCAATGCGACACCAGATCATTAAAGATGGCAGTTGATTGATCTGGAAGATCATTCCAGGTCTCACATCTGCATCCATTTTGGGAAGACTGGGAAAGTTTTTTCGTAGTTATTTGAAAAAGAGATATATATATATATATATATATGTATATATGTATATTGGAACAATTTTAAGAGGATCTATGACAAAGTGGAAAACTTTTTTCGTGTGACGCCTTTAGATCTTTATTGGATTAAAGTGATATTTTTTAAGTAAATGACCCCGATCAAGGCGGGAGTGTCACTAGCATGTAAGGGGTTACAGAGGATTGAGAACCAGAGTAAAGAGGAGTGTTTGGGAAAAGGATAAAGAGAAGGACAAGGACCAAGGTCAAGGCATCAGAAGATGTCGATTGGCATTACATTTGAATATTTGAAGATTATAGCTATCAGGGAAGCAAGTGATAGGAAGGGAGTTACACTGACGGGAGGTGCGAGATAAGAAGCTGTTTGAGTAGAAGAGATGGCTACATTTAGTCGTTTCGACAGTGAAAGGGTCGGACCGAGATGTCAAACTAGTAGCACGTTAAAATTCATGCAGTTTAGAAACCAGTGAAAGTAGCTCACCAGAGCAGTTGCCATGAAAATACTTGTAGAAAAGACAAAGGGAAGCCTCAGCACGTCTGTGAGAAAGTAACTGTAGACTAGATCCCAGATCAGTACAAATCACATTGCATATCCGTCTCTGGATTTTGTGGAGTACCGCGAGATGAACAGCGGGATGACCAGACCATATATGGCCGCAATATTCCATGCAAGGGCGAATGGTTGATTAGTAGATTTGAAGGATGGACTCAGGCGTGAATAACCTTCTAGAGCAACACAAAGAACCAACTTTCTTTGCAGTAGATGAAGCTATTGATCCAATGTAGTTGTTCCACTTCAGGTCAGTGGACAGCAAAACCAAGCAAGCGCAGTGTGCTTATACATGCGTATGAAGGAGAGGGGATGCTGGAATTTTAAATTTAAATTAAATTTTCTTTTTCTTCTCTATGTCTTTGGCTATATAGTCTAGCCGATTTCATTTACTTTTTCTTGTTTATGTTTTTATCCAGTTTTCAAATTAAATTAAAATTTCAGCCTCCCCTCTCCTTCATGCGATTGTATAATCAAGTATACGCAAACATCATTTTAGACCGATGATGTCCTAAAGATTGAAAAGCCTACTACATTTTTTTTCCATTGTCATAAATATGTAGTAATGACATCAATGTCAGATTAGGATAACTTTCTGTTAACTATAAAAAAAAAAAAAAAAAAAAAAAACTTAAATGATCTAGCTTATGGGCTGTGCTTAGGAAGTTTTCTGGAAAGATGGTGCAACTGGGATTTTACTGATTTGTTGTTAAGTTCCTTTCTTTACCAGACCCAAAGCTCCAACCACAAGAGTTTTAGTTTTTAAGGGACACTTTTTTTTATTTCCATCTAGGTATATACATATTCTTATATGCTTAGTTTTTCAAAAAACTTCGCAAAGATGTTTCTGTCACTTGCTACGCTCATGTCAATCAGAGTGAAAACTTTTTTCTTTTCTACCATTGACAATATCTGAGCAATTTGCTTGTATTCTTTGATCTGTTATTATAATCACTGCGATATTGAGGATGCATTCATCTCCCGACATTCATTTATGCTTAATTACGTATCGTCCCCTTTTTGGATGTTGCGCTTTGTCTTCACTTCGTCCCCAGAACACTATTTTGACTGCTTTCCAGTGCTGCTATTCAATACCTGGCAACTCCCCACTGTCCCCACTGTTCCTTTCCTGGTTTATCAACACCAGCGAAGGAAAAATAATGTTGACGCTGGATGCTTTTAAGTAACTGTCATGTTACAAGGTTAGGACCATAGAAGAACAACAGGAAACACAACAGTAGAAATAACAAAGAATATATTACACAAGAAATAATACAAGAATTAAAAAGGTTAGTAAGACTGTCCGACTGGTTTGGCGTGACTGCTATCAGCTCGAATCGATTCAATACCGTCCTAACACCGTTCTAATACTGATCGTCTCTCTTGAGAGGCGTAATATATATATATCGTTCGGAAGAGTTCATTCTGTCAGTCTAGGTAGGCACCATGACAACCCACTTCCAAGTTTTTACCTCACAGGGGTCTTTAATAATTTTTCCTCTTCGGATTAATCATCAAAGGCTCTGTAAATTTTCTTTTTCTGCTTGAATTCCGCGGTTCTGAAATTGCTTGAGGCCTTTGCATATTGTGTCAATTACTTCCTCCTCTTCCTGAGGTAGACTGTTAGAATCCTCTAACAGCCTCTTTCTGATCTGATTCATGGGCCTTTTATGTGAGAATGTCGGACCTTGAATTATGTAAATCACATTCCCGATTCGTTTCTCTATTGTACCTGGCTCCCAGTAGGATGTATTGTTTTTAAACATTTAAAAAAAAACTTTCCCCTCTGGGTTAAATTTTTTTTTTGCTACAAGCGACATTGGTGATTGCTTTGTCTGCTTTGGCAGTAATTTGTCGAATACCGATCTAATTTTTCGGGCGAACACTACTTCCGCCAGTGATAATGCTCATGGCGTAGTACTTTTCAGTGTAATTCTATACACTTGCAAGAATTGTTGTAAAGCCTTTTCTGTTGGTACGTCATAAGCTTTACTTAGTGCTCTTTTTAACGTGTCTACAAACCTCTCCGCTTGCCCGTTCGACCTTGGGTGATATGGCGGAGATTTAATGTGTTTCACATGAAAAGTTTCACAAAATTCTTGAAAATCTGCAGATGTAAATTGTGTCCCATTATTGGTGACTAACCAACCAACCACTCTGAAACGAGCAAAAAGCACGTGGAGGCAATTTATTGTCGTTTATGAAGTAGGTTTTCTACAACAAAATACTTCTGATCATTTGCTGTAACTGTCTACTACAATCAGCTAGTAGAAACCCTCTAATGGACTTGCAAAATCTACATGGATTCTCGACCACGCTCGATCTGTCTTAGGCCATGGCTTATGAGTGATTGAAGGTGCCTTGGCTGCTAAGGAACAGCCCTTGCATTTGTCCACCATATGTATAATATATTGATCCATGTTTGGCCAGTATACATAACTTCGCATTAAGGATTTCATCCTGTTCTTTCCTGGTTGGCCAATATGGAAATCTTTGAGGATTTGCCTTTGTAGCATTTTGGGGATTACTACTCTTTCATTATATAGCAGAACATTATCACTTAACGAAGAACTATCTGCAATATGCTTATATTTTCCTGCAATTTTTTTTTCATTTCTTTTATAAATTCATCATTCACTGCCTTGTTTCTTATTTCCTGTAATGTGATGGGGAGGTTTCGAATTGTACTACATAAGGATATTCTAATATCTTCCTCGTATCGTAATGCTGCAATTACGGAATCTAATAGCTTCGTTTTCTTTGGTATTAGTCTTGAAACACTGTCTGCATGCCCGATTTTGTTTGATGGAAGATAATCCAATTTGAAGTTATAGTTTAATAAAATCGTACCACATCTTAGTAATCTATTAGCAGTGTAGACAGGTAGACCTTTCTTTGATTCAAATATTGTTAGTAACAGTTTCTGATCCCTCTGTAAGGTGAAAAATCTACCGTAAATATATCTGTGAAATCTGGTGACTGCAAAAATTATCCCCAGCGTTTCTTTTTCGATCTGTGAGTAATTTTGTTTGGCTGGTAGTAAAGTTCTTGACACATGCGCGATGGATTTTAGTGTAACATCCGGCATTTTATGTACCAACACCATAGGCACTCGCGACTATTATTTCCAATTTAGGATCATAATGTGCTAAAAATAAATCTGCTGTTAGAGTTTTAATGATTTTGTCAAAAGTTTTCTGGCATTCATTTGACCATTCCCACAGTTTCTCCTTCTCCAACAGTTCGTTTAGGGGTGCGCGTAATTTTTGCATGCTAGGAATAAATTCTTGATAATAATTTACTAAGCCCAAGAAGCTTTGTAACTCGGCTAAATTTTTGGAAGTCGGCATTTTTTTTTTTTTTTTGCTGTGGCTCTTTCCAGGTCTGGTCTTTTTCCTTCTTCGTCAATAATATGGCCCAGATATTTTATCACCTTCATAAAGAAGTCACATTTCTTTTACCTTAAAAGCGTAATTTTGTATCTGCCTGAAAACCTCTTGAACGTGTTCCCTGTGTTGTTCAATATTTTTGCTATTTGTCAGGAAGTCATAACGGTATGCGATCATAAAATCCAGTTCGCCTAGCATAGTGTCCATTATTTGCTGAAATATCACTAGCGCGACCTTGATCCCGAATGGTAATCTCTGAAACTGATATAATCCTTTATGTGTGTTTATGCACAACAACCTTGAGCTTTCCTCATCTAGTGGTACCTGTAGATATGCTTCGCTCAAGTCTATTTTTGAGAAACATTTTCCTCCGTTCAACTTTGTGAAAACTTCCTCTGGACTAGGGAGAGGATAGTGATAATCCTTAATCGCTGCATTCAATCCCGTCGAGAAATCAGCGCATACTCGTATCTCACCCGATTTCTTTTTCACGTAAACCGTAGGTGCGTCTCATCGACTATATTCCACCTTTGTCAAAATACCGGTTTTCACAAGTCTATCCAACTCTTCGTCTATCCTTTCCAATGATGCAAATGGTACATTTCTTTTCTTCTTGAAAATGGGTTGTATATTTTCTTTAAGTTCGATTTTTGCTGCTTTTTTCTTACACCTCCCGAGGCCGGTTGAAAATACGTCGGGGAAACTCTCCTTTAATTTCTCCTTCAATTTCTCTGCCTCGGTCGATAATCTTTCCACTTTTTGGCAGAACGCATTTATCGGCAAATCCCAGAGCTCAAATTTCTGCATCCCGTCAGTTCCAAATAAATTTTCCGTAATTTTTAGAATATACATCTTTAATTTTTTGGTCATTCCGTTGAACATCACATTTGTGATAATCTCGCCCTCAAATTTGATTTTTCTTCCTGTTACCGACCTGGCTATTTTATCTGTTCTCAACATGGTCGGTTTGTTGAATTTCTTCCACATCTGTAAGCTAGTAATAGTTAAATCTGATCCAGAATCCAATTGTAATACGATTTTTTTGTTTAACATTTCTACTTGTACGTATATTCGTATATTTATCCCGTCCGCTTGATCAGTTCTAGTAGCTCTTACTCGGTTTTTGGTTTCTTCGTTCTACAGTGCAAACTTTTATGTCCAACTTTATTGCATGACAGAAAAGTCTTATAGTGGTATGGACAGTCTTTATACCAATGCAAAATCCCACAGCGATAGCATGGACTGGGTGGTGTTTCTTCTGAGGTTACATTTGACTTTTTTTAGTAAAATAATTGGTTTCGTTTGTTTTTGAGGAGGGAAAAAATCGTGTTTGTTGTTGTACTTTTCATACATGAGCTGTGCCAGATTCTTCAATATCTTTCAAGTCTTTTTTTACGCTTATACATCTGATAATCCTCAGCCAATTTTTGTAGCGTCAATTCTGGTTCACTCTCAAGTTTTGTTAGAATTCTCCGTCAGATCTCTGCATCTTTAGTCGAAACCAGGCCTTGAACGAATATCAAACATTTCAAATTGTCAGAAGTGAGTTCAAATAACTTAAAGCCAGTGTTTGTTTACTACGGAAGCGAATGTTATATAATCTTCGCAATCCTTTTTTGATAATTTAAACATTTCTACCTTTTGTGAAATAATGAAGGGTTCGGACTAAATAATTCTGTTAACAATTTCACGGCTTCCATGAAAGGCAACACATTCGTTTTAGGATGTAGTCTATGAATTTAGTGTATTTGATTGACCCTAGTTTTCTCAGTAGTAGACATACTTTTTTTGCGTCTGACCAATTCCCGCAATCAAACTCATAAATCTTCATATCTTCTGAAGTAAGCCGCGAAGGTTTTGTCTTTGTCCGGTGCATAAGTGAAGTCTTCGATTGAGCGCCAGATAGCATTTTGCAAGAATGCCGCTTCGCAATTTTGTCCTTTATTTTTACTGACCGTAGTAGTAATTCTTGTAGTTCGCGTTGCTTTTCTTCGTTCTTCTCTTGAATTTTCAATAGTTTTTCATTGAGTCTAATCTGTCTTTCCTCATTTCTTTGTTGCTGCTCATATTGCATTTTCATTAGTTCCAATATGGTTGCCTTAAAGTCTTCCATGTTTACACCATAATTTAATAATGCACAGGCTGTCATCACGAGAAGAGGAGAGAAATAAAATTTCACCTTTTCCACTTACTTTTCTTTTCGCAATATGTACTTTGTAGCTAGAGTTGCGTACTGGTGTAAGGACTTTTCCTTTTTTTCTCAGTGTAGACTTCAGGTCTTTGTCATCTGTTTGTTCTGGAACTCTGGTGCTAAGAAATTTTCCTGCGTAGACTAGGATGCTCTTCTGGCTGACAGGTAAAAATTCGTGTCTTCGTTATCACTGTTATGATTGGTATCCAAAAAGTTGTTTTTTTTTAATCTTATCTTCGCGTAGACGTTTTTTTCTCAATATCTCCGTCGCCTCTGTAATGGACGACCGATATCAAAAGATTTTTTTCTTTTTTTTTTTCAATCCTCCGCGTAGAATTCGTTTCTTCAATATCCTCGTCGCCACTGTTATGGTCCAAGGTTAGGACCATGGAAGAACGACACAAAATACAACAGTAGAAATAACAAAGAATATATTACACAAGAAATAAAAAAAGAATTAAAAAGGTTAGTAAGACTGTCCGACTGGTTTGGCGTGACTGCTATCAGCTCGACTCGATTCACTACCGTTCTAATACTGATCGTCTCTCTTGAGAGGCGTAATATATATATATCGTTCAGAAGAGTTCATTCTGTCGGTCTAGGTAGGCACCATGACAGTAACTAACGATAAACAAGCCTACAAATTTATATTTGCTACTTTATAAGACTATATAAATGAGTCGCAATTTTACAGACAAAACATCGTACGTATCTTAGTACTTGTCGTCCAGATTTTCATCAAAGTAGCAATTTTCATCAAAATATATCAAAGTATATCAGCAAAATATCATCAAATGGCAAGGTATCAAAGTATATATCAAATATATCAATGTATACAGAGTGCAATGGGTAATATATATATATATATTAGGTTGGTGCAAAAATAATGACGTAATAATGTCGTTTTTGACGTATTTTTTAACGTCAAAAAACGACATTATTACGTCATTCTTTTTGCACCAACCTAATATATATATATATATATATATATATATATATATATATATATATAATTTCGCGTTTGCGCGTTGTTTATTTTTTATTTTGTCGAGTGCACTGTGTAGTAGATTCAGTTGGGCACCGTCTGTGATGAAAACAGCACCATGACGCACTTCACTGCAGAAATTTCGAAACGGCATGCTGTACTGCTTGGCATTCGCGCCGGAGTCTCCAATACGAATATTTCAGAGTGTTTCAGTGTCAATCTGAGGACAGTGTAGACGACTCGGAAACAGTGGGATAATATGATCAGTCAACATGATAGTGTTTACAGTTTTTACTAATGATGGCGATTTTATGCTTCCATTCATCTACTCACAGGGCCTCAGAATCAACACGGAGGCCTACATCAAGTGCCTTGAGGAGGTATGCTGCTCTGGGTCAAGAGGGTGGCTGCTGGAAGACCATATGCTTGGCAACAGGAATCTGCATTATACCACACCAGGAGAACCCAATCATGACTGTAAGGCGATTTCTGCGATCACGTCACCCTCTTACATCTGGTAACCTAACTCCCCAGACTGCAACCCCTTTGATTATTATGTGTGGGGCAAAGTTGAACGAGAAACGAACAGAATTCCTTGTAACACCAAAGATGAACTAAACCCAAGTAGTATGGCAGCATTCACAAGGAGATCTCCCAGAAGAGATGCAAGATATTTTATTAGATAAATTTACTCTTTAGCATTCCTCGATATCTTTTACGTAATTTTGATAAATATATACGTTAAAATGAGTTGTCAGCGTTATTTTCATTTTTGTGTATTTTCGACGACAATTTATCCATTGCACCCTGTATATAATACGTCTTATGACAAGAGATTACTTTGTATCCATTTTTTTTCGACTTATAGTCCATTTGATAATATTGAAACGATAAGTAGCAAAAAATATTAATTAACAATTTATCCATCGCCCTCTGTACATCAAAAGTATCATCAAAATTTATATCATGAAAGTCGCAATTTTCATCAAAGTCGCAAATTTATTACTTTATAATGAGTGCCAGTTTTATAGGCCAAACATCGCATCGCCTACGTATGTATGTTCATACCTGCCTACAGTTCAGATTTTAATCACTGTGATATTTGCATTGACCAGATTCGATTATTTTATTGACCTGACTGCACACTCGTTTTTATGCGGGGAGCTTATATGGAGCAAGAACAAAATTGCTTAATGTCAGCGGCCACTGACACGCTGGCGTCGATATAACATCCACTCCACCTCTCTGAATTCAATGAGACTGGTGTTGCCACAGGAATCCCAGTGATCAGGCATCTTCTCTCATCTAATATGGGGAAAACAGATACCACGCTGTGATCCCGAGCAAAAGAGAAGAGATTTACCAGATCACTAAAATCGCTGTTGAAAGGAGGAGATTTCAGAATAAGGGAAGTGCGAAGAGAAAGCAGATGGCTATACCGAAAGTAGAATTTGCAATCTTGAAAAGGGAAATGGTCGCTGAGATAAGTGTGCAAGATTTGAAGGGGAGTACTTTGAGGCGGACTAAGAGACTTTGATAAATTAGTTTTTTGGTTAATATTAAATACAGAAAACATTTCTAGGCAAATCGCGTAGATCAGAGAACTATAGTCGAATTTTGATTGATTCGTTTTCTACGGCTTATCAACCCTTTGCAGGTTATTTAAAACCAGGAAATATTTTGAGATTGTAAGAAGACAATAGCCAGGCTGAGCCACTATTGAAAGACAAACACCATTAAAGTTTGGATTCTTGTGCCTGCGATATTTAAGGATATTTTTAAAATAACCAAGAGTAACTTGATCTACTAATTCAGTTATGTGCCATGAGTGATACACGCGTAGGCAATCATGTATCTTTCGATACATGACTGACAGATTTTTCCCGCAGTAGGTTGCCATTTCTTTCTGGGGTAGACAATTTGCCATCCAAGGCTATAGAACCCGGTCTGTCCTGATATTTACCCATAGCTGTGGGGAGAAGAAAAGGATTCATACATTTCCCAAGCACGTAAATGAATGTAATGGTTTCGACTGGAATTCGAACTCGGCTCTCCGATTCCTCAATCCGAACCGCTATCCATTACTTCATCGTGCCTCCTACTAAGAAGAAAATTAATTCCAAATTTATTACTCCTGTCCATATAAGCTCCCCGCATAAAAACGAGTGTTCTGTTTATTCTTCTAGATCATTTTCATGAATGCAGGTGTCTTCCTGGACTATATCCTTGGACCTACCTTGTTCCTAATGTTTATCAATGACCTTCCTGGTGACATCAGTTCTCAACTAGGCATCTATGTTGATGATACAACTATTTACTGTTGTCCAATTAGTAAGTGTTATGATGTTGATTTGGGGTTAGTAGAGACAAACGCCAAATAACACGTAACAATAAAAAGGGTTTTTTATAGGTTGGTAAAAAGGTACAGAAATCGTCTAACTAGTCAATAACTAGCTCAGCTAAGATCTCACTGTCTCACTGTCGGTATTTATCTATCCACCCACGAGGATAAAATGTGGCACAAGGCCGGTTTAATGTGGGTATCTCCGAGCCCGTAGGCTCGGCCAAAAATATATCCTTTTTGAACCGGCCTAGACGGGTTCAAGGCCTGTCTACCTCCCCGAACGAAACCTTGCCCTTCGGCAAAGCCTCGTCCAGGTTCCTCTCTGCAAATGCAGAGAGTTCGACAGTCGCAGAGAGTCTCTGTCTCACTGTCTGTATTTATCTATCCACCCACGAGGATAAAATGTGGTACAAGGCCGGTTTAATGTGGGTATCTCCGAGCCCGTAGGCTAGACCAAAAATATATCCTTTTTGAGCCCGCCTAGACGGGTTCAAGGCCTGTCCACCTCCCCGGACGAAACCTTGCCCCTCGGCAAAGCCTCGTCCGGGTTCCTCTCTGCTAATGCAGAGAGTTCGACAGATGTCGAGATCTCTGTCTCACTGTCTTCCTCATGTCAATTGTCATGCCACTATCTAAAGTCTTTGTTCACAGACGCAGACAAGTTCATCTTCAAGAGGTGGGGTAGGTTTCCGACACAACAGTAAGTCTGATCGGTTCGATAAGGTCAAATTGGTAGCTGATCTAAAAAAACAATCTACAATCTGTTGTTAACTGGGGCAAGGAATGGCTTGTTAATTTTAATGCCTCCAAAACGAAAATTCTCTCTTTTAATCGTTTGAGAGAACCATATTTGCTTTCCATCAGTATGGCTGATGCTAATCTTCAGGACAGTGGCTCATTGCGCCTTCTTGGTCATACGTTTTCTACTGTATCGGACCAAACAATTCATTCTTGTCAGAGTCCATCTTACATATTTATAAATCTACCATTCGTCCGTACATTCAATGTTGCCGCCATATCTGGTCTTTTCTATCATATGGAAAGTACAATGTATCAATTGCTCGATTTGCTGCTAAAAAAAAATTGCCCTTGCTTTGAATATTGCATATGACCTGATGCTCCTTCTATATATTTAAGGATTGATAAAATCCAAAGAAGAACCTGCAATGTTAATAGTACTGAAGTGGCATCTCGGCTTCAGTGCCTTTCTCCCCGCTATGACGTAGATTCACTGTGTCTTTTTTTATACATATTTTCATACTAATTGTTTTAATGAACTCTCATATATGGCACATAGACTTTATAAATTTAAGCAGTACTAGATTGGCAGAAAGGTCACATCATTTTACAGTTGAAATGGCTAGATGTAACCGTAAGTTATATGCTAAAAGTTTATTCTATCGCACTTCTTGCTTGTGGAACTCTTTTCCGACTTCTTGCTTCCCAGTTAACTTTGATCTTCAAACAGTTAAATGCAATGTCTATCGTTATGCTCTGCCTTCTTTTATTGTCTCTTCGGCTTAATAGAATTGTCTTCTCTCACACCCAGTAATCCCTTCCGTCTGGTTTTATTGCCTTGCTTGGGGGGTGGTGCATTAACTCTAATATCTTGATTGGATTCTCATTTGGTTGCTTCGATAGATTAGGACGGTAGCCATAAATATTATGCATGTTTTAATAAAAACAATATATGTCTAAAGACGATTTGAGTATAGTTTAATCGAAAGATTAGTGAGTAAACCCTTCTTTAGAGTCGTTGCTACACATCTATTTATCATCTCTCAGTTGCGTCTCCATCTTTGGACAGAGAGTACTCAGATACGACTCCGTCAAGGTACAGATTCGCAACTGAGGAAAATTATACTGAGAGGTGCCCAGCCCTGGAGAACAGTTGCCCGAGTCCGCGCCCTCTCATTGCACTGAGGCCAGCGCAACCGACGGTTGCGGGGTCTGCGGGCAATTTTTGTTCCTGTCCCGGGTGTACACGCTCGGGTCCCCACCTTAAAAAAAAAACCTTGTGTCACAACTCGTCTTAGTGGGGAGACAGAGTAAATAACTAGTTTAATCGAAAGATCATATAGCGTCAATGTTCTGTTTGCAATTCAGTCATTTACGAGATTGGTAAATAATATTTACTTTTATGCAAATGATGAGGCGATATATCTACTCCTATTCCTTGGGGCACGTCTGCAAGACATTTGCCTCGGAACGGAAGCAACAAAATAATCAATGTTAATTAACGAAAATTATAAAAAAAACAAAGAAACTAAAAAACTAAAAATAATAGTGTAATCAAAGCCCCGAGCACTAATTGACAGTTAATTAAAAGAAGAGGAAAAATTATTATTGATATATAATCAAATAAAAATTTAATACAATGTACTGAACTTTTGTTTTGAAGAGGATTTAAATGTAAGAGAAATATTAGTTGTTTCAATATTATCAAATGGACCTATACGTGGAAAAAAAATGGATTCCAAGTAAACTCCTGCCATAAGATATATCATACAGACTATCCCAATGAGGCAAAAATGAAAATAACACTGACATCTCATTTCGACAGACGTACAAGGTACGATGGATAAATTGTCGTCCCAATGAGGCAAAAATGAAAATAACACTAACATCTCATTTCGACAGAAGTACAAGGTGCGATGGATAAATTGTCGTCCCAATGAGGCAAAAATGAAAATAACACTGACATCTCATTTCGACAGACGTACAAGGTGCGATGGATAAATTGTCGTCCCAATGAGGCAAAAATGAAAATAACACTAACATCTCATTTCGACAGAAGTACAAGGTGCGATGGATAAATTGTCGTCCCAATGAGGCAAAAATGAAAATAACACTGACATCTCATTTCGACAGACGTACAAGGTGCGATGGATAAATTGTCGTCCCAATGAGGCAAAAATGAAAATAACACTGACATCTCATTTCGACGGACGTACAAGGTGCGATGGATACATTGTCGTCCCAATGAGGCAAAAATGAAAATAACACTGACATCTCATTTCGACAGACGTACAAGGTGCGATGGATAAATTGTCGTCCCAATGAGGCAAAAACGAAAATAACACTGACATCTCGTTTCGACAGACGTACAAGGTGCGATGGATAAATTGTCGTCCCAATGAGGCAAAAATGAAAATAACACTGACATCTCATTTTAACAGTTAGATTAACCAAAATTACACAAAAAAATATCTTGAAATACTAAAGAGCAAATTTATTTAATAAACTCGTCATTGGCTTCAACCATAGCCTCCGGACGACTTCTGAAACTCCAGCATCTCTTCTGGACTGTCTCCTTGTTTGACTTAGTGAATGCTGCCATAATTCCCGCCTTTAGTTCATTTTTAGTATTACAAGGAGTTTTGTTGCTATCTCGCCCAACACGCTCCACACCTAATAATTAAGGGGAGTGCAGTCTGGTGAATTAGGTTGGCTATATGTAAGGTGTGATATTGTCGCAGAAATTGTCTGACACCCTTGACTGGGTTTGATTGCTTATGTGGCATAGTGCGATGTTTCCAGGCTCTTCCAGCAGCCACCCTCTTGACCCATTCATCTTCCCACAGGGCCTCAGAATCAACACAGAGGCCCCCATCAAGTGCCTTGAGGGGTAGGGCTGCCTTGGGTCAAGAGGGTGGCTGCTCGTTAATCTATCTGTTAAAATGAGATGTCAGTGTTATTTTCATTTTTGCTTCATTAAGACGACAATTCGAAAAGATTCGGAAAGAGTTGGATGAGTCTAATGATGATTACGAATTTGTTTGGAGTGATCATTAGCGATGGCGATGTTATGCCTCCGTTCATCGTTCCACAGAGCTTCAGATTCAACTCGAAGGCTTACATCAAGTGACTTAAGATGTGCACAGCCTTCATCAGCAGAAACACATCACTGTCGCTTCAAACGTAGCGGAAATTGCCAAGTATTCACCGCCTTTTCAAACGAAAATCTATTTACACTATTTACATTATTCGGACTATTGTCCTCATATTTGAGGCCATATTTATCGCAACGTTTCTACGCTTCGGCCTTCTTCAGGTCGTTAGAATGTCGAACTGAACTCTTTATTTCACTCACTGGAGTAGACTGTTCTAGTTCCACGTGCCATACCTAATGGATGTCAGATATTTCCTGTTATTCCAAGTTCTCCATTGAACTTGAACTAACAACACTTTGGGTCCTGTCACCAGATTTAACCAAAGCCTTTATCCACTGTATCATGTGTCTTTAAGGACATCTGTCTATGAATTTCTGGGACTTACAAACGTAATGGCGTCAGCAATCATTTTTACCAGTGCTCATATTGCAATTATTGTTGTTATCATTGCATATTTTTACCAGAGCTCATATTGCAATTTTCGTTGTTATTATTGGTTTTCTCTAGCATTCCCCATTATTGGTTCCCATATTGTATTTATTTCTATGCTTGGTCGGCTCAGGAGATTTTTGTGGCCTAGCATATGTGCTCATTGCTTACGTTTAGGAATTTTTCAATTTTGTCTATGATCTCAACCTGAGCCCGCAGAGGGCAGTGATCTACATTTTTTCTCTCCGTATATGGTCAGACCCGCCTGATTTTTCCACTTCCCCTCGTGTTAAAACTTTCTGGTGTTCTTGAAGCCTTACCTTAAAGGGTCGGCATGTCTCCCCTTTATATTTCTTTCCGCAGCTATGTCCATGCTCTCCGCGGTATTCCTTTTATCCGTTGGTAGAAATATTAGGTTGGTGCAAAAATAATGTCGTTTTTTGATGTATTTTTTATCGTCAAAAAACGACATTATTTTTGCACCAACCTAATACGTCTTTGTCGCTTCAAGTTTTTATTTTTGAGGTGATTTTCCAGCATTCAATAACTTTTAGGAGTTTAGGTATTAAATTTCAGTTCGGCATACTTTTATTTGTTTCCAACGGTATTTAACTCTCTCTGTGCTGTCTATGGTATTTGCTTCAAGTCACTTCTTCATCTGTAAAGAAATTATTAGGTAGGTGCAAAAATAATGACGTAATAATGTCGTTTTTTGACGTTAAAAATACGTCAAAAAACGACATTATTACGTCATTATTTTTGCACCAACCTAATACCTAGCACTCATTGCCATATAGGAGATATATGGTAAGGTAACAAACCATCGATAAATTCATAGCATTAACGAATCGGTCAGCTGGAGTGTCTCAAAAATTTGGCAAGATTGAAAGATCACAATAAAGGTTTCCCTCTGAGCACAGTCCAAATCAAGTTGTTCAATGATTTGAAATCTGTTTGATGTTGCATCTGCGAATTTTTCTTGATCGAACGCGACTTACAGTTAAGAAATGAATCCTTTATTCAATCGTGGACTATCGACAATAGCCTAATATTGTCGAAGGGCCAAATGACGACTTAATGGCCTAATCATGTTGTAGGACACAATCGCGACTCGATGGCCTAATCATATCGAAGAACCCAATCAGGACTTAATGGCCTATTGATGTCGTAGGAAGACTCGATGGCCTAATCATCTCGAAGGACCCAATCACGATTCGACGGCCTAATCATGTCAAAGGACCCAATCACGGCTCGATATCCTAATCAAGTTGAATGACACAATCACGACTCGATGGTTTAATCATGTCGAAGGACCCAATCAGGACTGAATGCCCTAATCATATCGAAGGACCCAATCAGGACTGAATGCCCTAATAATGTCGAAGGAGCCAATCAAAACGATTCCTAATCATGTCGAAGGACCCAGTCATGACTCGGTGGCCTAATCATGTCAAATGACGCAATCACTACTCGGTGGCCTAATCATGTCGTAGGACCCAATCACTACTCAATGGCCTAATCATGTCGAAGGACCCAATCACGACTCAAAGGCCTAATTATGTAGGACGCAATCACGACTCAATGGCCTAATCACGTCGAAGAAGCCAATCAAGACTCGATGGCCTAAACATGTCATAGGACCCAATCACAGCTCGGTTGACTAATCATATCGAAGGCCCCAATCACAACTCGATGGCCTAATCATGTCAAAGGACCCAATTACGACTCAATGTCCTAATCATGTCGAAGGATCCAATCACAATTCGATGGCCTAATTATGTCGGAGCATCCAATCATGACTTGATGGCCTAATCATGACGTAGGACCTAATCACGAGTCAGTGGCCTAATCATGTCGAAGGACCCAATCACGACTGAATGGCCTAATCATGTTGAAGCATCCAGTCATGTGTTGATGGCCTAATCATGTCGTAGGACCCAGTTACGGCTCGATTGTCTAATCCTGTCAAAGGACCCAATCACGACACGATGGCCTAATTATGTCGATGGACCCAATCACTTTTCTAAGCCGAAATTTAAAAACAGGAGATTATGGCGACTGTCTGTTGGTTCACCATTGATACTATCCATTACATCTTTCTCGAATCTCACCAGAGCATAACTGTCAGCAACTAGATAAAATGCACATTCACTTAAGCAAATGCTTCTCGAAAATGCTCGCTCACATGTCGCCAAGATGGCACTCCTTCTTGGAGTACGAGAATTCGACACACCCACCATATTCCCCTAATATCTTCTTCACATACTACTACCATTTCAGGCATCTTGATAATTTTCTGAGCCAAAAGTCATTCCGCAGGAAAGAATCTGCAGAATCTGAATTCAAAGATTACTTGCTGTCCAAACCTTTAAAGTTTTATTGTGAAGGCATAAATGACCGTAACTTGACGGAAGAAATATATAGATGTTCAGAGTTCCTATTTTGACTGATTTAATGACCGATTACAGTTTTTACTAATGTTCACCCAATACAAGGCCCAAGAGCCACTCAATGTAGAGGGTTACTGTTTGGACATTTATAAGCATAGGAAAGAACAAGCGTTAGGAGTACAGACCTGAAGTAGATATTAGAAAGAACCGGGAGTCCAGTCCTGAACAGTGAACAAAAGATAAACCTCTACTCTTTTTCAAAATACCGGGGAGGAGAGTGAACCGGACGACAGACGAACCTATCTACTACTATTAATTCAGGAATAAAATTTAATTCCAAAATCAGACATTATTTTCCGAATAACCTATTGCAAATTTATTACTAATATTTTAATTGAACAGATATCCACTTTTCCATGTATTATATTTTAAATAGTTTAAAGGCGAAGTCATATATAAAAATAAGAAAGAAAGTCGAAAATTTTAGAAAAAACATGCGAAGTCTTACAATAAAATCATCTTCCGTAACTAACCTTTAATAGCAGTTTGACTACCATTGCTTTAAAGCATTTTATAGTAACAAAAATTGGTAAGGTCTTTTTAGTCATGGCGAAAACGTGCCCCGTTAGAAGTGATTCTGCGTGTTGGACAAGCTCATTGCTGCCTAACTCCCGTAATTTGACTCATGCTTATTTCAATTGAAAATATTCCCTTTCGGATCATAAAGAATAATATAAACTCACTCTCGTCCCCTCGCAGCAAATGTATTCCCTCAGTGAATCTCTCCTCTTGACTCCTCTTAGCAAAACTTCCTCAGCATTAATTAATCTTGCCGTTACCGCAGAGCTATGTTTAAGCTCATCAATCCCGACCGATTCGCTAGCATTGTGAATTTTATGCTTAATCGGCACCCAATAACTTATGAACTTTGTGCATGGCCTATCTAAGCCCAGCAAAGAGATGCAGGGCGCCTACCCTAGAGCAACTGCTAGCTGGAATCTTTGCAGACCATTTCTCACGCGTAATGTCGAATCCTCACTTTGGCACCCAATTATACTTGCTTTGTTCCAGACTCATCTAAGCTCAGTAAAAAAGCTGCTGTGCGCCTGCCCTAGTGCGGCTCCCAGCTGCAATTTTGCAGGTCAGTTGTCACACGTAATTTGTTCAACCCTCAGTTTTTGCTCCCAATTATACTTGTCCCATCTAAGCTCAGTAAAGAGATGTAGGGTGCCTGCCCTTAAAGCGATTGTTGGCTAGAGCTTTGCAGAGAATTTTCTTTTATGCGTAGACTTTCCAATCCTCACTGCTTTCCCAGTTATAATTGCCTTGTGCCAGACGTTAGTAAATAACTGGAGGTCGCTTTGCTTTTGACAAAGCATTGTGCAGACTGTCTGTAAAATTCATAGAAACTGTTTTGCTCCGGCAAAATAAAAGAAAAGCTTGAAATAATTAATGCGCCACAAAATGATAAAGTTTTCCGCGCTTTTAATCCGTCTGTATTGTCATAAACAGACTGAAGACAGAAGATAATGCCAAGAAGTGAGAACGAGTAAGAGGATTCTGTTCTTTTCGTCTCCATGGTGATGCTGCTATTTTCAATCCGCTATTTTGTTTTAATCTGAAGAATGGTCGAGTTATCTCCAGGTAAAATTCGTTAAGCTCTTTATGAGGACTCTTTAAAAGAGAAACAAAGGCAAATCTTTGGCTTCTCATAGATTTCTGTTCATAAGAATTTAGCAATAGGAATTTTTATCGGCACATCGATATACGTATGCGTCACTTAAATCCGTGCTTGCTTTCCTGTTTAAAAACAAACAAATGTTTCTCTGAATTCGAAAGGATATAAAATGTCAACTTCGTTTACTACGAGCAAAGATCATTTATATTCCAGACATTTTATTTAAGTGTGCGTTGACTACACAGAAGAACAAAGAACTAGATTGCATCATTGAATTGATTGTCATTGTCGACCTGAGTAGCGAACGTAGAAGTCCCTATTTCGCCTTTCAGTTAATTGGCTTATGGTATGGCCAGAGCCAAGGTTGAATACGGTTTTGACTTCAGTGCTTTCCTTCTCCTAAACGGGTTGCCAACCAGTTTATCCCGGTATTTAGTTGGGGTGCGGAGATAGGAGATGGATTCATACTTTTCACAGGTGCATTTGTGTGAAAATGAATGAAATGAACCCAGCTGGAATTCGAACTAGATTCGCTGTATCCTCTTTCGTAGTTGCTAACCATTGCACAACCTGCATATGCTTAATGCAAAATGAGACATACAAAAAAAAAAAAAAAAAAAAAAAAAGAGAAGAAGAAGAAAAAGAAGAAGAAGAAAAATTATGTAAATTCGACGCATTTAAAACTATTACTTACAGCATGTATGTGCGATCTACTGTAATGGATAATAACGAGAAGTCGTATAGCCGAGTTCGAATTCTAGTTGGGTTAGGCGCAAATTAACCCTGAGAAAGGTATGAATTCATCATAAACAGAACAGCCTGGATCCTATAGCCTTGGTTGGCAACCAGTCTACCGCAGAAAGAAACGTCACCCTACTGCGGAAAATCAGCCTAGTCAGTCATGAATGGAAAAAGACATTCTTGCCCAAGCGCGTATCAAGTTTGGTGGTTTTCTAAGATGTGACATAAGGACGAAAGTATGGAGTACCCAGTGAGGATCGAACTCACTATTCAGTTTTAATTGATCTAACAAGACAAGCTTTCTAACCATTAAACCACGTCGAAGTGTCCAGCATGGCAATTAACTGACTGACTGACTTACTGCATGTCAAAAGAAAATACCTTGAAAAATTTGCAGAAGACAATATGATAGAACGTCCATTCGTAGATTTTAATGACTCCCGTATACTTTTAATCTGAAACTCTAGTATGACCTACCATAAAGCAGGACTCTAAAAATTTCTGCCGATCACGAATCAATAGAAAAATTATTTTCATTAAGTTAAATATGTCATATCGTTTTTATTCCAGGGTGATTTATTCATATCTGTTAATTTAACTCTACGAACCAGGGAACGAAATCACTGCCCAAATTTGCTACACCTTGTTTTGCTAACAGTTCAAATACATCGGTGTATGGCTCAGATCAAATCTAGCAAATGAGATAAGGAAATTGAAAGTTCCCATATTGTATTTATTTCTATGCTTGGTCGGCTCAGGAGATTTTATGGATAGCATATGTGCTGATTCCTTAAGTTTACGAATTTTCCAATGGTGTTCCTTGTCTATGATCTCAGTCTGATCCCACAGAGGGCGGTGATCGCCCTTTTCTCTCTTTATGTGGTCAACCACGCCTGATTTTTCCACTTCCCCTCGTGTAACAGCTTTCTGGTGTTCTTGAAGCCTTACCGTAAGGGGGCGGCCTGTCTCCTCTTTATATTTCTTTCCGCAGCTCGAGGAAGTCGCTCCGTTTTTCTGCATTCCTGTCAATAGGAGTGGAACACTAGCGTGTGTGGACTGATCATAGACAAAACGTAGAAGTTGAGAGAAGGACCGTTCCCAAAACTGTAATTATGATCCAGAATTGATTATGATCTGGAAGTGATCATGATCTGGAAGTGATTATGATCTGGAAGTAGACTGAAAGCGGTGAAGGCACTTACCTTGAATACATCATAAGAATTCAGTCTGGATAAGCAGTAAAAACTAAACACTTCAAATATGATAAGCTAATACCTGTCGACGCGGGAAATAGAATCGTTGAAGCGAATTCAAATCAATGCCTCTGCTGTGTTCAATTTTTTACAAATTTATTCGGGAAAGGCATGAACCCATTTCCCCTGTCTAGCTAGGGATTAAACAGATTGAACTCTCTAGCATTGGTTAGCAGCTAATCTACTGTTATGAATGCAAAACTGTGGGGAAAGACAACATGAAACCACTCTGTTATCTTTCCCAAGAACGCGTGGTAATTCACAGATTAGTATGGAAAAAAATCTGTGGAGACCTTGTAATTTATCATTGTCTACATCCTGATGGGATATAGCATTTAACAGAATTTAATAAATACTGAACGGTTATAATAAATTTGTAGGAGATAAGGAAATTGTGCTCGGAGTAGTTTCTCCCAATACCGCAAGTTCCTACAAAACCAAAACACTAACCTGAGATCTCGAGTCACGTTTTTTTTATATTAATAAATATTAAACTAACAATTTAGTATAGCAGATAAGGAAATTGAACATAGAATAGTTTGCGATAGATGTAGTTCCATCCAAGTTGCTACAAAATCAAAAATCTAACATAAAATTTTTTTTTTTTTTTGTTCTTTCTTCTTAATGATGCTTTCGTTCTCTCATATTCTTTCACACTGAGTAACGCCATTTTGTTTTAGTGACTTCATTGCATCGGGTGAAATGATTAAAAAATGACAAAAAAAGAAGAAAAAACAACAAAAGAAATAAACGCAGTTCTTAAATAGCCTCGTCACTTTTATGCGGATGTCATGTATGGTGCCAAACCTGTTCAGAAATATCTAAACTGTCAGCAGTATACAACAACTTTCTTAGATCAGTGATTAAAAATGGCTTGGAACGAAACTAATAATAATAATAATAAGAAGAAGAAGAAGAGGAAGAAGAAGTAGAGGAAGAGGAAGAAGAAGAAAAAGAATAAAGACAAGAAGAAGGAGAATAATAATATGGAAAATATTATTATTATTATTATTAATAATAATATTCAGAAGAAGAAGAAAAAGAATAAAGAAGAACGAGAATAATAATGATAATAATGATAATAATAATAATAATAATAATAATAATAATAATAAGAAGAAGAAGAAGAAGAAGAAAATAATAAAGAGAAGAAGAAGGAGGAGAATATTAATATGGAGAATAATAATAATAATGATAATAATAATAATAATAAGAAGAAGAAGAAGAAGAAGAAGAAGATAAGGAAGAAGAAGAGAAAGAATAACGCCAAGAAGAAGGAGAATAATAATAATATGGAAAATAATAGTATTATTAATAATAATAATAATCAGAAGAAGAAGAAAAAGAATAAAGAAAAGAAGAAAGACGAGAATAATAATAATAATAATAATAAGAAGAAGAAGAAGAAGAAGAAGAAAAAGAATCCTTTTCTGAGAATAGAACGAGAGAGTCTCTCCACGAATGGTGTTCTTGCTGTGATTACTGTAGCAAGTTGATTTTTTGTGATTTCTGTTTATTTTTACGCTGTGGAATTGTTAGCCCCAAACGCTTAGGAAGTCAGAGTTTCCCTGCCATTTGACCAAAAGCTAGAGAGGGAAGAGATAGATTCATGACTTTCCCAAGGATATTTCTGCGAAAGTGAATGTAACGAAAGCGGTTAGATTTCGAACTCGGCTCGCTGAATCCCTTTTACGAGCCGAAAACTGTAACACGACTTGCAACATCAAACAACCGCCGGAGCTTGTCAAAAGAAGAATTGTTCTTTGCACACTACGGTGCAGTCATATTGATATTTATCAGAATTCTTCAGTTTGGGGGACGCGATCTTTGATAAATCATTTTACGGACCTTTCACGGTGTCATTCGTTTCGAAAACATCCCGTGGCGCCATGACGTCACTGGCAATCTATTCTTGTGATTATTTGTCATTGGAATCGGACGTCTTTCGACATACACTTTAAGTAGCGTTGCTGGGGTCGGCCGCTTGGCTAAAACATTTATCAGGAAATAAGAAAATGACCTAACGTTGTGTTGCTTAAGTGCAGCTCGGGATAAAAACTATGACGAGGTGTTTATGCGAAACTGTTGAAAAACTTAAATATCGTTGTCGGAGCAGAGCGGGAAATATAATGAAAGAGAGCACACCTTCCGGGCACCATTGTTTGAACTGTTACCCGCAGTGCGATGTTTTAGTGATATCCAAAAGAAGAATCTGCAATGTTATTGGTCCTGACCTGGCATCTCGGCTTCAGTCACTTTCCCATTGCCGTAATGTAGCTTCCCTGTGCCTTTTCTATAAACACTTTCATGGTGATTGTTCTGAGGAAGTTTTCTCTTAGTTGTCATTTTTGTTCCACCTCAAGATCAATTATACATAAGTTAGGACTTGATAGAGACTGTGAGGTATTATGGTGGCTGTAGTAAGAATGGTAAGTAAGAATGTGTTGTTTTGGCGTAAGTATGTTTGGGTCAGTAATCGAGGCTAGCTAAGTTTAAGATACGACAGATTCAAGATCAGCCTTTCTCTATCCCCCCACTTTTGGCATTATAGCAGATTTTTGTATTTTCAAAATAGATATTACTTTTCGATATCTAGATTTTATAAATTCAAACACAGTAGTATATTGACGACATGGTCTTATCAATTTACAGTGGAAATAGCTAGATGTAACCGTAAGTTCTATGCTAACAGTTTCTTCTCTCACACTTCTCACTTGTGGAAATCTCTCGTACATATGGGAACTAGTTAGGACTTGGTAGAGACTTGGAGGTATTATGGTGGCTGTAGTGAGAATGGTAAGTAAGAATGTGTTGTTTTGGTGTAAGGAATACTGTGGTATATATGGGTTAGTAATTGAGGCTAGCTAAGTTTAATTATAAGACAGAATAAGACCAGCCTTCTCCATCCCCCCTTTTGGCCTTGTGCCACATTTCCTCTTAGTTTTTGTTTTTATTCCTCACCTCCAACAGACAAATTGTACATATGGAAACTATTTAGGACTTCATAGAGATTTTGAGGTATTATAGTGGCTTTAGTACGAATGGTAAATAAGAATGTGTTGGTATATATAGACCAGTAATTGTGAATAGCTAAGTTTAAGATAAAATAGATTGAAGACCAGCTTTCCCCTATCCCCTCTTTTGGCCTTGTGCCATATTTCTAAATTAAATATTACTATTCTCTTAGGTACCTGGACTCTTTGAATTTAAGCGCAATAATAGCTTGGCGGCAAGGTATCATCCTTTTTTACAGTTGAAATGGATAGCTGTAACCGTAAGTTCTATGCTAATAGTTTCTTCTATGTCACTTCTCGCTTGTAAAACTCCCTTCCGGTTTCTTGCTTCCCATTTCACTTTGAGCTCCAAGAATTTAAATGCAATGTCAATCGTTATCTTCTCTCCTCTTAATTTCTGTTCTTTTATTGTTCATTCTTCTTAATAGTGTTTTTTCTTTTTTTTAACATACTCTCTTAACGCTCACTACACCCTTGCGTCTTAGTGGCTTTATTGTCTTGCTGGGGTTGAAATAAAAAAAAAAGTTCTAGGATAAAGCGCTTGAATGAGAGTTGGGCTCCGCGTAAAATGAACGCTGCCGCACGCTGAACATTTTCAACGTATTTTAAACGTAATAAATCAGCTCGTAGTCCCAAACGGTCACCCATCTAGGTACTGACCAGGTTCGACGTTGCTTAACTTCGGTGGTTGTACCAGGCAGAACCGGTGTTTCAGCGTGATATGGTGTCTCTTAGCTGTGAAGGCCTGAACTGGTGAAACTGATGATTGGAGTCCATCAGGAATTTTGACATGAAAAATGCGATATCATAACGATAAACTAGTGACATTTCGTCTGTGGGAAAAGAGATGGTAGGTTAGGAAAATAATTTATCACTCAGATTTTGAACTCTATCAGGGATGGAAAGTGAGCACTGCCATTTGAAGAGATCGAAAATGGCAGTAATTTCTGGAACGGTACAAAGAACATATCATTTTTTTTATCAGTTCATCCTTAAGCAAGGAGCTAATGTCACTAAGACGCAGGGCTTACTCAATCTACTGACAACTCGGGCAGTCGCCTGGGTCAGCATCATGCCGCCATGTCATGTGTTAGGGATTTTCCAAACCTAAAGTTCATAATCTTAAAAGAGATTAAATTCTTTGGCTATTTTGGTAGTCGAAAATGATCTTGTAAAGAAGATAGGTGTAAAAAGTGCCATGAAAAGATTTACAGACATAATGTCTAGACAAATGTTTTAAGTAGGAGATGTTATATAAGGACGATGTTTGAATATGAGTGCACTGATGAGGTTATAAATGCAGATGATCCAGAAAATATTTAAAAATCATGTATCTAATGTAAAACTCCAAGGAATCCAAGCACTTTATGAACTTTCAGAAATGCCTGCTTCTGATCCTGCAATGCTACATGAAGCATACTCTTGTAACACAAACAGAAGATTATATTTTTCTAGTGAGGATCAATATCTTGTATGATGTACTTAGGCAGAGTAAATGTTGTCAGCATAACTATGCAGAACACTTCTGTGGAACTGTCTACCACAGTTTCATTAATAAATAGTGTCCACTGATTATCATGCAAATGGATATGAAAAAGCACTAGAGTCAACAAAAGAATTAGCCACAGAATTAGATGTAGAGTCCATTTTTAGAAGTAAAAGAATAAGAAGAAAAAAGAGGATGTTTGAATATGAGTACACTGATGAGGTTACAAATGCAGATGATCCAGAAAATATTTAAAAATCATGTGTCTAATGTAAAACTCAACAGAGCTATTAATTCTTTAACAGAGATTTGAACAGTTATAAAGTTTCAATAACACATTTTTTAAAATAACCTAAAAGAACTCCCCGATGAAAATAAACGCAAAATAGCATGTCATGGGGGATAAGTTAAGTTGCAAAGAAAATAGTCTTATTAATGGATGTGATATCTTGACTGAACTTAATATTACAAAAGAATTATTTCTTGAAGTTGTAAAGCTTCCAATAGAAGTTGTTAGGTTTATAAACAATACATTACAAGATTAGATGCCAAATCTGTGGGTTGCATTAGAATAATACTGTGGTCACCATAGAAAGAAGCTTTAGTAAACTAAAACTTATAAAGACATACTTGCGGTTGTCTATGACTCAAGACAGATTAAATTCTTTGACTATTTTGTCAATAGAAAATGATCTTGCAATGAAGATAGGTATAGAAAGTGCCTTGAAAAGATTTGCAGATTTAAAGACTAGAAAAAATGTTTTAAGTAGGATAATGTATGTTTTCTTTAGCTTGCATTAAGTTGTATATTGTAATAAACTCATTATTCAACATTTTCAGTTTTTCTCTTTTAAAAAATTATACTTCTAAGAGTGCCAAAGTTCAGCTTCCCTGTGGTGCCAGGAACTCAGGGCCAGCCCAGATTCTAGCTTACATCAAAATTTTACATTATAATTTTTTTTAAATTTGGGCTGGAATAAGTTTCCTACATCATGATATATTGTTATCTATTTTAAAAATTTGAAATCACAAAGGAATTTAAAATGTTCATGAAGGCACCAATAACAAAATATAACAAAACAATATTGTTTACTTCAAATTAATTTTCAATATAAAATCATACTCTTCATTTTAACAGTATTGTTCTCACAAATATTACGCTATGATGCATTAAATTAAATTAGACAGATTAAATTCTTTGACAAATTTGTCAATAGAAAATAATCTTGCAATGACGATAGGTGTAGAAAGTGCCATGAAAAGATTTGTAGATCTAAAGGCTAGAAAATATTTTACGTAAGATAATGAATGTCTACTTCAGCTTCTTTTAAGTTTTATATTGTAATAAAGTCGTCAGTCTATATTTTCAGTTTTTCTCCTTGCGAAAATTTAAAGATTATACTTGTAATGTCACCAAAGTTCGGCTTGCCTGGGGTGGTAGCGACCCTAGGGACATCACTGCTACAACGCAGAGATCTACAGGAAGTGAAAGAGAGAGGAAAGATTTTAGAAGGAACCGAAAACAGAGCAAGCAAGGGATAAACCACTTCTCCTGTTCAGAAGACCGGGGAGGTGACGTTATAAGTACAGAATTGAAGTAGACTTTAGAATGAAGCGGAAACCGAATCCTAAACAGGGAACAAGGGATAAACCTCTACTCCTGTTCAACAGACTGGGCAGGAGACGTTAGAAGTATAGAGTTGAAGTAGACTTTAGAAGGAAGCGGAAACCCAATCCTAAACAGAGAACAAGGAATAAAACTCTACTCCTGTTCGAAAGACCGGAGTGGAGACGTTAGAAGTATAGAGTTGAAGTAGACTTTAGAAGGAAGCGGAAACCCAATCCTAAACAGGGGACAAGGGATAAGCATCTACTCCTGTTCAAAAGACCGGGGAGGAGACGTTAGAAGTATAGAGTTGAAGTAGACTTTAGAAGGAAGCGGAAACCGAATCCTAAACACGAAGCAAGGGATAAACCACTTCTCCTGTTCAAAAGACCGGGGAGGAGACGTTAGAAGTATAGAGTTGAAGTAGACTTTAGAAGGAAGTGGAAACCTTAGTTCTAAACAGGGAAGAATGGATAAACCTCTACTCCTGTTCAAAAGACCAGGGAGGAGACATTAGAAGTCATCATCATCATCTTGCGGCCTCAGCCGAGATTGAAGTCACTACACCTCTCCAGTATTCCCTATCTGTCATAGCACCTAAAATATCTTCCTTGGGGATCAATCTGTCTCGTTTTATCCTATCTGGAAAGGTTAACTTGCGTGATCGATTGTCAGATGACGGGTGCCTCCAGAGTACAAATGATGACACAAGTTCATCTGTGGCACGTGCACAATGCCCGGCGAACTAGACACGTCTCTTACGAACTAAAGTTGATACTCTCGGCAAGTCACCATATATCATTTCTAGAGTTGGGTGATTTCGCCATGAGAGATTAAGCACTCTTCTTAAAAGACGTCTATAACATCCATCTAAACGGCGCTGTTGTTTTGCTGAGAGAGTCCAAGTTTCACAGCCATAGAGTAAGATTGGCTCAATAAGTACGCGGAAAAGTTGGATTTTGAATTGACGAGCAAGATTGGATTTCCAGATCTTATCCATTTTGTTACAAGCATTCCATGCTATGCCTTTTCTAATGTTGAAGTCTTTCTCAGAGTTCTTGATGTGTGATCCTAGATACTTGTAGTCTTCGACACATTTGAGGATGTTACCTGAGAGTGTTTTGATCTCGTGATTGTTGCGAATGTTAATTGGCATACACTCAGTTTTGGTTTCATTTAGGTGTAGACCTGCACAGTTAGCTGTTGATTCAAGAGAAGAAAGGAGTGCTTGGGCACTAATGAGGTTATCAGACAACAGTGCAATGTCATCGACAAAATCAGCATCGGTGATGTAAAGTGCAGGATGACGTGAGCTTCTTCTAGGCTGATACATCAGACCATTTTCTTTGATTGTATCCATTGATATACGCATGATGTAGTCTATTACAATGATGAAAAGGAAAGGTGCAAGTGTGTCACCTTGGAGAATGCCAGCCAGAATATCGAAAGGTTCTGTTTCTCCATCTGGGGCCAGGACAGTGACCTGTGTGTTGGTGTACAATACTTTGATTGCTTCAATGATTTCTACTGGTATGCCGTAGAGTTCAAGAATTTCAAACATAATCTCGCGGCTGACCGAGTCGAAAGCTTTGCTGAAGTCTAAAAAGATAAGAGCTACAGTTTTATTGCAGAATGTGATTTCCTCAATTATTCTACGCAATGTAAGGATTTGTCCAAGAGTGGAACGACCTGGTCGAAAACCATTTTGGTTTTTGGGTAGAATGGGTTCAACTTCAGCGCGAATTCGATTTAGAAGAAGCTTGTTATAGATTTTCGCATCTATAGGAAGCAACGAAATACCGCGATAATTGGTTGGTAATGTCAAATCGCCCATTTTGGGGATAGGGATGATTTGCGATCGTAGCCAGATGGTTGGTGAAACGTAGCTGGCCTTTGCATAATTACACAGATCAAGAAGTAATTGGTGAAAAATAGGGTCCTTCCACAACAAGATGACCGGAATCTTGTCAGGACCAAGAGCTTTGTTCATTGTCTTCATTAGAACACATTTCAACTCTGCAATGGTGAACTCTCCTGTTGATATGTTCAAAGCACTACTAATTTGGACTTTTGGGAGGGACACGTGGTCAGAAAGACTTGCGGGATTACCAAGGAGGTCTTTGAAATGAGAAAGTCAATTACCAAGCCGTTGCTCGCGGCTGCCACCTTTAATTGTTGGTGGAGGTTTTGATCCCTTTCCCACTAGTTCATTTATAGTTTTCCAAGCTGCAGTGTTGTTGGTTGATATGAAGATGAGAAATGTCAGTTATTTTCCCATTTATATAAGCTTCTTCTGCTTCAAGATAAGCATGGTCGAGGGATTTTTTAGCAGCTGTTAACTTCTTCTTATTGCTCTGAGAAGGGTGACAGTGGTACATCGATGAGGTTTTCTTGAGATTTTCTCGAGCTTCTGAGATTTTGATGCCTGATCTAACTGGACTTCTTCGTGATTTGGGTTTTTTGGGGAGCGTAGATAGAGCCACCTCCTCGTTGGCTTTAATCAAGTCTCCATAGATCAGGTCTATGTTCCTTGAATCTAACTGAGATTTCTCTGGGTCGTAATGAGAGAGTTCTTGGAATCGGTTAAACACATTCACTGCATACTGAGATGATAGATTCTTATCACGGTAGACCGCTTTCCAGTCAATAGCTTTCATGGGATCCGCAGCTGGTCTCTTCGAAACTCTAAAACTCAGTTTAATTGTGGCAGAGACGATTCGATGGTCAGATCCCACGGAAGAGAAAGATGAGTATGCTTGGCAGTCCTTGATGCTATTCTGCCACTTCTTACGGACCAGTATGAAGTCTAGTTGGGCTCTGCTGCCATTTGAATACTCAAAGGTCCATAGTTGATTATTGCACTTCATAAACTTAGTGTTAGCTGGATACAGATTAAATTCCTCCATTAAGTCAACCAGATGCTCGCCATTTCGGTTGGTTTCTGTATGGAAAGTGAATTTGGCATCATCTGTTCCAAGCTTAGCGTTGAAGTCCCCAGGTACTAAGAGAAAGTTATGAGCTGGAACATTCTCCAGAGTAGAACGTAGAGTATTGTAAAACTGGTTTATTTCTTCATCGCCACTATTATTGTGGGGACTATAGCAAGATAGGACTGTTGTTCTAGGATTACCTTTGAAATCGGCAATAACGACTCTTGATGATATCTTCACTACACTCAATAAATTCTCCATCGCTTTTGGTGAAAGCAGAATGCCTACACCCCCTATAGATGAGTTGGCGGAGTTCTTCACACGTGAGGCTGTAACAAGATGATAGTCTTCGATCCTGTAATACTCAATATCAGTGTCAGGATGGAAGAAACGATGTTCTTGAATGGCAATGATATCGATATTCTGATCCTCTGTATTTTTCACAAGTTCGTTAAGACGGGACGGTGCATTCAGTGTCCTAGTGTTGAACGTGGTGATAAAAGCACGGTTTCAACATGATACAAATTTTGATCTCGTTCCTTTATCGTCGGGGGCAGCCCGCCCCGCAGGGTTCAGAGCTGTTCCCTCAGAGTTTCGGGCAGTGGCATGATGAGGACCGGGCCCACCCTGCTGAACAATGGGACACCTGCCGGACGTGGGACCTTCACAAGAAGTTCCAGCCCCATTTACGTCTCTATCTTCAATACTTTGATTGGTGTAGTTCATAATCTTGTCAATAGCTGGATTCTTGATGCTTCGCTAGGGCTATCAAGGGTTTTTTTTATCGTGACACCATCACTGAATGGATTGCCAACCAAGGCTCAGAGAGACTCCATTCACCCTCATCTAAGAAAGGCTATCCCGCGCCAGATTCCAACCTGGTTTTTAAATGCCTCACAGTAAAAGGTACTACTTGTACCCTCTGCCACCTGCATACGTAGAACATACACTGAATGTCGGAGTAAACAGAATTGTCATCAGTGTGCAATGTATCACTACAAAGTATGTATTATTATATAAAGTATAAGAGAAAATTTTATTATTATTATTAATTATTTAAAAAAATTGACTCGTAGTAAAAACGAAATAAAATAACGTTATAACTGGGAACGCGTTTTCAATAAAATTGAAATTACAATTAATAAGAAAATGTAAAGAATTAAAATTCATACTAAAAATGTTGTTAAAGAATCTTTGAATATAAATAATAATAGATGAAAAAAAATGGCGATAATGAGCCACGAGTCAAAGATAAACAAAATGAACATTACAAAAATGCTTTCCTCTAATTCCGAAAATTACGACCACCTTCGTAAAAACAACAGATAAATAAATGTTACGCTTAGATATAAATAGAATAAAATTAATCATGCCACTATATAATTAATCTAACAAATACAATACATTATGCTCTTAATGTAACTCTTAGCGAGAAATTTCACTTGCGAAACAATTGTTTTAAAAGAAAAAAAAGGAGAAACTCGCTGTATACCACGACTAAACAAGCATGGACAAAATAAATAAAAGAATACGTATAATAAATACTGTAAATGAATTAAACAAGAAAAATATAAAAACAATACAATCGAGACTTTCCTTAACATCGCTTTCTTTGAGCAATGTAAAAAACATGTCCGTTTACTCCGACATCAGCGTTTTGTAGATGAAGTATAGAGTTGAAGTAGACTTTAGAATGAAGCAGAAACCGAATCTTAAACAGGGAACAAGTGATAAACTTCTACTCCTGTTCAAAAGACAGGGGAGGAGACGTTAGAAATATAGAGTTGAAGTAGATTTTAGAAGGAAGCGGAAACCCAATCCTAAACAGGGAAGAATGGATAAACCTCTACTCCTGTTCAAAAGACCGGGGAGGAGACGTTAGAAATATAGAGTTGAAGTAGACTTCAGAAAGAAGCGGAAACCCAATCCTAAACAGGGAACAAGGGATAAACTTCTACTCCTGTACAAAAGACCGGGGAGGAGACGTTAGAAAGTATAGAGTTGAAGTAGACTTTAGAAAGAAGCGGAGACCCAATCCTAAACAGGGAACAAGGGATAAACCTCTACTCCTCTACAAAAGACCGGGGAGGAGACGTTAGAATTATAGAGTTGAAGTAGACTTTAGAAGGAAGCGGAAACCCAATCCTAAACAGAGAACAAGGGATAAACTTCTACTCCTCTACAAAAGACCGGGGAGGAGACGTTAGAAGTATAGAGTTGAAGTAGACTTTAGAAGGAAGCGGAAACCCAATCCTAAACAGGGAACAAGGGATAAACCTCTACTCCTCTACAAAAGACCGGGGAGGAGACGTTAGAAGTATAGAGTTGAAGTAGACTTTAGAAGGCAGCGGAAACCCAATCCTAAACAGGGAACAAGGGATAAACTTCTACTCCTGTACAAAAGACCGGGGAGGAGACGTTAGAAGTATAGAGTTGAAGTAGACTTTAGAAGGCAGCGGAAACCCAATCGTAAACAGGGAACAAGGGATAAACCTCTACTCCTCTACAAAAGACCGGGGAGGAGACGTTAGAAGTATAGAGTTGAAGTAGACTTTAGAAGGAAGCGGAAACCCAATCCTAAACAGGGAACAAGGGATAAACCTCTACTCCTCTACAAAAGACCGGGGAGGAGACGTTAGAAGTATAGAGTTGAAGTAGACTTTAGAAGGAAGCGGAAACCCAATCCTAAACAGGGAACAAGGGATAAACCTCTACTCCTGTACAAAAGACCGGGGAGGAGACGTTAGAAGTATAGAGTTGAAGTAGACTTTAGAAGGCAGCGGAAACCCAATCCTAAACAGGGAACAAGGGATAAACGTCTACTCCTCTACAAAAGACCGGGGAGGAGACGTTAGAATTATAGAGTTGAAGTAGACTTTAGAAGGAAGCGGAAACCCAATCCTAAACAGGGAACAAGGGATAAACTTCTACTCCTGTACAAAAGACCGGGGGGGAGATGTTAGAAGTATAGAGTTGAAGTAGACTTTAGAAGGCAGCGGAAACCCAATCCTAAACAGGGAACAAGGGATAAACTTCTACTCCTGTACAAAAGACCGGGGAGGAGACGTTAGAAGTATAGAGTTGAAGTAGACTTTAGAAGGCAGCGGAAACCCAATCCTAAACAGGGAACAAGGGATAAACCTCTACTCCTCTACAAAAGACCTGGGAGGAGACGTTAGAATTATAGAGTTGAAGTAGACTTTAGAAGGAAGCGGAAACCCAATCCTAAACAGGGAACAAGGGATAAACCACTACTCCTGTACAAAAGACCGGGGAGGAGACGTTAGAAGTATAGAGTTGAAGTAGACTTTAGAAGGCAGCGGAAACCCAATCCTAAACAGGGAACAAGGGATAAACCTCTACTCCTCTACAAAAGACCGGGGAGGAGACGTTAGAATTATAGAGTTGAAGTAGACTTTAGAAGGAAGCGGAAACCCAATCCTAAACAGGGAACAAGGGATAAACTTCTACTCCTGTACAAAAGACCGGGGAGGAGACGTTAGAAGTAAAGAGTTGAAGTAGACTTTAGAAGGAAGCGGAAACCCAATCCTAAACAGGGAACAAGGGATAAACCTCTACTCCTCTACAAAAGACCGGGGAGGAGACGTTAGAATTATAGAGTTGAAGTAGACTTTAGAAGGAAGCGGAAACCCAATCCTAAACAGGGAACAAGGGATAAACTTCTACTCCTGTACAAAAGACCGGGGAGGAGACGTTAGAATTATAGAGTTGAAGTAGACTTTAGAAGGAAGCGGAAACCCAATCCTAAACAGGGAACAAGGGATAAACTTCTACTCCTGTACAAAAGACCGGGGAGGAGACGTTAGAAGTATAGAGTTGAAGTAGACTTTAGAAGGAGAGCGGAAACCCAATCCTAAACAGGGAACAAGGGATAAACTTCTACTCCTGTACAAAAGACCGGGGAGGAGACGTTAGAAGTATAGAGTTGAAGTAGACTTTAGAAGGCAGCGGAAACCCAATCCTAAACAGGGAACAAGGGATAAACCTCTACTCCTCTACAAAAGACCGGGGAGGAGACGTTAGAAGTATAGAGTTGAAGTAGACTTTAGAAGGCAGCGGAAACCCAATCCTAAACAGGGAACAAGGGATAAACCTCTACTCCTCTACAAAAGACCGGTGAGGAGACGTTAGAAGTATAGAGTTGAAGTAGACTTTAGAAGGCAGCGGAAACCCAATCCTAAACAGGGAACAAGGGATAAACTTCTACTCCTGTACAAAAGACCGGGGAGGAGACGTTAGAAGTATAGAGTTGAAGTAGACTTTAGAAGGCAGCGGAAACCCAATCGTAAACAGGGAACAAGGGATAGACCTCTACTCCTCTACAAAAGACCGGGGAGGAGACGTTAGAAGTATAGAGTTGAAGTAGACTTTAGGAGGAAGCGGAAACCCAATCCTAAACAGGGAACAAGGGATAAACCTCTACTCCTCTACAAAAGACCGGGGAGGAGACGTTAGAAGTATAGAGTTGAAGTAGACTTTAGAAGGAAGCGGAAACCCAATCCTAAACAGGGAACAAGGGATAAACCTCTACTCCTGTACAAAAGACGGGGGAGGAGACGTTAGAAGTATAGAGTTGAAGTAGACTTTAGAAGGCAGCGGAAACCCAATCCTAAACAGGGAACAAGGGATAAACCTCTACTCCTCTACAAAAGACCGGGGAGGAGACGTTAGAATTATAGAGTTGAAGTAGACTTTAGAAGGAAGCGGAAACCCAATCCTAAACAGGGAACAAGGGATAAACTTCTACTCCTGTACAAAAGACCGGGGAGGAGACGTTAGAAGTATAGAGTTGAAGTAGACTTTAGAAGGCAGCGGAAACCCAATCCTAAACAGGGAACAAGGGATAAACTTCTACTCCTGTACAAAAGACCGGGGAGGAGACGTTAGAATTATAGAGTTGAAGTAGACTTTAGAAGGAAGCGGAAACCCAATCCTAAACAGGGAACAAGGGATAAACTTCTACTCCTGTACAAAAGACCGGGGAGGAGACGTTAGAAGTATAGAGTTGAAGTAGACTTTAGAAGGAAGCGGAAACCCAATCCTAAACAGGGAACAAGGGATAAACCTCTACTCCTGTACAAAAGACCGGGGAGGAGACGTTAGAAGTATAGAGTTGAAGTAGACTTTAGAAGGCAGCGGAAACCCAATCCTAAACAGGGAACAAGGGATAAACCTCTACTCCTCTACAAAAGACCGGGGAGGAGACGTTAGAAGTATAGAGTTGAAGTAGACTTTAGAAGGCAGCGGAAACCCAATCCTAAACAGGGAACAAGGGATAAACCTCTACTCCTCTACAAAAGACCGGGGAGGAGACGTTAGAATTATAGAGTTGAAGAAGACTTTAGAAGGAAGCGGAAACCCAATCCTAAACAGGGAACAAGGAATAAACTTCTACTCCTGTACAAAAGACCGGGGAGGAGACGTTAGAAGTAAAGAGTTGAAGTAGACTTTAGAAGGAAGCGGAAACCCAATCCTAAACAGGGAACAAGGGATAAACCTCTACAAAAGACCGGGGAGGAGACGTTAGAATTATAGAGTTGAAGTAGACTTTAGAAGGAAGCGGAAACCCAATCCTAAACAGGGAACAAGGGATAAACTTCTACTCCTGTACAAAAGACCGGGGAGGAGACGTTAGAATTATAGAGTTGAAGTAGACTTTAGAAGGAAGCGGAAACCCAATCCTAAACAGGGAACAAGGGATAAACTTCTACTCCTGTACAAGAGACCGGGGAGGAGACGTTAGAAGTATAGAGTTGAAGTAGACTTTAGAAGGAGAGGGGAAACCCAATCCTAAACAGGGAACAAGGGATAAACTTCTACTCCTGTACAAAAGACCGGGGAGGAGACGTTAGAAGTATAGAGTTGAAGTAGACTTTAGAAGGCAGCGGAAACCCAATCCTAAACAGGGAACAAGGGATAAACCTCTACTCCTCTACAAAAGACCGGGGAGGAGACGTTAGAAGTATAGAGTTGAAGTAGACTTTAGAAGGCAGCGGAAACCCAATCCTAAACAGGGAACAAGGGATAAACCTCTACTCCTCTACAAAAGACCGGGGAGGAGACGTTAGAATTATAGAGTTGAAGTAGACTTTAGAAGGAAGCGGAAACCCAATCCTAAACAGGGAACAAGGGATAAACTTCTACTCCTGTACAAGAGACCGGGGAGGAGACGTTAGAAGTATAGAGTTGAAGTAGACTTTAGAAGGAGAGCGGAAACCCAATCCTAAACAGGGAACAAGGGATAAACTTCTACTCCTGTACAAAAGACCGGGGAGGAGACGTTAGAAGTATAGAGTTGAAGTAGACTTTAGAAGGCAGCGGAAACCCAATCGTAAACAGGGAACAAGGGATAAACCTCTACTCCTCTACAAAAGACCGGGGAGGAGACGTTAGAAGTATAGAGTTGAAGTAGACTTTAGAAGGCAGCGGAAACCCAATCCTAAACAGGGAACAAGGGATAAACCTCTACTCCTCTACAAAAGACCGGTGAGGAGATGTTAGAAGTATAGAGTTGAAGTAGACTTTAGAAGGCAGCGGAAACCCAATCCTAAACAGGGAACAAGGGATAAACTTCTACTCCTGTACAAAAGACCGGGGAGGAGACGTTAGAAGTATAGAGTTGAAGTAGACTTTAGAAGGCAGCGGAAACCCAATCGTAAACAGGGAACAAGGGATAAACCTCTACTCCTCTACAAAAGACCGGGGAGGAGACGTTAGAAGTATAGAGTTGAAGTAGACTTTAGGAGGAAGCGGAAACCCAATCCTAAACAGGGAACAAGGGATAAACCTCTACTCCTCTACAAAAGACCGGGGAGGAGACGTTTGAAGTATAGAGTTGAAGTAGACTTTAGAAGGAAGCGGAAACCCAATCCTAAACAGGGAACAAGGGATAAACCGCTACTCCTGTACAAAAGACCGGGGAGGAGACGTTAGAAGTATAGAGTTGAAGTAGACTTTAGAAGGCAGCGGAAACCCAATCCTAAACAGGGAACAAGGGATAAACCTCTACTCCTCTACAAAAGACCGGGGAGGAGACGTTAGAATTATAGAGTTGAAGTAGACTTTAGAAGGAAGCGGAAACCCAATCCTAAACAGGGAACAAGGGATAAACCTCTACTCCTCTACAAAAGACCGGGGAGGAGACGTTAGAAGTAAAAAGTTGAAGTAGACTTTAGAATGAAGCGGAAACCCAATCCTAAACAGGGAACAAGGGATAAACCTCTACTCCTCTACAAAAGACCGGGGAGGAAACGTTATAATTATAGAGTTGAAGTAGACTTTAGAAGGAAGCGGAAACCCAATCCTAAACAGGGAACAAGGGATAAACTTCTACTCCTGTACAAAAGACCGGGGAGGAGACGTTAGAAGTATAGAGTTGAAGTAGACTTTAGAAGGCAGCGGAAACCCAATCCTTAACAGGGAACAAGGGATAAACCTCTACTCCTCTACAAAAGACCGGGGAGGAGACGTTAGAAGTATAGAGTTGAAGTAGATTTTGAAGGCAGCGGAAACCCAATCCTAAACAGGGAACAAGGGATAAACCTCTACTCCTCTACAAAAGACCGGTGAGGAGATGTTAGAAGTATAGAGTTGAAGTAGACTTTAGAAGGCAGCGGAAACCCAATCCTAAACAGGGAACAAGGGATAAACCTCTACTCCTGTACAAAAGACCGGGGAGGAGACGTTAGAAGTATAGAGTTGAAGTAGACTTTAGAAGGCAGCGGAAACCCAATCGTAAACAGGGAACAAGGGATAAACCTCTACTCCTCTACAAAAGACCGGGGAGGAGACGTTAGAAGTATAGAGTTGAAGTAGACTTTAGAAGGAAGCGGAAACCCAATCCTAAACAGGGAACAAGGGATAAACCTCTACTCCTCTACAAAAGACCGGGGAGGAGACGTTTGAAGTATAGAGTTGAAGTAGACTTTAGAAGGAAGCGGAAACCCAATCCTAAACAGGGAACAAGGGATAAACCTCTACTCCTCTACAAAAGACCGGGGAGGAGACGTTAGAATTATAGAGGTGAAGTAGACTTTAGAAGGAAGCGGAAACCCAATCCTAAACAGGGAACAAGGGATAAACTTCTACTCCTGTACAAAAGACCGGGGAGGAGACGTTAGAAGTATAGAGTTGAAGTAGACTTTAGAAGGCAGCGGAAACCCAATCCTAAACAGGGAACAAGGGATAAACCCCTACTCCTCTACAAAAGACCGGGGAGGAGACGTTAGAATTATAGAGTTGAAGTAGACTTTAGAAGGAAGCGGAAACCCAATCCTAAACAGGGAACAAGGGATAAACTTCTACTCCTGTACAAAAGACCGGGGAGGAGACGTTAGAAGTAAAGAGTTGAAGTAGACTTTAGAAGGAAGCGGAAACCCAATCCTAAACAGGGAACAAGGGATAAACCTCTACTCCTGTACAAAAGACCGGGGAGGAGACGTTAGAATTATAGAGTTGAAGTAGACTTTAGAAGGAAGCGGAAACCCAATCCTAAACAGGGAACAAGGGATAAACCACTACTCCTGTACAAAAGACCGGGGAGGAGACGTTAGAAGTATAGAGTTGAAGTAGACTTTAGAAGGAAGCGGAAACCCAATCCTAAACAGGGAACAAGGGATAAACTTCTACTCCTGTACAAAAGACCGGGGAGGAGACGTTAGAAGTATAGAGTTGAAGTAGACTTTAGAAGGCAGCGGAAACCCAATCCTAAACAGGGAACAAGGGATAAACCTCTACTCCTCTACAAAAGACCGGGGAGGAGACGTTAGAATTATAGAGTTGAAGTAGACTTTAGAAGGAAGCGGAAACCCAATCCTAAACAGGGAACAAGGGATAAACTTCTACTCCTGTACAAAAGACCGGGGAGGAGACGTTAGAAGTATAGAGTTGAAGTAGACTTTAGAAGGCAGCGGAAACCCAATCCTAAACAGGGAACAAGGGATAAACCTCTACTCCTCTACAAAAGACCGGGGAGGAGACGTTAGAAGTATAGAGTTGAAGTAGACTTTAGAAGGCAGCGGAAACCCAATCCTAAACAGGGAAAAAGGGATAAACCTCTACTCCTCTACAAAAGACCGGGGAGGAGACGTTAGAAGTATAGAGTTGAAGTAGACTTTAGAAGGAAGCGGAAACCCAATCCTAAACAGGGAACAAGGGATAAAGATCTACTCCTCTACAAAAGACCGGGGAGGAGACGTTAGAAGTATAGAGTTGAAGTAGACTTTAGAAGGAAGCGGAAACCCAATCCTAAACAGGGAACAAGGGATAAACTTCTACTCCTCTACAAAAGACCGGGGAGGAGACGTTAGAAGTATAGAGTTGAAGTAGACTTTAGAAGGCAGCGGAAACCCAATCCTAAACAGGGAACAAGGGATAAACCTCTACTCCTCTACAAAAGACCGGGGAGGAGACGTTAGAAGTATAGAGTTGAAGTAGACTTTAGAATGAAGCGGAAACCCAATCCTAAACAGGGAACAAGGGATAAACTTCTACTCCTGTACAAAAGACCGGGGAGGAGACGTTAGAAGTATAGAGTTGAAGTAGACTTTAGAAGGCAGCGGAAACCCAATCCTAAACAGGGAAAAAGGGATAAACCTCTACTCCTCTACAAAAGACCGGGGAGGAGACGTTAGAAATATAGAGTTGAAGTAGATTTTAGAAGGAAGCAGAAACCCAATCCTAAACAAGTAAGAATGGATAAACCTCTACTCCTGTTCAAAAGACCGAGGAGGAGACGTTAGAAGTATAGAGTTGAAGTAGACTTTAGAAGGAAGCGGAAACCCAATCCTAAACAGGGAACAATGGATAAACATCTACTCCTCTACAAAAGACCGGGGAGGAGACGTTAGAAGTATAGAGTTGAAGTAGACTTTAGAAGGAAGCGGAAACCCAATCCTAAACAGCGAACAAGGGATAAACCTCTACTCCTGTACAAAAGACCGGGGAGGAGACGTTAGATGTATAGAGTTGAAGTAGATTTTAGAAGGAAGCGGAAACCCAATCCTAAACAGGGGAGAATGGATAAACCTCTACTCCTGTTCAAAAGACCGGGGAGGAGACGTTAGAAATATAGAGTTGAAGTAGACTTTAGAAGGAAACCTAATCCTAAACAGGGAACAAGGGATAAACATCTACTCCTCTACAAAAGACCGGGGAGGAGACGTTAGAAGTATAGAGTTGAAGTAGACTTTAGAAGGAAGCGGAAACCCAATCCTAAACAGGGAACAAGGGATAAACCTCTACTCCTGTACAAAAGACCGGGGAGGAGACGTTAGAAGTATAGAGTTGAAGTAGACTTTAGAAGGAAGCGGAAACCCAATCCTAAACAGGGAACAAGGGATAAACCTCTACTCCTCTACAAAAGACCGGGGAGGAGACGTTAGATGTATAGAGTTGAAGTAGACTTTAGAAGGCAGCGGAAACCCAATCCTAAACAGGGAACAAGGGATAAACCTCTACTCCTGTACATAAGACCGGGGAGGAGACGTTAGAAGTATAGAGTTGAAGTAGACTTTAGAAGGAAGCGGAAACCCAATCCTAAACAGGGAACAAGGGATAAACCTCTGCTCCTGTTCAAAAGACCGGGGAGGAGACGTTAGAAGTATAGAGTTGAAGTAGACTTTAGAAGGCAGCGGAAACCCAATCCTAAACAGGGAACAAGGGATAAACCTCTACTCCTCTACAAAAGACCGGGGAGGAGACGTTAGAAGTATAGAGTTGAAGTAGACTTTAGAAAGAAGCGGAGACCCAATCCTAAACAGGGAACAAGGGATAAAACTCTACTCCTCTACAAAAGACTGGGGAGGAGACGTTAGAAGTATAGAGTTGAAGTAGACTTTAGAAGGAAGCGGAGACCCAATCCTAAACAGAGAACAAGGGATAAACCTCTACTCCTCTACAAAAGACCGGGGAGGAGACGTTAGAAGTATAGAGTTGTAGTCTTTAGAAAGAAGCGGAGACCCAATCCTAAACAGGGAACAAGGGATAAACCTCTACTCTTCTACAAAAGACCGGGGAGGAGACGTTAGAAGTATAGAGTTGAAGTAGACTTTAGAAGGAAGCGGAAGACCTATCCTAAACAGGGAACAAGGGATAAACCTCTACTCCTCTACAAAAGACCGGGGAGGAGACGTTAGAAGTATAGAGTTGATGTAGACTTTTGAAGGAAGCGAAAACTGAATCGTAAACAACAAAGGAAAGGGGAAACACCTCTACTCCTGTTCAAAAGACCGGGGATGAGACGTTAGAATTGTAGACTTAAAGTAAACTTTAGAAGGAACCGGTAACTCGTAAACAGGAAGAAAGGGATAAACCTCTACTGATTTTCAAAAGACCGTGGAGATTTTTTGAAATGAGCGATAGGCGAACCCATCTACTTCTATTTTGCCAGCATCTTTCGAGATGGATCGTAAGTATGCGTTCCATATAGTGAGAGGTTAGTAACGTTTTGTCTGTCGAAAACGGGTTGTCGGATTGAAAATAATTCAACACCTACAAGGCCACGTAGACGCTTTTGAACTTTATCAAGTCCGAAAAGTGAAATAGTGAAAGTGAATGTTGTTTCATCTATATAATATGTCAGTGTGTCACACTTTTTCAACTTAAAGGGATACAACTCTCTTTCAGTAGCTCATTTCAAATGAAAAAATTTACTGTTCTAAAAATTACAGTGTTTCAATATGAAATTGTCCGTGTTTTCAACATTATTGCTTGAGGCCATAGCCCAGCCTATACTATTTTGGAATCAAGCCGATTCCGTGACCATATTAAAAACATTCCGAGCCGGACCTTTTTTATTTCCAACTTTTCATTACTGCGATTGTTTTCGGCGATTTTTTTTTTTTTGCAACGAATTACTTTACACGATAACAACTTTTATGACTTGGAAATAAATTTGTGAATAATCGAAATTAATTGTGGAATCCAGCGAAAGTTACCCATGCAATAGAAATAATTATTTGTACGGAAAGTAAGGACCTACATACACCAAACTGTCTTTTAAATTAAATGGCGACAGAAGAATTATTGTTGAACGTTTAAAAGGGTAAGCTTAAATATTAACGCAATACTTAAATGCAGCGATCAATTTTGTGTTCTTCTGTAGTTTATTGTTGCCTATCGCATCCACTCCTCCCTATCTATTGTGAAGAAGGACCAATTAAGTGCCCTCAGCAGGAGTTAGCTTAAATGCCAGCCGATAGGGCGGCTTTTAAGCTAGTATTAAATAAAGCTAATTAAATATAAATTTTTGCCAAATAGATATAGGAATTGCTACAAGTGTTTTGTTATTCAAACCTCATACTTTTCGACGGAAATAAATAAATCCGATCTTTTTTTTGTTCTCTCAAATCTTTCATTTTGATTTATGAAGCAATCTCAGTGTTGTGACATCCTGACAATTATCCAATTAATTAAATTCACACCCACGCAGATTTGTCTACTGGCAAATATGAAACGTTTATTGAATATATAAGTTTCCTAAATCAATAAATTTTGCGAAAAAGTCTTCATAGCACACGCTCAATGAATCGATATGCAAGAATATTGATTCTTTTGATGAAAACACTTTCCAATCAAGTATTTTTCAAACTGAAATATATTCGCTGAAAGGCCGCCGAAGTCGGCCCTTACTTTCTATTTATAGAATTTAATAATGATTTGCAATTAAATAAATAAACAAAATAACTGCTTACAAATTAGTTTCTCTTCAATTACATTTAAAATAAAATCCGATATACGAGATTCGCCTGAATAGTAGTGGTAAAAAAGATTAAAACGAAGAAATAGGCAAAATAATCACGACTCACCTCCGCGAAAATGGTCAATTGCACAAACGCAGAGACGGGTGAATGACCGCATGCGCACAAAAGCACACACAAACATAGAAAATACAGAAGAAAACTTACACCAGTGTTAAATGTGCATAAAAGGAAAAATCGAAAAAATATAATCAGTAAATTGCTGAAGAGTAGACGGACAGGTCGGCCTACGAAACTTTGGAGTCGGGATGCTGACGGTAATATGAATCAGTTAAATGACAAACTTTTACTCCCATTAATCATATATATATATATATATATATATATATATATAGGTAACTATACTCGTTTCGAAAAACATTTGAATTTTTGATTTGCCAATAATCAAATCAATCTCGAAGTAAAAAAAGAAAGAGCTAGAAACATGAAAGTCTGTCGAAAAAATCGCACAGATGCAGGTTTAAAGCCCAACGAAAAAACCCCGACACGAGTAAACAACTAACTAACAAAAGAGCTCAATACAACCGTAGAGCAGACCTAGATAAACCTAGTGAGCCAGACAAACCTACCCAGATTTCACCTAAGCGGATCGTCAGGGAACAGAATTAAAAATAGGCTCGTGGGCTTTACTGTGATTAACCAATCGAACGTGACCTAGGCTAAATTCAAACTCACCGAAAAAAATAATATAGGTCATGACACAAAGCTGTCTGCATATAAATCCTAGACGATTTCGTTATGGACAGATACAAATGGTTACATTATTTCGTAAGATGTATAAAAATCGGGCGTTAAACTTTCCTAAGAAGTAAAAGCAATAGAGTTAGGGAGGTAATTTATCATAATGCTTGGTCTGCTTACTATATAAAATTTTGTAATTGATAAATAAAATGCCCCTTTAAGAAACTGGTAAATAACTTTACCGTTTGAAAAAAAAGATAATAAATACAAAACTACTTTGGCAAATTAATATGCAGCCATTAAGTAAAGAGCATCCATATAAGATGTTAATAATACTAACTAATCAATGTAAGATGCTAATGATACTAACTAAACATCAATACAAAGCTATATTAGATCAAAATGAATCTTACAAATACAATAGTAAGCCATATAAGGTGCGCCTAGTTCATTTACTGTTTATTACTGTAAGAAAACGTATTATCAGAAAGTTTAAACATATTGTAAGGTAAAAGGTAGACTATGCCTAAAATTTACAATTGATTTCTTTGGTTTAATAAGGAGTTTTCTCAGAAAATCTGATAATTTCTAATTTTTCATGTAAGCATAGAAAACAGGGTTCATTTTAATATCTACATGTTCTAGCTCTTTTAAAAAAATTTCCATTTTACCTTAGGAGTTTTATTGGCTTCACTTAAATTCCAAAAATATTTAGAAATAGATGTACTATTTTTATAAGTACTATTGGTGAAGGATAAGATATGTTGGTACCACCCAGTCTTAAACAAATTCTTAGTAACACCAATATAAAATTTTGCAACAGTCGGATTCTGTATAGTAGAAATAGTACTGAGATAAATAAGAGAGTTGATTAAACATTTGTTTCGTAAAGAAAATTCGTTAGAATTCTTGCAGTTACATTGGTTAATATCATCAACAGTATTTATCTTGGAATGCGCATTATTATCCAAATTTTTAATTGGTTAAAAATTTTATTATTGTGGTTGTTTATAATCTTCTCAAGATTATCGGTGCAGCTATAACTTAGTTTTAATTTGTTTCTGTTAAATATTTTACTAAGAGTGTTACTTTTAGGGAAATGCTTGTCAATTAAATGGGGGAAAATCTGGCCTAACTTAAAACTGACCAATTTGTTTAAATGGGAGATTGTACCAAATGACTTCCCTATTCCTATTCCTTTTTCTTAGATCGCTTTTATCATATTTTCTATACTTGATTTCAGCGTATTTGTAACCACTATTTTTTTAAAGCAGTATTATAAACACTGCTATATTTATCAAACATATCTTTGTCAGATGAATTGTTGCTAATCCTACATTCTATAGATGAGGTTAATGTTTGATTACAGATGGTGAGGTGTTAGAATTGGGGTGAATATATATTGGGTTAGCATTATTTTTTATATAAGGTTGGAATATATATATATATATATATATATATATATATATATATATATATATATATATTAGAATATATAAATATTTAAAAGAAAAACAGACCACTTTAAGGTACCATTATAATAATTTATTTCATCAGAGCCCTTTTAAAGGACGCCGGATAGCACTTCCAAAAATGAAATGAAACGAAAAATGAGATTAAAACTGATGGGTAGTGTAAGTTTTTGTAATTTAACAGAGAGTGTAAGAGGGATAGTTAAAGAGATGTGGTAGAGTATAGGGAGGGATTAATTTCATATCTTTCTCAAGTATACTTTATATTGGGGGAGGGGGAGTGACCATACCTTGACCTATTTAGACGGTTAATTTAGCGGAAGTGATATATTGAAATGGGAGGGGAGAAGGGAGAAAAGACAAAGGAAAAAGGAAAAAGAAAGAAGAGGGAGAGGGGAGGGAAGTAAAGAGAAAGAGGCTGTAATTGGGTTTTAGCAATTTATGTAAAGAATAGATTTTAATGCGTGATAGAAATTTAGGTGTCTAAAAACATTTGATGTTTGCTATCAATTTAAATATTTAATTTTTTTAAACAAATAGTTTAGGGACTTAATATAAGTTAAATACTATTTTTTTAACACATTTATAGAGAACATATTAAAAAAATATTTTAAATTATAATAGTTTGTTTACCCGACCAATCGTACTTTTTTAATATTGCAAAATAGTTACGTTAACATCTTTATTAGTTTTACTTTTAATCTAATTTATGAATGTAATTTGTCATTATTTTTATATGGATAATCTTACTTAAAGTTTAGGTTTAACTATGGAATAATATTTGAGGGTAATATTAAAGATTTTGCTTTCTTCTTATATATATATATATATCACAAACATATTCATGCAAATCCCATATATACATACGTTTATTTACAAGCGCAAATAGACACATCGACACACATGTAGTGATATACACAGGTACCTATCCATATTCATACATAAATTACATACACATACATTATAATAATTACATATATTTTAATATTTTAAATTTATTTAGATTTTTGTTTAAATTCATAAATAAAGTTTAACTTTAGGTGACTTCTGAAGTGTTTAATTATTAAAAAAAAAGTTAATATTTTACCATCAATATTGATAGTTAAAGATTGGTATATTTAAATTTAAGTTAAATTATCAATTTAAAATGAAAATACCCCCAGATAAAAATATACACTCTCATAATTCTAATTATAGAACATTAAAGGAGAAATTGAGATTAAATATTAATAAGAGTCATTTTAAAACACCATTAAAATGGCCTTATGTCCTTCTATTTGAATACATTCTACACACACACACACACACACACATATATATATATATATATATATATATGAAGAAAAATATACGGAAAAAACAAACAAAAATCCTTATATGCAATTATGCTGTTTTAATGTTAATATGTCAACGTCGGACGTTTCGGTCTAATAAACCATCTTCAGAACATATTCATAAAATATAATTAACATTATCAATTGAACATGACAAAGACGATGGACATAAGAACAAGACTTATCCAAACAGATAACTGAAAGTTTTATATGATCAGCGTTCCGTTTAAACATGGTCACGTTGTCGTCACGTGGGCGACGCTGTGAAAACGTATTCCTAAAATTTGAGTATTTTGAATGAAAAATGAAAAGAATTTTATTTTGATCTAAAATTTATATGTACGCTTGTCGAGCATTAATCTCGCTAGAAAAGGGGAAATACTAAAGAAGCCAGGTCTAGTATTCCCCTTTTCTAGCGAGATTAATGCTCGACAAGCGTACATATAAATTTTATATCAAAATAGAAGTTACATCGGTCTCTGAAGTATTTATTATTTATATATGGTGGGCTCTCCTATCGTGAACGATAAATGAGGGTCAGCATTGGATGGTGCCTTTCATTTTATATTTATGCATGGTAGCAGGGGCGATTGTGGAGAAAATCTGGGAAGGGAAAGATATATTTCATTTGTGCGCGACAAAGTGTTATGGTCCGGTTCCTTGTACCACGGTGATAGTCCAAGGTAGAACCAATGAAGAAGAACTCGAATACGGATATGGATAAAACACAGATATATTAAAAACAGGAATATATACAGAGAAGTAGAAAGGGTTAGTACGAACAATCAGGTTTAGTAGTAATTGTCTGAACGCAACTCTGTTTCAGACTGCCTCTGACTCGACTGACTGGCTCGCTCGCTCTGACTGACTTCTGACGGACTTCATTCCAGACTTCAGACTGAACGGTATTTAGTCACCCCGCCACGAGGGCATCATGTGGCAAAAGGCCGGTTTAACGTGGGATCTCTGAGCCTGTGGGCTCGGCCAAAAATATGCCCTTTGAACCCGTATAAACAGGTTCTCGGTCGGTTTACCTCCCCGAAAGAGACTCCGCCCTTCAGCGTAGCCTCGTTCGGGTTCCTCCCCGCCTGAAGGCAGAGAGTTCAACCGATCAGCCGGTCAGCCTGTCACCCGACTTCGGGCTGAACGGTATTTAGTCACCCCCCCCCCACGAGGGCATCATGTGGCACAAGGCCGGTTTAACGTGGGATCTCTGAGCCCGTGGGATCTCTGAGCCCGTGGGCTCGGCCAAAAATATGCCCTTTGAACCCCTATAAACGGGTTCTGGTACGGTTTACCTCCCCGAAAGAGACTCCGCCCTCCGGCGTAGCCTCGTTCGGGTTCCTCCCCGCCTGAAGGCAGAGAGTTCAACCGATCAGCCGGTCAGTCTGTCGCCCGACTTCGGACTGAACTCGCTGCTTTCTCTTGAGGTGCAGTATTTATTACGTATGAAATAGTCCATTATGTTATTATGGGTAAGGTCCCCTAACACAAAGCCACACTGACAGATGAAATTCGTAAAAGCAGGATTTTGATGGCGTCTCTTCTTCAGCGCTTGAAGAAGCTGATCCCAGTGCTCCAGTCTGCTGTCTTCAAAACTCTTTAACTTAATGAAACATGTCTTAGACCACTCCTTTTGATTTGATGTTTGGGCTTCCCAAGTTTTCAGATCAAAGTTGAGACGTTACAAGTTGTCTTTCAATTTGTCTTTGTAGCCCAAGAGTGGACGTCCAATGCTCATCCCTTCTCACACCATGACCAGCCCACATAAGTTGTATCTTTTCTAAAATGCTTTCAATTTCTGTGATGTTGTTACATTTCTTCAGTATTGCACTATTCTTGATTCTGTCGATCCATTTTATATCACATATGGTACGAAGACAGCGCATGGGAAAGCCGTCAAGTTGATTTATGTGCTTGCGGTATAGGGTTCAAGTCCCAGCACCATAGAGAAGAGTTGAGAGAACGACTGATCAAAGTAAAGATCAACATATATATATATATATATATATATATATATATATGAATAATATATATTTCTTCTTTTCTCCTCAGTAATTTTATAGTTGTAAACTTAATAGCGAATAAATTTTAAATTTTGATTTTGTAATTAGCAGTTTTAAATTTTAATATTAAATTTTATCATATAATTTAGTAATTATTCGTTGGAATAAATTCTTTTTTAATACTACCGATATTTTAAACATCTGAATAGATATTATAACATGACTTCGTTATCAAGCTTTTTGAATTTTCCTATACTTGTGTTTTGATTGGTCCATCTAGCCTTTGTAACTACGTTTTCCTCTTGCGAAGGATTGTTAATTAATTTGAAACTTTTAAAACCATTTATTTTACATTCAACGTCGTTACTTGATAAGACACCGAGGGTGTTGAAACAAAATGGCTATTTTTGTAGTGATTTTATAACATATTTATGTTATAATTTTTTTTTAAATAAATAATTATATATATATATATATATATATATATATATATATATATATATGTGTGTGTGTGTGTGTGTGTGTGTGTGTGTGAAAATATATAGAAAATAGGAAAGAACTGGTTAGGTAAATAATCCAAAGTTCTTTAGTATTTTTGTTATTATTTTTAAAAATAAATCAAGTTGGTTGGTTATAATTTATTTCATTAACAATTTTTATATTCATCTCTTCAAACTGAAAGTTTTTGAAACAGAATCAATCCGTTCAGACAGAAAAAAAAAGAATTATCCCTACCAATTACAAATTGGTACTATATATATATATATATATATATATATATATATATATATATATATATGTGTGTGTGTGTGTGTGTGTGTGTGTGTGTGTGCGTGTGTGTGTGTGTGTGTAATTTCTTGGAGGTGCAACACATAAGTATAATTTTGCGAATAGTAGACGTATTTAAAATTAGTGTAAAAATGTTGTGTAAATCCTCTTAAGGGAACAGCGTTTCAATAAAGTCAGAGAGAACTTGTTATAAACTTAAAATATTAACCAATAAAACCGAATTATCAATAAAAAAACAATGATGTACAGCGGTTTAAGTGTAGACGTCATCTGTCATCTGAGAGAATGACAAAGAAGCAAGAGACGGAGATTAGGTCGTCAAGTGTGTCTTTGCAAACAGGAGGATTTCATTAATCCAGTACCTCACTTTGAGCCTAGTCGTTCTCCCACCATCACTCGTCTGCTCTGGGACACTGGCAATGGTAATAACCTACTCATATCTTCAATGGTAGCAACGTCATAGTCAGCAAATGGCACGCCCTCTAGCGGTTTTAACTGTTCTACTTTCAAGGGCGATCACTGAACAGATTTTCTTTATTTCTTGAAGTCACCCGTTAATGGTTTTTGCTTTTAATAAGATAAGTGACAATGTCTACTTTTAAACACTTTTTTTACTTCGTTTTTATTTGTAATTATGTTTTATTGTTTAACATTTAGACCTTATCGCCGATCCTGTCTGATAAGGGTTATCTCACCTTCTTTAATCTTGTCTATCTGTCAGAGGAGGTGTAATGGATAGTGGCTCGGATTGAAGAATCGGAGCGCCGAGTTCGAATTCCAGTCTAATACACTTGAGAAAGGTATGAATCCTCCTCTTCTTCCCCCTAGCTATGGGTAAATAGCAGGACAAACCGCAGAATGAAATGGGAAAAAATCTGTCTCGTCAGTCATGTATCAAAAGATACATGATCGCTTACGCGTGTATAATTGATCTGTCAGAAAGAATATATGATAACCAGTTCGATCGATGAGCCCGAAATGCAATTTGCAGGACAGGAACACTAGAATCAATCTGGGAAGCGTTTTCGCAGAGGACATTCCTAAAGCAGAGTATTGCGAGACAGTAAAGAATACTGAGCTGTTACGTGACATCTGTCCTTCTTTACGGCAGCAAATGTTGGCAGCTCTCCAAAGATGCCCAATAGAAGTCTGTGTTTCTTATCATACATCAATTAGCTATATCGGTCATACTACTACCTCCTTGTGTAGACGCCTTACATGTCACTTAAATGACACACATTCTGTAAAAAAGAAATTTAGCCACTCCCTCCTTCCACAATTTACAAGAACACATAAGTCAATTTTGGTTGATGCCAGGATCATCCCTCATAAATCGCGTCACCGAAAACATCTCGTTGTCAGACAAGCCATCTACATAAAACATCTGGCGACCAGTATTAATCTAACCTTATTTAGCAACGGAAACCAATGTGTTAAAGTTTCTCGTATACCAGCCACGTTCTTTTCGCGGGCCTCGGAATAAACGCTATCATTATATAGACACACGCAACTACATCTTAAACGGAAAAACATGAAAATAAATTCACAACGCTCAACAGCAAAATCCTTAAAAACTTTCAAAGCGCCTGGGATAAACAGTATGGCCAAACGGAAAAATGTAAAAATGTTAGAAAAATGAAATAAAAAAATTCATCAATTTATCCTAGTCTGTCATGTTTAACGAAACACCTTTCAAAAAAAGGTTGCTGTCCGAATATATATATATATATATATATATATATATATATATATATATATATATGTGTGTGTGTGTGTGTGTGTGTGTGTGTACTTACATATATATATATATATATATATTAAATATAATTAAGTATATATAATTAAATAGGACCAATATTATTTACGAATATAATGTCCATTAAGGAATTGTATTCCTGATCAATCAAAATTCGTAAATAATTATATAGGCCACACTACAACATGCTTGACACGAAGACTCACTCTACATCTTTCTGACCATAGCTCAATTAGATCTCATTTAAATATTCACGGCGACCTACCAGACCCTATTCGTAACATACTTGTTGACAATAAAAATATAACAGCATTACACACATGCAAAAATGGGCTAAAAATAATGGAAGCCTTATTAATAAAAAAGAAAAAACCAACACTTAATAACATCAACTATGAACATGGACACAATATCTTGACCGTGTTTGGAAAAATGAAAACATTATATAAATACATCCATACAACTAACTATTTCTTATTTAACAGTTAAAATATTTCACCCTTGAAAATGTCTAAATGTATAGTCGAAAGCGCTCGGATAAAAAGAACATTCAGACAGTTTTTATATAATTTATTATCTGAAAAGAAAACAATATTAGATCGCATGAGAAATTGTATAAGAAACTAAATCAAACAACCTTATCTATCGTATTCAATGAAATGTGTACACACACACATATATATATATATATATATATATATATATATATATAATGTCATCCACAGACAGACTGTTTCGCTGTATCACAGCTCATCAGTGCGGCTAGACATCCGGTTGCCTCTAGCTAGGATCGAAACCCGACTGAATTGGTATCAGGCGGATATTCTACCAGTAAGCTGTCGGCGCACGGTCGGGACGAAGGTGGATTTTTTAGCGTATGGATTTCTCGCCATATATATATATATATATATATATATATATATATATATATATATATATATATATATATATATATATATATATATATATATATATATATATATATATATATATATATATATATATATATATATATATATATATATATATATATATATATATATATATATGATAAAATTATCCGAACAAAGTATGCAAGAAAGAATATATGAAATCTAGTTGGATGTTTACATTTTTTAAAAGTATTCTCTTGACAATCTTTTCTTCATTTGCATCATTATCAGAAGAACTGAATCCAATTGTTCAGGTTGCAATGTACCATTTCTTACAAAATACTTACATACAGACATAAAGATCTGAATTTTAGTGTTACACTAGCCATTTCTTTTCAACATATTTCATTAAATATACCAGGAAGATTTAATTAAATCTTTATTCAGTTTTGTTAGTGGTCTTATATTTTTCCGTTTTCTAGGAGTAAGGGATTACAGAAAATTTCCATAATTGATTTCACCTTTAATCAATCAATTTACAAATTCAGGAATTTGTAAATTGATTGCACCTTTATTGAAATTAAAATAACTGATCCAAGTGCAACTTTCGGATAATAAGTGCGACATTACTGTAATTATTGAACAATATAGTTCATGCCACTTTGACGGAAAATTTACCAGTAAAAAAGAATTCTCTTATCACTACATTTGTACATAAACGCAGAACCTTAACCTTAAAATTTAAATTCAAACTCAGCGTTGCGACTGGACGTTCCAAAACAATAACACACATTTCTCATAGCATTTTTCGGATTACAACCTTGTTTTCGTTCGTCCACTTATTACTGAGAGTAAAAACAAGAATACAATCTATTTCATACCTGAGGATGTCTGTAGGAACAGATGAAAGCTTGTAAAATAAAAAGATCTAATGCAACGGAAATTTATAAAACAGGATCTTTTCATTCATAAACAGATTCGGGGTTTTTGTATATTATTGAATTGTTCGCGAAGATGGATTTCTCGCCATTTAATCATTAACCTTTGTATTTGTTTTATGTATGAATAATTCATGAATATATATATATATATATATATATATATATGTATTAGGTTGGTGCAAAAATAATGACGAAATAATGTCGTTTTTTGACGTATTTTTTAGCGTCAAAAAACGACATTATTATGTCATTATTTTGCACCAACCTAATATATATATATATATATATATATATATATATATATATATTGAATGATGCCGGAAGTGGCATAATTTTCTTTAATAAGTTTTCTCGAACGTGCAGCCCGGTTGAGGGGATAAAACACCGTTTAAAATAAAACCTAAGCGTCTACTCAAATACTAACATCCAATAAAAATAACGTTTAAAGCAATACAAATATGTCGGATTAAAAAAATGAACTCCATTAATTCATTAACAATTGCTTTGTTTACATTTTGGATACGAAACTGAGCATATATATATATATATATATATATATATATATAATCTACTATCTACATTTCTCATGTTGTCTGTCTGTGTGTCTGTCGTGGGCGTTGTTACCTCGCCCAGGTCGCATTTCTCACCCGATTTCGATGCGGTTTTCACCACAAGTTTGCAAATGGCAGACGTAAGGACATGAGGGAGCCCAATTTCTGAGTTCGGACTCAGGTTCCGAAAAAATCGATAATCGAAAAAATCTGCTTACAGAAGGAATAATCGCATTTCAACCAAATTTGACACCCTCTTAGAGTCTATCATTAGAAGTGTTGTCCAGAAGTTTCATGACCACAGACCCCTAAACAGCGCGGAAAATCGATAAAACCCCAAAACCGATACGCCCAGATTGTGCCTAAACCGTATGTCGGTTTTTAGCGAAAACCGACCGGATTTATGAGGAGGCCATTGGGAGTCACCGTGTGAAGTTTCAGCTCTGAGCGCCTCCCAAACAGAGTGCAAATCGACAATCGGTCAACCCTTAAAAATGTTTGTCCGTTTGGGTATTTCCTAAATGCAAGATTAATATAAGGTCACGCTATGCGTGGGAAGAAACAGGTCAGTGCGTGCAGTGGAGTGGAAGAAAACATTTGAACTCAAATTCTGGAATGGGTGCAGGGCCATTGAAATTCGGCTTTTTTTAATCCCTGCTACTAGGCCTGACTTTGAGCCACAAATGACATATTCGACTTTGTCAACACTTTTGCTTTAATCGTCGCATCTTACCAAAATAAGTACTTCCTTTATTCGCGTCTTTACTGAAAAAACCCGCATCCGTGCTGAGTGAAAATGGTTCCGCCCTCAGCAGTCCATTTTCCAATTCTTTAAACCTTTTCACCTAGCATCTCAGACCTGACGAAGAGTTTTTGCGCTAAAACAGCAGGGCTTCCTCCCAATCCATTTCAAAGCTAATGCCGGCAAACGGTTAGCGGCTTTTCGTTGTCGCACAAACCAAACGAGCAAACGCTTCATTGCAGCTTCTTGCATTCTCATCGCCGGCATCACGTGCGTTAGAGCCAAGCTGCATATGCAGCAGGCAACTTGACCCCGTGTACGGCCAAGCCTTGCGCTTGCCAAATGATGCGCGCGTGTGTGAATGCGCGCTAGCATCTTCCATTTTGCGTGAGCTCATTCATTGGTCTAAGCCATGGCCATTGTCCAGGCTACACCAATCAATGACAAGTCACGTTCCCTTTAAATACCTTCAGCGCGGCTGCATCCGCACTCACGTCTTGATTTGATCGCCATTAACGCATCTGTCCTTGGATTAATTGACAACTTCCTGCTACCGCAAGTTACCTATTTGCTTAAACGTTTGCATTACACATTTTATCTCCGCGTGCTGCCTCTACTGCGTAGCCCAGTACATCTTAGCGTTCCATATCTATTTCTACCTTTTCGTAGTTCAGTTTTGCTATTAGACAGTTAACTGCTGTCGCAAGTTACTTCTCTTCTGCCTTTACTACGCGGCCCAGTACACTTCAGTGTTTCACTACTTTTTAACATTCAACGCTTCAACGTTTTGGGTGCGTAACCTCTTCCTACAGTGACGTTTATGTGCTGCTAGAAAGGACGGCCCATAGCTCGGAGAAGCTTTTTCCATACCGCTCCACTGCATTTTTAGTTTTCATATACAACGAGGTTGCACCGCTTCAACTCTGGCATCAACTTCTACTCGCATTCTTACGCAGCATTTCTACAGCCCTTCAAATGGCTCCTACACGACGAAACTCTGCACGTCAGCAACTGAAGACCCCTAATACCGTTAACGTTACACATGCAGAACAGGCGACTGCAGAGGAGCACATAATAACTCCGGTTACAGACGATCATATAGCGACTAATTCAACCTCTGCTTTGCACTCTTCTGCGTGCCGTGACGATGACCAACCCGGCAGCTCTGCAAAGGCTGCAAAAACACCCAGGCGAGACAACCTTAGCCGGCGTTCTAAAAAAGCCTCACCGCCTAAGGGGAAACCCGAGCACGATTCCATTGAGTGTGCCTCTTTGGTGGAGAAACGGCTGGCGTTACTTCAACCTCTGCTTTGCACTCTTCTGAGTGCCGTGGCGATGACCGAGCCGACAGCTTTGCTAAGCGTGCCAAAATACCATGGCGAGGCAACCTTAGCAGGCGTTCTAAAAGCGGGAGGAGGAAACCGAGGTAGAAGCCTCTTTGGGGCTTTCCGGTCAATCTCAACGGAGGCAGTATGTTTTGTCACATGAAACGCTTGGTGAGCGTAACTACTGTTTGTACTGCAAATCAGTTTACACATATTCGTTGAAAAGTAAGAAACTAACTAAACGCTCTCAAGACAACAAAAAAGCGGCTTCATCACAAGCGCTTTTGCGGTCTCGACAGAGCCCACATCGAAAAGCTACTCGCAATGCAGCCGACGCCGCTGCAACTTCCATTCGACGGTCCCAGGAATCCATGGCTGAGAAAACCGCATGCGATGCAGCCGACAGGGCTGCAACTTCTGCTGCAACAGCGTCGGAAAGTTCCACGCAAAAGCGCACAAGGCGGCAAGACGATGCAATTTCAACTTCCGCTGATAGAGCTGTAGAAGGACCTACTGAAAGGCTTGAAAGGTTGCAGACTGTTAACCAGCGCCGCTATGCACAGCGAGGGCTCTGTAGCCTACCAAAGCAGTTTTGGTCTAGGCTGGTGTTCAACTATGAGCCAGTTTTGAGGCTTTCCGGTCGCAAAGACCTCCAAATAGGATCCATGTCAGTTGTCTGTGGGCATTGCAATGCCAAAAAATGGCCTGGGAAGTCTGCAGGTTTGTGTTGTTCAGACGGTAAGCTACAGTTGCCACATTTTCAAGAGCTACCTGCTCCGTTGAAAGGTCTGTTGGAGAGTTCCAGTCCAGACTCCAAACATTTCCTCGCAAAAATCAGACAGTACAATTGTGCCTTCCAGATGACCTCTTTTGGTAGTAATGCCTTCCACGAAGTCGGTTGGAATCCCACCTTCAAGGGTCAAGGTCAGGTTTACCACCGGATTGGGTCTCTTTTGCTGGAAACTGCCACTGATTCGGCCTTTCTACAAATATACTTCATAGCTGACTACAATCAACAGGCAGATGCCCGCATGGGCATTATTCCCGAGAACGATACAGGCCAGGATAATCCACTTCGCAGGGATATCCTAATGAGTCTCCAACAAATGCTCCACGAGACAAACAGCTATGTCCGCAGTTTTAAGTATGCTCTCGAAAATAACACTTCCTCTGATTTCATTATTTTAATTGATGCTGACAAACGGCCTCAGGGAGAGCAAGTAACGAAGTTTCCGTCATTGTCAGCGGTGATCAGCACAACAGACGTGACATTTTTATCGAAGCGCGCGGCAGTGGGCTCCAAAGAATCAGTGAAACGCACCGGTCCTACGATGCACTGCAATACCAAAATCTCTTCCCTTACGGAGAAGATGGGTACCACTTTGGCATTCTACCGGGTGGCCGAACAGTGCGCTCAACGTTTAAACTTCCGCTTGACCTGATTAAGACAGAAACAGCTGTATGCAATCAGGTCTAGCGGAGGTACTCAGGCGATGTAAGCTCATCGTCTGGGATGAGTGCACTGTCAGTCACAAAACTGCACTCGAGGCTGTAAACCGCTCTCTGAAGGATATTCGAAACTCCGATGATCTTGTGGGAGGTATAACTGTCCTTCTATCCGGTGACTTTCGCCAGACCCTCCCCGTTGTACCTCAGGGGACAAGGGCCGACGCTATTCGAGCGTTCTTGAAATCGTTACAACTTTGGCCCACTTTTAGACCATTGCACCTTACCACCAACATTGCTGAGGACTGGTTGAGGACTTCAGTGTAGACGACATTTTCAGCATTTTGTGAGGGTGAATAAAGTAACACATTATCGCTCCTGACGACTCGAGAGCAGGCTACGTAAAGTTGGCCGTGTGAGAAGCACTGCTCCTCTAAGTGTACACCAGTGACAAACAGTGTTTGTCCTTGGGCCTTATTAATTGTCCTAGCAAAACAGGGTGCGAATGGGAATGGGGATCTTCTGAAAGTGAAGGGTACATCGGCATCTGATGGATACAAATGCATCCTTGGGATAAGCACTTCCTCCCCTTTACCGCATTACTGTGAAGTATTGAACTCATCGCCAACTAATGTATTGTTACAAGCATCAATTGTCTCTCCTCACATCACCATACCATATGTACAGAAATGAATGACCCCGACCAGATTACGGGCCCTTTCAAAAATGCGTGCGAGACCCCTTCGTGCAGCAAAAAAATCGATAAAATGCTCCGGTTCGACCCTGCCATCAGCTGTCAGGTTTTGACTTCTTTTCACGCCCAGGCGGCAATTAACGTCAAATGTCGATTCAACTTCCGACATTTACGGCGTCAATTCGTAACGGAGACAGATTTTCAATTTGGACTCAGGATTTCAAAAAATTGGTAAATCGGCTGGTACTCCGGTATTTGGGCGGATTACATTCTAAAATTTCGGGCGTTCTTTACAATTCAACCAGAAATTCATACGCAGCCCAGTTAGAGGTGCCTTGCATAGAATGCCGTGTGACACCGTCGTGACTCAAAAATCGATACAAACCTCCGTGTTGACCATGCCCTCAGCAGTCCATTTCCCACTTCTTTAAACTTTGTTCTTTCTCCCAGGCCGCATCCCAGATCCGATTTTTCAATTTACGTCATTGTGTCATGCCGGAGCTCGATTTTTTATTTGGGACTCAAACTTTGTAAAAAAACCGATTAACTCACAGGTGATACGGATTTTCGGGGTTTTAAGTTGAATGTCTCGCCTGCACTACGCGGCCCAGTACATCTAAGCTTTTCACTTCATTTTGGACTCTGTGCAGTTGACTTCGCATTGTTAAACACTTTTGAGCTCTTTTTATTTGAACTTAAAATCGGATCAATGTATGTTTTCCAAAGTACCGGGTTAACAAAACAAGGGCAATAACAACCCCACCCAAATCTCAATATTTCAGGAAACTGGGTTGGGTGTGAAAAAGTATTTGTTGTTAACATTCTTTTTTCATTCGGTTTTTCCCGTTACGAATCCTTTTTTTAAAGCTGATCGTTTTGTGTTCATTTTTTTAAGTTCTTTTTTCGTAACAGATTTAATGTTTAGTATAGAGCTTAAAAAAACTTCGCAGTGTGAGATAGGCAAGAAGTAAGGCATGTAGCAACATCAGCACGGCAAAGGGAACTCCTTTAAAGGCAAGGAAGGGCAAAAATATTTTAAGTCAAGTGATAGCGATTGCTGTATGAGTCGTATGATTTTTGAATCAAGCACGGGCAACGCCGGGCCATGCTGCTAGTACTAATAATAATACACAGTTGGCAAAATTACTAACATTATACTAATATAATACTAGTTGCTGAAATTTGAAATAGGTGCAGGCATAAGAAATCCTGTTTATTGGAATAGAGGTTCGGTTATGTATTTTTTTTGTTCTACTTTTGCCACGTAATTTTATCCTTGTTAGGTTTATGCTAATTTTAATATTTAGTGTTGGTTTTATCAATGAATATTGTTCTGTGTCATTTCCTCTTTAGCCAGATTACCCTGAAGATCCGTTCAGGTGAAACCTAGGTAGGTAGTTTCTGGCTCTTTAGAATTTATTATATATATATATGTATATATTGTTGCAGTTTTTATTGTATATATATATATATATATAACTAGTGAGAAAGTCAAAATGACTTGACTCACTTTATAGCCCACCAGTAGAAGGTTAACCAATCAGAAGACGTAGAATATTCAACCCATCGTGTATAAAGGCGGCCATTTTTGTCTACTCTACCCAAATGCCCAGTTCAGCTTATCAGGCGAAGAGAAACAGAACGACGAACTACGCTCTGCTACTTTTACCAAAATATCCACTGCAAACCTGAACAACGCTTTCCTACTGTCTTCGAAATATTCACTGCTAACCTTTGGAACCTATACTCGAAGACGACCCTCATCATGAACACCATATATATATATATATATGTGCGTGTGTGTGTTTGTGAGTGCGTGTGTGTGTGCATGTGTGTTTGTAAGTGCGTGTGTATGTTGTGTGTGCATGTAATTAATAATATCATATAAAGTAATGGACGTTGTCTATTTATGAGGAAGGAAGCTGTGGAGTGATATTTATTTTGTAAATACACAAAAATGTGGCACGAGGCCAAAAGGGGTTTGAGGAAGTTTGGTCTTAGGTGTGTCTAAAATTAAAACTTAGCTCGCCACGATTACTGACCCACACACACCACAGTATTCTTGACATCAAAACAACACATTTTTACTTACCATTCTTATTACAGCCACCATAATACATCATAGTCTCTATGTCTTCCTAACTAGTTTCCATGTATACAATTTTCTCTGGGAGGGGATAAAAACTACAATTAAAAAAAAATCTAAATCCAGTGTCTATTTACAAAGTATTTTGTGATATCTTTACAAGAAACTAAACAAAATAGTGTTAGTAATACGCCTTCCACCACATACCCACAATCAATAATTATGGCAGAAACGCCAGTTAATCGGACGAAATTAATGCGAGATTTAATTAATTTAAAACAATCATTCGTCCAAGCTCTCACTCAACACACACACTCAGTCAAACACAACGAAAAATATGAATAGCACACTCGAAATACGAAAAACCTCCTGCATCTACCAGACAACTAACATCTCTGTACCCTTAAAGGAGGGGTGAGTGATGGAATTAAACTAAAGCAAGTAGGGTGGGAGCAGAAATAAAAGAGGCCGATAATAAGCTTTACAGTAAAAACTTTGAAGAGCGAAATTACTTTTGATACAGCATACTATTCTTTGTCATTCAATACATACTTAACAAACTGTGTGTTATTCAGGATTGTTTTATCATTTCGTTTTGTATTCAGTTGTCTGTCCTAGTAAGAAAGAAACAAAATAAAAACCCATTTTCGATTTCTCATATTGTTTACGCCCAAACCACAAAATAAAAAGAAAGAAAGAAAAAATCACGTCTCAAATAGCCACATTTTTTAGCCGAAGAATTGCGCTTCCGGTTGCAATGGATGTTCTTTTTTTTCGGCCTCAGCAACCAAGGCAAACACGTGTCAATGCCAATTTCCGTCGATTGATTAAACAGTTTTAACAGCGTCTCACTGGGCAGCTGATAGCCATGACAGTCATTTCCTGCTGAGCTCAAGTGACATTGTCAGGAACACGCAAGTTGGGACATCGAAAATCCATCTCCGAGATTAACTCTTGTTAGAAGCATAAACTCACATGCAAGAATTCGAAGATTAATTCTTCATATTGGCCAGCAAATTGTTCTTGCGCCAAGTACATCCGAAATTGGTACGAATTACCCTTCCGTGCCAAAAGGAGGGGCTCGATCCCAAAAGGAAAATGTGATTATCGTAAGCAAAATACACGACACCATGCCCGAAAACACGCACGCATTGCATACGTATGATGTTGCAGAGCAGTTGGAGGAATGGAGAATTGGCGGAGTGCGCCTACGCATATGTAAAACTCTCCCACTCAACCAATCGGCTGCTTCGTCATGGTCTATAAAATGAGTGTGTCTGAAGGCTTTGGCAGTCGGGGACGAGGGAGCCGACAAGGACGTCAAGAGACGACTGCCCTGTACGAGAGACGACTGTCTTGTTCCAGCGGATCCTTTTTGGCGTGACGGCTACAGAAAGTTCAGGGTATATAATTGTCATAACTGTTAGCTGCCCAGTACAAAGAAGTAGGGACCCTCCCCAAGATCCTACCTGCCGGGTTGATGCTTGCGGTCGCACGTACGATATACCGAATATGACTAATGTAGTGTAAGAATTTAACTACCCAATAGAATGTTTTTCTTATCATACATTAATTAGCTACATCGGTCATACCACTACTCCCTTGTGTAAACGTCTCACATATCATTTATTTGACAAAAGTGCCGTAAAAAGTATTTTAGCTACCCCCACCACAATCTACAAGAACTCATAAGGCAAATTCTGGTTGAAAATACGATCATCCTCCGTAAATTCCGTAACCGAAAACATTTCGCTGTCAGAGAAGTCCTATACATAAAACATCTAGCAACCAGTATTAGTCTTATTAATACTTATTGTTATAGTGGAACACCCCTATTCTATAGTTAATAGACTCTCCCACCTATAATAAGTAGGAGTAGTAGTAGCAGTCGGCTGTGAGTTGGTCAGTGAGTCAATGTCGGACGACTGTTAGTCGGATATTAAAGTATCAGCCACCCCAACTAGATTATTGCGTCATTACCTATTATATCAAGTCCCTAACGTTTTGTACGTCGAACCTATTTTAGGACCGACTTAGTACAAATACAAGCCTTTACTGTGAAACCACCCCATAACACTTATATTAAACGGCTATCTCTGGCCTAAGAAAAATACGAAGGAAATTACACTTTATAACAATTACCAAGCCCAGGATCAAGGAAAAATAGCCCGGGGGCCATATGTTCAACAAAGAAGGTTAACAGACAGGGGTTAAAAACCTTTGTATGGTTGGCCGAATATTTTCACGTGCATGTTACCTTTACATTTGAACTTCTACTCGTCCTGATTAAGACGATTATGTCTTGGCCCTCATTGAGAGGACAGACCAACATGTGTAGCCACAATACGAAACACTCGCTGATGTCTGCTATGTTGGGACGTTAGGGCCATCATGAATCAAACCCCTAATCAACAGAAGCTGTAACAAGGCCGTAATCGAAGCTGGTGGCGGTTGTATTAAATAAACCTAGGCTTTTTGCATGTATGTAAGAACATACATAATAACTTCATGGAAAGATATATCGTTTTCTCTGATGAATGATACGGCTACCTTAAATTAAAAATTGTTCTCAAATAACTGACGAAGACCTGTTTATCTTGCTAGGTTTTACACGACGAATAAGCTATTTTGCTGGCCCCGGTAAAATACATATAGAGGCTGTTTTGTTCGTCCCCGGTAAAATGGACATAGGCGCTGTTTTGCCAGGTCCTGGTAAAGTAGACACCAAGGTTATTTTGTTATTAAATATAAACAGAGTTTTAGAAGTAAGAATATATTATATTTGAAATCGTCAACTCAATGGCTGTGTGAGCTGTGTAGGCGGGACTTGAAAAACATGGATTCCGTGACTGTTGTCTTTAGTGGGTGCAACTGTAGTGCATTAGCAAGAGAACCATGCCCAAGAGCAAGTTTGTGTTTTACAGAGACTTTTATGCCTGAAGTGCTTAAAATATTCAGAGACTTCTATATTTCTTTTAATAATTGATGCTGAATAAATGATTTTAACTTGTGTTTTAACGATTGATGGGGAAAAACATTTTAAATTGTCTTAACAAATCATGGCGAAAATAAATAAACTCCCGCGTTAAATTTGTGTGTTATTTTTAACATTACTTGCCTTCATAATAATAAAACTATTTACCGAAAAAATAGCTTGATGAGGTCTATTTTACTGAGATTGGTAAAATAAGCTTAAAAGCATGTTTGTGTATTTACCGGGACCGGCAAAATAGTATCTACCTTTGAAAAAAATGTACGAATTTAGGTTTGAGTTGATTAAAAGACGACTTCGAAATTACACGTGTTACTAGTAAAGTCAGAAATGAGTCACATAATGTGAATAGTTAGGATATATCTATATCTATATACAGCAGTGGTTCTCTGACAGTCCATGTAACATTACTGGGGATTCACACAAAAAAGATAGCAAATTGAAGGTCCACCGTAATATTTTTTCGGTCTATAGAACAATTTCACTTCCGAACATTTGTTCGAACTGAGAATTGAAATATGATTATTAATTTTAAATATTAATGAAATAAAATAAAAATAAAAATTAATTAATATAGAATATATAAAAAATAAAATATTAATAAAAAAATTAATTTAATATATAAATAACATAAGAATTATATATGGAGGGAGAATTAACAGTATTATCCTCGTTAGCAGCAGGGACAGTTTCCGACAAAACCATCCACTAGATTTATTAATCTCAAGTTCAATAGTTAATAAATATTTTCCAAAGTTCTAAATATCCATTTTAAGGAGGAAAAATATTACTGATCGTATTCTGAAGTGATCTTCCAAAATTTCGTAGCGGACAGAAACTCTTAATTGTTTGCGAATTTAAAGGATACCGCACATCTTCGCTGATTGGTTAATATTAGGTTGGTGCAAAAATAATTTCGTCTTCTCACATAGTAACATATGTTAGAAAACGAAATTATTTTTGCACCAACCTAATATATATGAAGATAAAAATTCAAATTTCTAGAGCAAAATGAGTTAATTTCCGAGTTTAAGTAATCTGTGGTATTTTCTACAATTCCGAAACGGGGTTCCACAAGTGTGGTACTACAGGCAGATGATGAGAATACCATGGACAGAACATGCTAGGAAATAGGAAGTGTAAAGAAAAATAGGATCTACAAGGAAACTTACACTTACAATCAGAAAGAGGCAGCTGCTGAAGATGCTGGCGCACGTAGGAAGGAGAGAAAGTCGCCCAATGAACTTAACGAGAGTAAGATAATCTGGGATCAACTAATATACTTAAAAGGTCTGTGTGAATCAGTGGCATAGAAAAAATAAGGAGGGTAAAGAGTCAAAGAGAAACGTGAAACTGTGGAAATCCGTGATCGGCTATGGCTTAAAAAGATCTAGCATATAAACTAATGGATTAAAGTATTTACAAAACAGAAACAAAGAAAAGAGTACTGAAAGGCTATTGAATATGGCAGTGAATGTTAAACAATTTCTTCACAGATGAAGAAAAGAATTGAAGCAAATACCATAGACTCAACAGAGATAGGGAAATATCGTTAGAAATAAAGAACAGTGTGCTGAACTACGATGTAATATAAGTCCTCCGATATGGCAGTGAATGCTGGGCAATTTCTTTACAGATGAAGAGCAAATACAATAGACTGAATAGATACAGATAGATCATTAGAAACAAAGAAAAGAGTGCTAAACTGCTACGTAAATATCAATGTTTCTGTATGTTAATGAATACTGGACAATTTCCCAACAGACGAAAAGGAAAAAACGTATTTGACTCATTTTGTTTGCTTTTCTAGAAGACATTTCGATCTGCTTTAACCATCTTTTGTTGGTTCAGCAAACTTTTCTCTGTAACTACTTATCACCAACGAACGACTTTAGATCCATTGATTAAAGTGTGCGCGCGTCTCTCTCTTTTTGCTTTTTTTTTGTCAAATCAAATTTTGTTTAATTATGTTCTGTTTATTTAAAGTCTGAATAAGAAGGAAGTTCGTTATGTACCGGTGATAACATCTATTCTCTTTTGTAAATATTTTGCTACGAAATAGTCACTAAAATTTATTGCTTTGTTCCAGTTTATATTTGTCTTTTATCTTCCTCTACTTTCCTTTTCTGTAGTTGCCCGCTCTTTTATTCTTTCTTTCTTTCATTCTTTCTTTCTTTCATTCATTCATTCTTTCTTTCTTTCTTTCTTTCTTTCTTTCTTTCTTTCTTTCTATTTAGAAACATTGTTTCTTTCTTTAAAACGTCTTTCTTTATTTCATTTTGTTCGTTTGCCTTAAATTGTTGGTTTCATCTTTCATTTTTCTTTCTTTCTTTCTTTCTCTTTAGTTTTTAATATATTTCTTTTTTTTTCTTTTCCATTTTCTATATCGCTCTTTCTTTCTTTGCTTTCTTTTTGTTTGTTCGTTTGTTTGTTGTTCCTTTCCTTCTTTAAAAATAATATGTATCTCAGCCTGTTAAATCTATTATAATCTATCTGAATTTCTTCATTATCTATCTATCTATCTATCTATCTATCTATCTATCTATCTATCTATCTATCTATCTCAAGCAGCTCAAATCAATCTCGGTCTATTTAAATCTATCTATCTATCTATCTATCTATCTATCTATCTATCTATAGCAGTTCAAATCTATCTATCTCGGTCTAGTTAAATTTATCTATCTATCTATCTCAAGCAGTTAAAATCTATCTATCTCGGTTAAATTTATCTATCTATCTATCTATCTATCTATCTATCTATCTATCTCAAGCAGTTCAAATCAATCTCGGTCTATTTAAATCTATCTATCTCTGTTCATATCTATCTATCTATCTATCTATCTATCTATCTATCTATCTATCTATCTATAGCAGTTCAAATCTATCTATCTCGGTCTAGTTAAATTTATCTATCTATCTATCTATCTATCTATCTATCTATCTATCTATCTCAAGCAGTTCAAATCTATCTCGGTCTATTTAAATCTATCTATCTCTGTTCATATCTATCTATCTATCTATCTATCTATCTATCTATCTATAGCAGTTCAAATCTATCTATCTCGGTCTAGTTAAATTTATCTATCTATCTATCTATCTATCTATCTATCTATCTATAGCAGTTCAAATCTATCTATCTATCTATCTATCTATCTATCTATCTATCTATCTATAGCAGTTCAAATCTATCTATCTCGGTCTAGTTAAATTTATCTATCTATCTATCTATCTCAAGCAGTTCAAATCAATCTCGGTCTATTTAAATCTATCTATCTCTGTTCATATCTATCTATCTATCTATCTATCTATCTATCTATAGCAGTTCAAATCTATCTATCTTGGTCTATGTCAATAGATACCGTCATTTTTTTTCTGTCTGCCATTCTGCCTGTGTGTTTGTTTCTTTTTTTACTGCTTTATGTATTTCTCTTTCATTTTCCGTATATTTCTTTCTTTTTCTATTTCGATACTGTTTTTCTTTCTTTCTTTCTTTCTTTCTTTCTTTCTTTCTTTCTTTCTTTACAATATTCTCTTCCGTCTTTTCGTCTTTCCCTCTTTGTTTATTTTATATTTTTCCTTCTTCATTATCCCCGCAGATTTTTTTAACGGTCGAGCCATTTCTTCAAAGTTCACCGAAATGACAGCTGACATTGTAAGTGAAAGCAACCATTTAATTTCTATGCAAATATGAAAAGAAAGTAACATCTTCCCATATTGAAACATAAGATTTTATTCTTGCAATCAATCAACTTAATTTGATCATTTTAAAAATGTATCGATTGATTGGAAATTAGAAATTAGATGTCATTAAATAGCGTTGTAGTGAATTCCGGAGTAATTATACTAATATTTAAACAGCATTTAGAAGTTTAATACAGCGTTGTTGGCATTTTGGGGGCTTTTGGAAAAGGTTAAAGAATCTGTTAGATTGATTTCTGAATTTTGTGCCATATGCGGCATGTAACGCCGCTTGTACAATACCCCCACACCGGACTAACTTTATATTATGCGGCTTTTTAACTCTTTTCTTCATCCTGTCACATCTTATGCTCGCTTGATAAAGTTATTACTTTACCGATCAGCATATGACCACATCAATAGCGATTTCTCCTTCACATCCTGCTGTAATGGAATGTCCCACACTCACTATCACCTATGTGGAAGACTATATAAGAAGATACATACAGTAAGGATAGGATATACCTGGCGGGCTTGCTTCGTCAATTAGTTGGGGATTCGTCTCCAGCTATGCTGGTCAAACTCTCTGCCTTTGGGCAGAGAGGAACTCAGACGAGGCTATGCCGAAGGGCAGAGTCCCGTCTGGGGAGGTAGAAAACCACCCGACCCCTTTTTTTACAGAGTCTACGGGGAATTTTTGCTCGAGTCGACGGACTCGGTTTTACCCCGCATTAAAAAAGGCCTTGTGCCACATCCTGCCTCGCGGGGTGGTGAGGTAAATAACTGTTATGGTCGAAGTTCTTTGTATCACGGTGATGGTCAAAGGTTAGAACCAATGAGAGATTACAACAGAAATATAATACAAAGAAGTAGAAGTATTAGTAATGACTATCAGATTTGGTTAGAGAGAACTATGTTGTCTCGACAAGTATCACTATTCCAATGTCCTTACAATAGGCTCTCAATTATCTCTACTCGTCTTACAATCTCATACCTCTTGAGAGGCGCAGTATTTATAATGTCAGGAATAGTCCATTATTATTATGGGTAAGTTCCCATAACAATAACCTTACTTCGTCAATTGGTTGGAGATTCGTCTCCAGCTGTGCTGATCAGACACTCTGCCTTCGGGCAGAGGGGAACCCAGACGAGGCTATGCTGAAGGGCAGTGTCTCGTCTGGGGTGGTAGACATCTGCAAAACCCCGTGTATACTTGGTCTACGGGGAGTTTTTGCCTGAGCCCACGGGCTCGGTTTTATCCCAGCATTAAAAACGGCCTTGTGCCACATCCTGCCTCACAGGGAGGCAAGGTAAATAACCTTGCTTCGGGAATTACTAGCATGCTAACCGTTTCCCTGTCTTTCAGTAGTCTAATCTCTTTTACAATAAACCTCTCTTTTCTTTCATCTACGCCCGTATCGCTGTTCCTTTCACTCGAGTACCACCTTTGTCTGTTTGTAAACCTCTTTAAGAATACAACACATCCGTCGGATTGGTTGGTTGGGTTTTATGGCATATCAACCACTGTGGGTCATTTAATGCCAAATTAAGGTATATAAAAAAACGTATAGCTGGCAACATTATTGTTTCAAAAACGTATAGCTGGAAACATTATTTTTTCCAAAAAACGTATAGCTGGCAACATTATTGTTTCAAAAACGTATAGCTGGCAACATTATTTTTTTCCAAAAAACGTATAGCTGGCAACATTATTTTTCCGAAAACATTATCTGAAGCCTTGTTGTTGGACGTAGTTTATCGTCATACCCAGGACGCACATCCATCGGAAACCATTTTTCAAGCTCCGATTTTGATGAATGTATAGATCCGATAGAGGATTTAGGAAGTCGTGGATGTCTGTTGACGGCCCAGACACCAAATTATTTCGAACCTCATCAGAAGTACGACAAGGATTTAATGAGAAATCTGGTATCTTTAAAATATTCATAATATCAACTTGGAACTATCCCTTATCCGAGTAAAGTTATTTAACCGCTGCTTAAAGGATAAATCCTTCCCAAGCCTATTTAAATTGTCAAGCGTATGCCCGGTTTTCGAGAACGCGGGTGAGCACTCATCCCCCTCTCAGTAGAGACCCACCAGTCTCATCAGTATCATTAGTAAGCTTTTGGGGGCTATAATCAACAAGAAGGTCACTGGATACTTAGATAAGAACAGCCTCTTAAGCGATAAGCAGTACGGGTTTCAATCAACCCGATCCACTGCTGATGTTCTATCTAATATTACTGACAGAATCAATGAGGTTTTTGACTACAAATACACCCCAAGTGCATTAGATATTTAGAAATCTTTTGACAAGCTGTGGCACAAAGGTTTATTGCTTAAGTTCTGTAGCAATCAACGCAGGCGTCTCCCAGTGGTCACTTCTCGGACCAACTCACTTTTTACTTCGCATAAATGATCTACCCCAGAGTACACTCAGATCACTTGTGAATATCTATGTCGATGATACAACGATATACGGCTGCACGTCTAAAACACTTGATGATCAGAGATTGGAAGCTGATTACTCATCTGGTCGAGGTCTAACATCTCAGTGGAGGAAAACTGATTGGTTATATCCAATGCCTCGAAAAACCAAACTAGATAAATTCCATTATCACCGATCGGGCTCCGAACTATCACCATTCACGATGAACGGATGTCACCTCTGGGTAGCTCCGTGCCTTCAGAGACTCAAACTCACCTCTGACATCAACTGGACCTCGTACATATGATCCTTCGCTAAAGATGCAGGTAAACTGATCGGCTCCCTGTGACGTTCCAGTAAGTACCTGACACCACATGCTATCTTCTACCTTTACAAGAGCAAGATCAGGCCAATAATGGAGTACTGTTGCCATATTTGAGCAGGAGCTCTTCTCGGTCTCGATAGTGCCCAAAAGCGTCTCTGAAACCTTGTCGGTGACAAATTATTTTTCGCCTTCCAAGCTCTCTCTCTCTCCCTCTCTCGTCGGCGGTATGTGACGAGCCTCTCGCTACTACCATCGAAAGTGGTCGGATGAACTCCATTCCTTGTTTCTGCCAGCTCTAACCTAGGATCCGCAATGGCTCTCACATTGGTGAAGAATATTGATTTTTTTTATTGCTCAAGACCCAGCCATCATCCGCACTATGAAGACCTACGTCAACAGCATAGCCCTGCCTCTCATTATCAGTACACTGACTACTGGTTAGAAGTATATTCCACTCACAAAGCTTCTTCCTCCGAACCACTGCCTCGTGGAACGGACTCCCAAGAGGATGTTTCCCCACTAGCTAGAAACTTAGCCTGTACAAGTCTAGGGTTAACCATTATTTTCCCGTCCTATCTGCATAATCTGCTTCTTATTCTGTAGCCCTGTAGCTCGAGTGGCACCCGGGCCTTGTACAAGGTGAATCTCACTGTAAGAAAGTGTTATGGTCCAAGTTACTTGTACCTCGTTGATCGTCCAAGGTTAGAACCAATGAAAGAATAACACGAACACAGGTATGGAATACAAAGATATATTACAATAGAAATATAATACAAAGAAGTAGAAGTATTAGTAATGACTATCAGATTTGGTTAGAGTGAACTATGTTGTCTCAACAAGTATCACTATTCCAATGTCCTTACAATAGGCTCTCAATTATCTCATCCTCGTTTTACAATCTCCTCATACCTTTTGAGAGGCGCAGTATTTATAATGTCAGGAATAGTCAATTATTATTATGGGTAAGTTCCCACAACAGAAAGAGGCTATTCTCTGTGCGTGTACAAGCTCAGATGGGAAGAAGTGAGGCATGATCATTAAAATATTCTCGACAACAACCCAAACGAATGTACTAATAGACAACAAACTTTTTCCTTCCAGAGATCAGTGTACTGATAATGAGAGGCACGGCTATGCTGATGACATAGGTGTTCATATAGTGGGGATGATGGGTGGGGTCTTGAGCAATAAAAAAATCAATATTCTTCACCAAGTGTTCCAAGAGGTAAGACTTACAATAAACCTTTCTTAAAGAAAAACAGAATTGGAATGAAAGCAATGATGGAGCCAACTCTGAAACAATAAAAAAACCCTTTATGTGAAATTAGTACATACTAAACACTTCAAATACCATGATGTTTGAACCAGTTTTAACAAATTTTGTATACTTAAATATTTATTAGGTTGGTGCAAAAATAATGACGTAATAATGTCGTTTTTGGACGTATACGTCAAAAAACGACATTATTACGTCATTATTTTTGCACCAACCTAATACATTGTTGATTTACATTGTTCGGAGTGCTATCCTCAACTTTGTTGCCACATTCACGACGTCTCAGCCATTGTACTCTTCGGCTTTCTTCAGGTGTTTGGAATTTCGAACTGGACCCTTTATTTTGTCTACCGGAGTATATTGTTCAAGTTACACGGGTCTTACTTCTTCTGGATGTCTCAATATCAGTTATCTCCAACTCAACTCCCCAATGTTTTTTTTTCACTTCAGCTCTAGCCAGGTATTGAACTCAGAACTCACATGGCATGTGGAATCTCCCCTGGTGGACGAAATAAAAGGTTAAATTCGAAATTCCAATCACCTGAAGAAGGTCTGAGCGTACAACAACCGAAACGTCGTGAATATGGCAACAAAGATTAAGATAACAGTCGAAATAGTGTAAATAGTGTAAACAATTACAATACCTCATCTCAGAAATATAGACATATTTAGTATAGGAGATACGGAAATTGAATAGGCGGCCTTAGAGGTAGCTTTTTTAAGCCCCACGTGATACTACAAAACCAAGAACCTTAAAAACTAAAGTCATGTTTTACAGCAGCTTCATCAAAACCAAAATCTCATATGGATGTTATGCATGGTGTTTAACTCATTCAGAAATATCTAAACTATCATCTTGTTACAAATATTTTCCCACACCAATTATTAAAAATGGCTTCTAACAAATGAATAAAAAAAATGGCTTTTAAAAAATGAATCCTCTAGATCATTACTTCACGAAATCTTATAGACTGGCTCTACAAGATCACAAACAAAGAATTTTACCAAATAGTAAAAATCACATTACCTGACGACTTCCAATAGTAACAACTAAAATGAATAGTACGTGTCGTGACAAGGGAAAATAATGATGCAATCAATATGGTAACTTTCCACACTATCTTAGACAACTGATTAGGAAGGAAACTCCTATAAATACTGAAAAGAGTAATAATGTTACTGGACTTGTGAAACCTATTTTCTTTAAAAATTGTTTTAAGAGATGGATTCTATAAATTTCAACTGAAAGTAACACTAACTCTTCAGTCAATGAATGTCAAATATTTCCTGTATGGAAAGAGTTAAGATCAACATTAATATTACTATTTGATATTTTTTAAATGTTAAAAAGCAAAATATTCTTCTCGACTACCTGTGATTTTGATTATAAACTGATGTAATTGAATAACCTGTCACCCCTATGAGTGACTACACTATGGATAGTAACTTCCTATATGTATCTGTATGTCAATGGACTACAGAGCCTAGCTGAAATATTTTTCGGTTGTACTGTCAAACTCTCTGTCTGCGGGCAGAGAGGATCCCCAGACGAGACTATGTCGAAGGGTAGAGTCTCGTCTCGGGAAACCTGGCTCCATTTTACACGGGTTCTACAGGAAATTTTGGCTGAGACTACCGGCTTGGATGCCACACATTAAATTCGGCCTTCTGCCACATCAGATCGCGTGGGGAGGTTAATAAATACTCTGGGTGGAATCTGTTCCAGTTGTGCTGTCGAACTGTCAGCCTTCAGAGAGGTATTCGGCAGAGGCTATGCGGTAGGGCAGACTCTCGTCCTGGGAGGTAGACAGACCCGATCCCGTTTATGCTGGTTCTGCAGGGAATTTTGGGCTGAGCCTAAGGGCTCGGATTACCCACGTTAAACTCGGCCTTGTGCCACAGCTACTCTCGTGGGGTGGGGAGGGGGCTAGTAAATATTGTAAATATATAATATGTAAATATATAATCTATCTGGAATCTTTTCCAGCTGTGAAAGTCAAACTCTCTGTCTCCGAGCAGAGATGATCCCTAGACAATGTCGAAGGGTAGAATCTCCTCTCGGGAAACAACTACCCGACCGTGTTTTATACGGTTTTTACTGGATATTTTTGACCGACCCTGCGGGCTCGGATACCCCACATTAAATACGGCCCTGTGCCACATCTGATCGCTGGGATCTGTTACTCAGATCTTAGCTGTTGTTGAATTCTCTGCCATCGGACAGAAAGGAACCCGGACAAGGCTACGTGGAAGGGCAGAGTCTCGTCCGGTGAGGTAGACAGACCCCATCCCGTTTATACGGGGTTACGGAGAATTTTTCGCCGAGCCTACGGGCTCGGATTACTCCACATTAAATTCGGCCTTGTGCCACATCCTACCTCGTGGGGAGGCTGGTAAATATTACTACCTGGGATTTGATGAGCACGACTCAGACTTACTACTGACCTTCCAATAGTAGCACTCACTACTGGATTGACTTGCGACGACTTGCTCTATACTAAACATTAAATCTGTTACGAAAAAAGAACTAAACAAAATGAACACAAAACGATCAGCTTTAAAAAAGGACTCGTAATTGGAAAAACCGAATGAAAAAAGAATGTTAACAACAAATACTTTTTCACACCCAACCCAGTTCTGCGGAATCAAAATCAACGTTGAGTTTAAGCAAGCGAATGAGCCAATTGGAGTAAAGTGCCAATGCAGATTTAAATTTTTCCCACTTGTGACGAATGCAGCTACCGATTTTTTTTTTGCATGCTAGCATGCTAGTTAACATTCGTGTCAGTCAGCTGTTGGCTCTCACGCTGGCCAATAGAATCTTCTTGCCTATTCGTGGCAGCCAGCTATAGGCTCTCACTCTGGCCAGTAGGAAATGGTCGCAAACTACATGAAAAGTGCCGTAGAAGCATGAAAAAATCGATTATTTCCACTATCGATGAGAGTTGGGAAATGCAAAGTCGGTCTTGGAATCGATGCTAACTTGAAGCATGTGCATGAAGCATGTAAATTTTGGTGCAAATCCGTCGAAAATTGCGGCCGTGCATTCGTTACACACACACACACACACACACACATCTTGCCTTTATAGATAGAGATAGTTTTATAAATTTTAAGTAGAATATTTTTATTTCTGCATTGTAAATTTATATTAAAACAGTTTCTTCCAACTTTTTTACAAAATGCCCATTGAAAGTATTTGGCGGGTCCTTGTACACAATAATGTATCATTTTCATTACAGACATATTTTTTATTAAAAAGAATAATTATGCTAGCACACATATTCTAGATGTGATTAAAATAAGAATAAGTAAAATAGAACACATCAACTAAAACAAAAATATTTAAATTAACATACCTTATTTATTTAATTAAGGTGATCCCTGTAGCCGATCACTAGCAAAAGTTTTACAATATTTTCTTCTAGTATTGATAAAAGAAAACATAAGTTCTAACCCCACATTAATTGAATTCGCTTTTTATTCTTGGTCAAGATTTGATTTAATATATAAATCTATCTATTATAGATGGATGGTAAAAACAATTAAATAATAACTTGGATTCATTCGACAATATAGGATACTTCGTAATATATTGTACAATTTGTAAGTACACCCGGATATAAGACAGATTTTCTCTGGTCCCAAATTAGAGCCTGTGTTAATGTATATAAATTAGACCAAACTCGGATATAAGAGAAATCCGGATAAAAGAGACTTCTTCTCCGATCCCGACAACTCTCTTATATCCGGGTTACACTGTACATTTTTATACAATCTTGATCTTCAGAAATCATTTTTATTTCTTCATTTTGTAATTTATTGACCAACTCTTGTAAATCATTTTTGCTGCATTTAGCTCACAAATATGATTTTTGCACAATCAAAATCTCTCAATTCAAAATAATTACTAAACCTTATCACAAAATCAATTTTCATTTTATCATTGGTAAATAGCTAAAATATTTTTATTGATGCAAAAAAAAAAAATCAATGATGTTTATACTCCACCAAAATCATACACACATGTCACTAAAAAATGCTATTCTTTTAAAAAAGTATAAAAAACTCATAGAATTATCTGATTTCAAGAAAATTGTCAAGTTTTATGTGGTTATACAGAAGGATCCTGAGAACACCATAGACTGAACATATGAGCAACAATATAGTTTTGGAGAGAACGAAAAGAAAACTTATATTAAAATCAGAAAGAGACAAAATTTCTAGGACACATATTGAAGAAAGCGAGCTTGGAAAATTTAACACAAACTGAACATGTGGAAGTCAAGAGGGACAGAAGAAAGTAATGAATAACCTACCTAATGGCCTTGTGTAAATGGTTGGCAGAACAGGGATTAGGAGAGATAGCAAAAAGACAAACATTGCTCAGAGTTACAAGAGATAGGAAGTTGTGGATTATCATGATTGCCCACATTCTAAATGTTATTATTTTCAATTTGTAAATTTATTATTTTCAATTTGTAAGTACATTTTTACACAATCTTGATCTTCAGAAATCATTTTTTTTTCTTCATTTTGTAATTTATTTACTCTTGTAAATCATTTTTGTTGCATTTAGCTCACAAATATGATTTTTGCACAATCAAAATCTCTCAATTCAAAATAATTACTAAACCTTATCACAAAATCAATTTTTATTGAGCTAAATAAGTCTTCATTTTATCATTGGTAAATAGCTAAAAGATTTTTATTGGTGCAAAAACAATCAATGATATTTACAGATACATTTTTTATTAAAAAGAATAATTATTCTAGCACACACATTCTAGATATGATTAAAATAATGAATAAGTAAAATAGAGCACATCAACTAAAGCAAGACTAATTAACATACGTCATTTATTTAATTAATATGATACCTGTTGATTCTCCACCGTACCTTAAATAAAGTGTAAGCATGGAAACCATTATCAATACAAGAGCTATAAGAGTTATTTGACTTGAGAAATTTGATTTTCCTCAAAAAACTGTTTTAAGAGATAGATTTTAAAAATTTCAACCGAAATTAACACTAACTCTTTTTTTAAAGTAAGTGTTTATTTATTTACACTATTTGCATTGTTCAGACTGTTGTCCTCATCTTATGTTAAGATGAGGACAAAAGTCAGAACAGGGTAAATAGTTGCCCCGGCGAAATCTGCTAAACTATTAGGTTGGTGCAAAAATAATGTCGTTTTCTCAAATAGTAACATATGTGAGAAAACAACATTATTTTTGCACCAACCTAATAATTTTGGAACACGATCCAAATAAACCCTCTGAATGTTTGTTTCTTTTTATTTGTTGCAATTCCGACACTGACATCTTTCCAAAATTCATAGAACATAATATGGTGAAAATACCACTTTTCATTCCCCATATTTAAGACATTCTCTTGTTTTTTGTTTTTGTTTTCAAAGCCACTAGGACGCAAGGGGTTACAGAAAATTTGGAGCAAGATCAGATAGGAGTGATAGAAGAAAAGATGAGGAGACGGGTAGTGGATAGTTGACAAAGACGTCAACAATCAACAAAGTCTGACTCACAAATGAACGACACAACACTTCGATCTCGAACACACCAGAAATCAACACCGAAACAAGTGTCAGTTTCAAGTTGCGGTGATTTTATATTAACGAGAACGAAGAGTTGCTAGGATCTGATATAAATGCCAATTTACCATCCTTAGAAAACCGCTCCGCTTGAAGTAGTTCAGAAACTTCGCTAAACCGTAGATACAACGCTGAGACGACTGTCTCACCACTTTCGGCCGTCCTGGGTGTGACGATAAATTACATCCACCAACGTCCTGGGTAAGACGATAAACTACGTCCAGCAACAAGGTCTCTGATTACGAGGCTTTGAAGAGTGTGGAACCACCTGTTAATTGCTGGTGTTCCCAGGTCCATCCTGACACGGGGTGGTAGCACCTGTTAGGGTCCAAGTTATGGGAAAATCGTTACCTCCCCCAAAAAAAACTGGGTTCAAAACCCAGTTTGAGAAGGGTAGCGATTTACACTATGAAAGTGTAAAAATAGGTTTTAATACCAGAAATACTTTGTAAAAAAAAAAGCAATAAATTTTTGAAAAACAAACATTACCAGCTATACATTTTTGAAAAACGAACATTACCAGCTATACATTTTTGAAAAAACAAAAGAAAAAAATATTAGCAGCGATACATATTTGAAAAAAAAAATTATTATCACAAATAGATTTATTGAAGAAAAAATAATTACTAGAAATAGATTTATTGAAGAAAAAATAATTACTAGAAATAGATTTATTGAAGAAAAAATAATTACTAGAAATAGATTTATTGAAGAAAAAATAATTACTAGAAATAGATTTGTTGTAGAAAAAATATTACCAAAAATAGATTTTTGTAAGAAAAATATTACCAGAAATAGATTTTTGGAAAAATTATTACCAACAATAAAAAATTTTTGGCATTAAATAACCCATTGCTGTTGATATGCTGTAAAATAAACCAATCACCACATTCGGAGCTGTTGTTTTAGCTTCTATTGCAAATCATTTTTACTGTGTAGAATTACTCGCCCTCTACTCAAATGGTTATGAACTCAAAGTTTCTCTTTAGGATGATCTGGTTACCTTTCAAGGCATGAGAGACAAGTTTGCCTTGTTATTAACCACCGACATGAGAAGAAAAATGATTTCATGCTTTTCAATGTCTATTTGTGATAAAAAAAAACAAACAAACAAAACGTAACAGCTTCCGGTTGGAATTTTAACTCGATGCGCCAGTAATGTCTACGCTACCCACAAATCTACAGATGCTATGTTAGTCGACGTGAAAGAGTTGTAGTAGTTTGACTTCTGTATATGTTGTGTGCAGTTTTTTTTAAATTAAAATTAAAAATAATAATGACTAGCAGTAGATCCCGGCGTTGACCGGGGATGTAACAGTAAGAGATAGATCAAGTATCGACCATCATAAAGACTGAAAAATAAAATTGACAAAGATTATTGTTTAAGGTTGACGGCCACGCATGTCTTAATTAGTTTTTTTTTTTTACGAATTGGTCAAACCCAAACTCAAACAAAAACATTGTTTTCAATCGTTATGAGTCCATCGATTGAATAGAATTTTATTATAAACAATTTATCTTGTAAATGGAATTTTTAAAGCATTCTGAATGTAAAAATAAAGAAAAAAAAAGTGTGCAAGACAATAAGAAACACTACCTGCCAAAAAAAAGTGAAGTTTTGTTGAAATCGGTTGAAAAATTTAGGAAATCCGATCCCATATATAAACGCACACACACACAAACACACGCGCAAACAACCTGGGTTTTATAATAAGTATAACTCGATATGAGTTGTCCCCCTTCCATTCTCGCGATGCCTCTTAATCGTGTTTTCAAATTGATTTCGTGCAAAAACAATTGTGTTTTTCCAATTTTTGGCGTCGTCAGAACCACCGCAAGGTAATTTTACGTAGTCCTGTGAAGTTTTGTTGAAATCGGTTGACAAATGTAGAAAATCCGATCCAATATATAAACGAACAGACACACACACAAACACACAACCTGGGTTTTATAACAAGTATGATTAAGAAAAATTCATTTTCTGCATTAGTTTTATTTAATATGGTGTTTGGGTCAAGTATTATTTACGTCTACAAGGTTTTGATTTTATGCAGAGAGTAATTTTGTGTCCATCGCTGTTGTTATGTTTAGTGAGCGTTCAGAAAACTAGGACTCTTAAAGTCGCTAGAGGGCTTTCAATAAAGTTCAGAATGTGGAATCCATAGATACTGAAAGCTTCAAATACTTCGGTGTCTGAAGCAGTATCGGAAATGGGAATCGCCGGGTATTAGTCCTATTCAACACCCCCAAGGTTCTAGAAAAGGAAAGCATTAACTTAAGAACTCAAGTCATATTCTCAAATAACACTCTCATGTGAATGTCTTAACTATCAGTTATATAGAAGCGTTTTCTCAGGTCAATACTTAAAAATGGCTTCAATCTAAGGAATATTGTGAGTCATAAAGAGGAGAGTCTTTCTTGTAGATTGGTGCAACAGAATCAAAAGCAAAGAACTCTACCAAATAAAAAACAAAACATCCCAAGAAATATTTCAATAGCAGCAGCAACGAAAATGGACAGCACATGTAACTCAAAGTGAAAATAATAACATAATTATCAAGTTGACTTTTCACACTTTTTCAGCACATTGGCGATCATGGCTCTCCACAATTTCCCGTCCTTTGTAGCTCTTAGTAAATTTTGTATTTTTACTGTTCCTCCTAAACCCTGGTCCACCATCTATTTACACAAGCTCATTAGGTAGTTATGTCACCATTTTGTTCGTTTTCAAAGTCGAAACATGGCTGCCATTTTCTCTGACAAAACAGAGCGATCTCAACCGTGCCTCTCATGTTATGCCACGAAAATGTGCCGTTCTTGGACAGAATTACCCCAGGTCATAAAAAAAATGTATCATTTATAAAAATGTTCGGTGTAAACGGATCTGGAAAATGCTTATTAATATACAGAACACGTAGTTAGAGCGGTCTTGCATCCAATGAAGGTTTGGCGGTCCGTTTTGGCGGGATTGCACAGGGATAATTCACTTAGCATAACTGCTAATAAGTACTGCGACCAACTCACCAACCTCAATGGGGCTGTTCAAGAAAAACGGCCGATTATGGTAAATCAAAAAGGTGTCATTTTCCGCTACGGCATCGCAAGACCGGATGTTGCTAAACAGACATTGCTGAATTGAAATGCGTAACCCTCCAGCATCCACAGTATTTTTCTGACTTGGCGTGTTAACCTAAACGTTCAACCACGCTCCGGGCGACCTTCCAAGGTCGATGAAAAGTCGCTTTGCTCGCCATCGTGGAGAATAAACCGAAAATTTCGATGAGACAGATTGTTCATTGTTTGATAAATCGATATCTCAACTGCCTTTTGACATTTGAAGAAATTTGGGCTCGAGAAAAACGGCCGATTTTGTCCAACTGAAAAGTGGTCATTTTCCCCGACGGCAACGAAAGACCACATGTTATAAAACAGATCCTGCAGAAGCTTAAAGAGTTGAAATGGTAAATACCCCCCATCCACCCACGGAGAACCCATCGTATATTTCTGATTTGGGTTCCTTCACAGTTTGTTCCTGTCTCTCTAGAACAATTTAAATCACAAGATATTGGACTCTGTACCGGCAGTCGAAAATTCCTTTACCAACAAAAAGTGGCATCAACCATTTTGTAGAACGATGGGGAGACTTCTTAAAAACAATGACGATTATGTACTTGACTGATAAATGTTTCTTGTGAGTAAGTAAAATTTCGTATTTAATTCTTTTTTTTAAATAATTTCACCCCAAGCAAGGCAATAAAGCCACTAAGACGCAAGGGGTTACTGAGTGTTACTGAATATAAGTAAAAATAATTTTAATGGTTGGTTGGTTGGGTTTTATGGCATATCAACCACTGTGGGTCATTTAATGCCAAATTAAGGTGTATATATATATATATATATATATATATATATATATATATATATATATATATACATACACACACACAAACATATATATATATATATATATATATATATATATATATATATACATATACACATATACATACATATACATATAACTATACATATATTGAATATACAGTACTATCAAACATATAGCTAGCAACATTATTTTTTCAAAAACGCATAACTGGCAACATTATTTTTTCCGAAAAACATTTAGCTGGCTACATTATTGTTTCAAAAACGCATACCTGGCAACATTATTGTTTCAAAAAAAGCATAGCTGGCAACATTATTTTTCCGAAAACATTATCTGAGGCCTTGTTGTTGGACGTAGTTTATCGTCATACCCAGGACGCGGATGTAGTTTATCGTCATACCCAGGACGTAAAAATAATTTTAAGGAGAAGGGACAATAAAAGAACGATAATTAAGAAGATAACGATTGACATTGTATTTAAAATTTTGAAGATTAAAATTGACTGGGAAGCAGGAAGTCAAAAGAGAGTTCCACAAGGATAAGCTTTCAATAAAAATCTATAAACAGGAAAAGACTTTTGATATAAATTAATAATATCAAAAAAGCAACATTCATTAGATGTATATATGAAATAACCTTATACTTACCTGGATTATGTCAGAGGGCATCCCCCAGACGAGGCTCTGCCGAGGGGCGGAGTCTCGTCTCGGGAAACTGACTCCGTTTTTACGTGGTCTGTAGGGAATTTTTGCCCGAGCCTACGGGCTCGGATACCCCACTTTAAACTCGGCCTTGTGCTACATCTTGCTGCGTGGGGCAGCGGGTAAATAATTATATGAAATAACCTTTGAATAAAAATCAGTAAAAAATGAAAATGTTGATGCACTCTAATAATAATAATAATAATAATAATAATAAGAAGAAGAAGAAGAAGAAGAAGAAGAATCCTATATAAGAGAGCAATATATAACAAAGAAAAGACACAGTGTTTAACAATATTCTCACAGTATGTATTCTTCAAGTTATGTTTAAAAATTCACGCAATCATTTCATCCCAAACAAGGCACTAAAGCCACTAAGACGCAAAGGCGTTACTGAGTTAGAGAACACGAGAAGAAAAACTATTAAAGAGACAGAACAATAAAAGAAAAATTAAGAAGACAGTAAATAACGATTGACATTGCATTTACAGTTTTGAAGATCAAAGTTAACCGGGAAGCGCGAAACCGGAAGAGATTTACACAAGCGAGAAGTGTGACAGAAGAAACTGTTAGCATAGAACTTACGGTTGCATCTAGCCATTTCAACTGTAAATCGATGAGACCTTGTCGCCAATCTAGTACTGTGCTTGAACTTATAAAATCTACGTACCATAGTGAAAAGTAATATCTATTTTGAAGATACAAGAATATGGTACAATGCTAAAGGTGTGTGTGTGGGGGGAGATTGAGGAATGTTGGTCTTCAGTCCGTCTTATCTTAAATAGCTAGCCACAATTACTGACCCACTAAAATTAATACATTCTTACTTAACATTCTTACTACAGTCCCCATAATACCACTAAGTTTCTATAAAATCCTAACTAGTTCCCATATGTACAATTTGGCTGTGAGGTGTTGGGGGGGGGAACAACCATAGCGGAAAGTTCGTCAGAACAATTAGCATAAAAGTATTTATAGAAAGGGCACAGGGAAGCTAGGTTACGGTGGTGGGAAAGTGACTGAATTTAGGATGCCAGATCAGGACCAATAACATTGCAGATTCTTTTTTTGATTTTAACATGGAACTCTAGAAATATATAAGGAGCATTAGACCAGAACTTTCTAATCTAATTTGCAATGATCGAATACACGCCCACATTCAAAAGTGAAATGCTACCACTGGACATGAAGGAGATTATATTAAGGGCTAGAATTGGAATGCTGAGACTTTTGAGTTTATTATGGCATATCTTGTGTGCTTCTACTGTTAAATACGAGATTACATTTAAAGATTGATTACTGTATATACTCGCGTATCAAGCGACTTTTGAAGCCCTAATTTTGAAGCTAACTACAGTAAATGGATATATGGTTTGGTAAACAGCATAGACAAGGCCAACAGTATATACGTTAATTTTATATCTCGTGTATGATGCGACCCCCTAAAAATTAACTTCAAATTTAGATCTTCAAAATTCGCATGATATGGTAATTTTTTAAAATGTAATTATAAGCCAATGGGTTGATGTAGCTAATGTTGGCCTTAGAATATGCTCTAATGCACATTTTATATGGCCTCATAATTCACCTGTAATTTTCCAAATTTCAAATTTTTCTTTGGGGTCTCCAGAGCCCGCACCCGCAGTGTATGGGCTCGTTAAGACCCCCCTAATCTATTCATAGCCTACATTTTGGCAGTCGGACCGTCGATTATATTGTTGGTGGTTGCGACGGGGACTACATCTCTGTTCAAGTTTCAGCGCCCTAAAAATGTAACGTATACACTCATATATCATGCGACCCTAATTTTGAATCTAATTTAACTACAGTAAATGGATATATAGTTTGGTCAATGGCGTAGCTAGGGCAAGAAGTACATACACTAATTTTATATCTCGTGTATGATGCGACCCCCTTAAATTTAGCTTCAACGTTGGGTCTTCAAAAGTCGCATGATACGCGACTATTTTCGGTATATGATTCGTTTTTTTACGGCTTATCAACATCATTGCCGGTTATTTAAAGCCAGAAAATTTTTTTAGATTGTAAGTTTTTTTTTTTTTCTTTTTTTTTTTTTTAGATAATAACTATTTACGGATACTAATCTTACTAATTAACCGATAGCTAGGGGAAGAAAAGTTGGATTCATAACTCACCTACCCAGGACATTTGCGTGTAAGCGAGTATAACAAAGCCAATGGGTATTGGAACTCGGTTCTCCGATTAAGATTTCCGTGTCATTTCTATTTACACCACCTGCACATCCAAGCTTACAAGCCCTGGTATTTTCAAGCGGTCACCTATCTAGATATTGACCAGGCTCGATGTTACTTAACTTTGGTGATCGTACGGCTCCGGTGTTTCAACGTGATGTGGCAGTAAGTCAACATTTAAAGAACAGACATTACTTTTTCATCGGCCATCGTACCACGAGTGAGAAGGAAGGACAGTATTTTGACGACTATACTTGGAATATGGTAACTTTTGTGTTCATTTTAACACGCTTTAACTGGTTCTAATCATACTTATTATAAAACCCAGGTTGTATGTGTATCTGTTCGTTTATATATTGGATCGGATTTCCTACATTTTTCAACCGATTTCAACAAAACTTCACAGGACTACGTAAAATTATTTTGCGGTGGTTCTGACAGCGCCAAAAATTGGAAAAACACAATTGTTTTTGCACGAAATCAATTTGAAAACACGATTAAGAGGCATCGTGAGAATGAAAGGGAGACAACTCATATCGAGTTATACTTATTATAAAACCCAGGTTGTTTCTTTGTGTGTGTGTGTGTATGTGTTCGTTTATATATGGGATCGGATTTCCTACATTTTTCAACCGATTTCAACAAGACTTCACAGGACTACGTAAAATTATTTTGCGGTGGTTCTGACAGCGCCAAAAATTGGAAAAACACAATTGTTTTTGCACGAAATCAATTTGAAAGCACGATTAAGAGGCATCGTGAGAATGAAAGGGAGACAACTCATATCGAGTTATACTTATTATAAAACCCAGGTTGTTTCTTTGTGTGTGTGTGTGTATGTGTTCGTTTATATATGGGATCGGATTTCCTACATTTTTCAACCGATTTCAACAAAACTTCACTTTTTTTTGGCAGGTAGTGTTTCTTATTCTTGCACACTTTTTTTCTTTATTTTTACATTCAGAATGCTTTAAAAATTCCATTTACAAGACAATTGTTTATAATAAAATTCTATTCAATCGGTAGACTCATAACGATTGAAAACAATGTTTTTGTTTGAGTTTGGGTTTGACCAATTCGTAAAAAAAAAAATTAAAACAAAAAAAAACTAATTAAGACATGCGTGTCCGTCACCCTTAAACAATAATCTTTGTCAATTTTATTTTTCAGCCTTTATGATGGTCGATACTTGATCTATCTCTTACTGTTACATCCCCGGGCAACACCGGGCTCTACTGCTAGTATTAAATATATTGTATTTAAAGGAGAACAGGCCATCATACCACCATTGTGAAAGAAGGAAACTATGTTCAGAACTCGATTTTGCATACATAGATAGTATGTTCATTTTGCTAGTCTTTGAATGTTCCTACTATTAAAGATGTAAATAAAGAAGACGTATTAATTTTTTTAACAGACTATTGAATAAGAGTGTTTATTTTGAAAAAGCATGAAATGGTTTGATTTCTTTGGAATAAAAAAATTAAAAATAATTCCCTTCTTCAATCCGTACGATTGAAGAAGGGAATTATTTGTTGATATTATCGTCTGATTTTTTCTTTAAATATCCTAAATATCTCCTGTTTTAAAAACATATTTTTTTTCATTTATTATTTCTGTATTATATTTTTTTCTGGCACTTATCTGTCCACAATAGATTTTTAGTCAGAAGAAAATAAAAAGAAGATGAATAAATGTAATAAAAATAACGAGGAATGAAATATTATCGTGTAAAAAATAAGGAAAAAAAATTGTCTTTGATTTGGCGTAGTAGAAATATAAAAGAAATTAATTACAATTCTCCTGTCCTCGAGGGAGAAAAAAATAGACAGAGGATACGAAAGATTATAAGAAAAGAAGAGAAAAGCCTTGCCAAAGGTTATTATCACTTCACGTCGTTATTTCAAATCTATTATTGATCAGATCTTACTTAGCCATCCACTATTTTTTCTTTTGTCTCATCCTACTTAGCGAAACAAAAGTACGTCTACTGTTGTTGTGGTAATATAATAAAGCTAAAAACCAAGAAAAATAAACACCGTCATTTTGAATAAAAATTAAAAACCCTTTATGGCTGAAATCCCAAAATAAAAAATGCGTTTTCAATTGTGGTTCCATTAGCAAGTCTTTATTTTTTTCTGATTATTTAATCGTCACTAATTAGGTGAACATGTCCGCTTGTAAAAAGTTAGGATATTTTATTGGGTAGGAAATCATTTTTAGTGGGCAGGGAATAATTTGATTTTTACTTTAGTTTCCGTAAGACTTTCCTCTATACAAGACATTTGTCAGAACAGAAAAATATTTTTTCATTTTAGAAATGGAGACGTGTTGATGGGATAAATACAGCTCGTAAAAAGTTAGGAATATTTTAGAGGGTAAGGAATAATATTTTAGGAGATAGTGAATAATTTTCAAGGGCAGGAAATAATTATTTCATCTTTAGATTAGTTTTCATAAAATATTCCTGTACACAAGACATTTTTCAGAATAGAAAATTTTTTTTTTCATTTTAGAAGTGGTGGCTCAGTTCATCAGATAAGTACACCTCGTAAATAGTATTTTTAGGGGATAGGTTGTTTTTTTTTTATGAGGCAGGGAATAATTTTTAGTGCGTAGGGAATAATTTGATTTTTAGATCGGTTTTATTAGTACAGAGTCTCTCAAAAAATGTATCAACTTTTGGATGCTTTCTGAAGGAAAATTTACATCGGCGATGGAAGTATTTATTATTGGCCACAAAATCTAAAGTGATTTAATAACTAATTTTATATCACTTTTATCTTAGAAAGGCAAACACTTCAACTTTCAAATTAAAAGATTTACTTAATTTTACATCAAACTTCATGTAATTTATAAACGACAGGCCTTGAAAGCCCCCCACGCACACACACAAAAATATATATATATATATATTCGCCTGAAAAATTTATTTCAGCTGAGCTCTCAGGGGAGGAAGTATGGGTTTGTAAACAGTGACTATTACGGCTAATAATGCAAGACTTCAGTAAATCGAATCGAGTTCTCTCAGTCACTGTGTGTTTATCTAAAAATAAATACGCTTAAATTCACTTTCATCCCTGCCGTGCGCCAAAGGCTTAGTGGTAGAATCCCAACTGACGCCAATTCAGTCGGCTTTCAATCCTAGATAGAGGCAACCGGATGTCTAGTCACACTGATGAGCTGTGATATAGCGAAACAATCTGTCTGTGGATGATAATATATATATATATATATATATATATATATATATATATATATATATATATAATCATGTCGAAAGTTATTAATATATTTTCCTAGCTTTTTTGTATCGAGGTAAATCCTCATCTTATTTTCAGAATGGCTCAAAAGCGAAAGATTCAGCCTTTTCTGAAATGAATCAAAGGCACTTTCATCCATTCCGTGTGGCAATGGCTTAGTGGTAGAATCACCGACTGACGCCAATTCAGCCAGTTTCGATCGTAGCTAAAGGCAATCTGACGTCTAGCCACATTGAGGAGCTGTGATACAGCGAAACAGTTTGTCTGTGAATGACAATATATATATATATATATATATATGATGGATTTTCCCATCGAGTTCGACGTATGAGGTTCCGACGACCACGAACTAATTATCTGCATGCCTAAGACTTTTTTTTTTTGAGAATTGCACAAAAGACCACAAACAGTACAGGAGAATGTATTATATCTAAGTGCAACATTTCATGTAGCCGACGTGCAGCTATATCAATGTTGTACTTCTTTAGCTCCAATGCGACCAGAGCTGTTTTTTTTTTTTCTCTCATTGGTGCTGAGTTGTTGTCCTGGTGAGTTCGGACATTCCAAGTGGCAAGATGAAGTTGATGTTGTTTCATAGAGTTTTCCGCAGTAGCCGGATATGTGTGGAACTAATTAGATGAAGTTGTCAGAAAACCAACACAATGATTTCTTTCAAGTGGTCAAGGCTTGTGTCCACAAAATACTTGCCACTGTAACTACGAACGATAGTCTTCATGTATTATTATCGCGGAGTTTAAACTCTCTGGATCACAGTCAATATCGGCCAGTACACGCCTCTCGGCAGACACATGCAATATAACGAACGGACTAAGCTGTCATGAGTTTTCCTTCCTATCTGAAGTCTTTTTTTCGTGAAACACTAAAAGGATTGCTAACCAAAGCTCGGGGAGACTCCTTTCACCCTCATCAAGAGCAGCTATATATATATATATATATATATATATATATATATATATATATATATATATATTTATATATATATACATACATATATATATATATATATATATATATATATATATATATATATATATTATAAATTAACTGATTTAAGATATGTTTTTTTTCGCTACACAGTTCTAACCATGTTTCAAAAATAGAAGCTAAAAATTTCGAATTTAATTTTGTAATTAAATTAAAGACATTAGTTCCATTTCATCCTCAAGCGAATTTTGAAGCAACTTATTTTTAAAATTACTGGGTTTTAAAGACACTGTAAAAATTCATAATTCACGTTTCCAAGGATACGGAGAAATCCATTCATCCAGACAAGGGGTGTTTGCGTGTTCATTATCGCTGTATTTTGTTGTATCAGTTATTAGTTATGTTTTGGTAGGGGTAGGGTTGTATTTTTCAAGGAAATCTGACATCCGTTAAATGCATGTCTTGATTTTTTTTTTTAATTATTTATAAAAAAAATTTATTGTTAACGGCAAAAATTCATTTTTTTCTATTTGTATACTTATAGATTTTTAGGGGGTGTTTAGGTTGGAATACGTTTTATTTAACTACGATTTTAAAAATACTTTCGCTTTTAATTTTTAATATACTATATTACTTTTTTTAAGTAATTCTAATACATTTACTTGTTTTAAAAAGAAACCAACTCCTAAGCAGGAAACAAGGGATAAACCACTTCACCTGTTCAGAAGATCGGAGAGGAGTGTGAACCGGATAATAGGCGAACCTACCTAATCTTATTGAGGAAAATACAGGAAATAAATACTAAAAAAATTTCCAAGGTTAGAGATATAGTGTGGTTATAGACTTTAGAAGGAACCGGAAACCAACTCCCGAGCAGAAAACAAGGGATAAACTTCTATTCCTGTTCAAAAGACCTGGACGTTTGATCTGACTTCTAAAGAGCTAGGTAGGTGGAGTCAGACATTTTCTGCAACGGTACAAGGAACCAAGCATTTTTCCAATCTCTATAGCTATTGTTTGCATATATAAGTTCCACTTGATGTCTCAAGTGAAATTGAGTCTCAGTAGACGTTCAACGTAAGCTTGATCAACGAATGAACGAACTAGAAATTATTACTTTTTGAAGTTAGAAGTGTTTGAAGAATTTTTGAAGTGCTTTATGTCTGAGCAATCAACGCGTGGATATGGATAGTTTGCAATGGTTTGCCGAAGTTAATGGATTCTTGGTGGAATTGCCGGGATCCAGAGGTGAAAAATGATTAAATGTGCTTTTACGCCTGTAGCAGTCAGGATAATCCGATTGCTAAATACAAGCAAGCAGCACCGAAATGAGCTGATACCCTTCCTACCTCCGGCCATAAATCGCGATGTTTGTCGATTTCATTCGACTTCTTAACGGACCCGTGGAGATCGAAGAATTTATCATTCTCCGTCATCTCCGTAGTCAGAGTGTAATGATATTAGTAATGTTGCTTTCCGTACACTTAACTTGATTTCGTCCGAGTTCCTATCGCTAATAAAAAAAAAAATAAAAAATAAAAAACACGTGCAATAAAAGGGAAGAGAAAAATGCATCAAACTAAAGATCAAATATGGTCAAACGCATTCATTTCTTACTGCAGTTACAAACACATGGGCAATGGCCGGCTACTTATTTCCCAATCCCAACTGTCTGTTAGAGGGACTAGCCAACCCACTGCTCGGACACATTTGTGTTTGTTCAACGACCACAGAGCCCACCTTTGACAAACTACATTCGGCAGCAAGGCATCCGATTGCGAGATTGGAAGTTTTGCGGAGCGCGGAAGCACCTCTTGATAGTAGTTTCTAGGTACACCCTGAAGCAAGATGAAGGTACCTGTTAGGGTCCCAGCTATGGGCAAATAGTGAACCAACGATCAAAAGTCAAATTAACAGCAGTAACTTTTATAATATATAGAAAGATTATCTGCAATATATTTTTATAATAAAATGACCAATAATAGATTTTTATAGTAAAATGACCAACAATACATTTTATAGTAAAATGACCAGCATTACATTTTTATAGTAAAATTACCGACAATATATTTTATAGTAATATGACTAACAATATATTTTCATAGTAAAATGACCAACAATACTTTTTTATGGCAAAATGAACAACACTATATTTTTATAGCAAAGTGACAATCAATGCAACACTAAAAAAAATATAAATATAGATTTTTATAGTAAAATCACCAGCAATAAATTAAAAACGTATCGAAAATACATTTTATCCTCTATAAACTATACGTATATCTAAAATAATTTAAGTTTACCCTCAAAGTATAAAATGATGTACAAAATATCTGTAGCGGAAGCCGGAAGATTGCGTACAAATATTTAGATTTCGGCATTAAATAACCTATCGATCTTGATATGCTTCCTAGCAAATCAAGAGCCCACTTGTGGTTTATACTGAAACAATGTCGGTCGGACTTTGGTACAGTTACAGGGACAGAGTGCCTAATTTGGCGTGATCAACAGTTTGTCAGTGCGCTAAAACCCTCGGTCACGATGACTTGTGACTTCGTGCTAGCACAACCATCGACGACTTCCTAACAGTTCCGTTTAACTAATTTCATTCGCAAGGCTTGGCAGACTTTTCAGGTTGGTTTCGAAACATGTTGCGAGCTGGGGTCACTTCCAGGCCGATAACACCAAGAAGTCGCTTTCCTCATAAATCGGGCATATTAGTATCGGAACCCGGGCGTCATGGTCGGAAAACGAATTCTAATCATTCTGCCATGTGTCCATTATGCATATGTAATTCTAATGGTAAAATAAATGCTAAAAAGAATGGTGAAATTAAAAATTAAAAGAGTTGAAATCACCCAATTATACATCCATCAAAAGAGTTGAAGACTTCAAATATCTTGGATCTCACAGAATAGATTCCCTAAAAAGACTTCAACATCCGCAAATTTCTTGCATAGGATGCGTGTAAGAAACTTCACAAGATTTGGCGCTCGAACATTCCATCCTCCTTAAAAGCCTAAACCTTTCGAACACTAAACAAGTCCTACTGTATGGATCAGAAACCTGGACATTATCTGTTAACTTTGAAAGACGACTAGATGGAATATATACAAATCTACTTAGAAAAATCTATAACATAAGTTGGAAATCCCATGGAACGCTTAACACAATTGACGGAGACCTGAGACCAATCTCTCTTAAACTCAAACAAAAACGATTACAGTTTACCGTCCACTGCCACCGAGCGGACAGGGAAATCGTCACATCTTTACTTCTATGGCATCCTTCGGGAAGTGCCACATTCCCGGACACCATAGCTAGGGACTTAGGGTTGGACATTGGGGATCTGGGGACAGAAATGCAGGACAGAACAGTGTGGAAAGGGAATGCCAATGGAGTTCCAGACAACCATAGGGAGGTCGAAAGATGATGTTGTAGATAAATGGTGAAATTAGCCGTTTTCAAACAAAAAATATTCGGCTTTCATTGAGTGAACAGCTGGCGTCCTTCTTCTACATGCCATGTCACTTCTGGATAAATGTGATAATGGGTCTTCACAACTTCCTACCCCTTATTCTCCTTAACAGTTTTTCTCTATTTGCCAAGGCTCTCGCCTCGTTCTGCCATTCATTCACACAAGCTCGTCTGTTTCTTTCCCTCTCTTTCTTTACCCTCTCTATATTTCCCCCCTCTTTCTTTTCATTGTCTTTATATCCCCTCTTTTTCATTCCTCTCTCTTTATTTTCCCTCACTTTATTTTCCCTCTCATTATTTCTCCTCTCTTTATTTCCTCTCTCTTTTTCCCTATCTTTTTTTCCCACCTTTTCTTCCCCTCTCTTTCATTCCACTCTCTTTATTTTCCCTCTCTTTCTTTCTCTCTCTCATTATTCCTCCTCTCTTTATTCCCTCTCTCTTTTTCCCTCTCTTTATTTTCCCACATTTTCTCCCCTTCTCTTTCTTTCCCCCTCTCATTATTTCTCCTCTCTTAATTTACTCACTCTTTTTCCCTCTCTTTATTTTCTCACCTTTTCTTCCCCTCTCTTTCATTCCACTCTCTTTATTTTCCCTCTTTTTCTTCCCCTTCTCATTCATTTCACTCTCTTTATTTTCCCTCTATTTATTTCCCCCTCTCATTATTTCTCCTCTTTCTTTTTCCCTCTCTTTATTTTCCCACCTTTTCTTCCCCTCTCTTTCTTTCCCCCTCTCATTATTTCTCCTCTCTCTTTTTCCCTCTTTTTATTTTCCCACCTTTTCTTCCCTTCTTTTTCATCCCACTCTCTTTATTTCCATCTCTTTCATTCCCCCTCTCATTATTTCTCCTCTCTTTATTTCCTCTCTCTTTTTCCCTGTCTTTATTTTCCCACCTTTTCTTCCCCTCTCTTTATTTCCTCTCTCTTTTTCTCTATCTTTATTTTCCCACCTTTTCTTCCCCACTCTTTCTTTCCCCCTCTCATTATTTCTCCTCTCTTTATTTCCTCTCTCTTTTTCCCTCTCTTTATTTTCACACCTTTTCTTCCCCTCTCTTTCATTCCCCTCTCTTTATTTTCCCTCTTTTCCTTTCCACCTCTCATTATTTCTCCTCTCTCTTTTTCCCTCTCTTTATTTTCCCCCTTTTTTTTTCCTGTGTCTTTCTTGAGCTCAAATATGTTTTGTGCATGTCAATTTGTTAATCCCTTTTTCCATGTTGTGTTAAAGAAATTTCAGCTGCCTCTTCTTGCTTCCATGTATAAGCACTGTTTTATTGTCATTTTTTAAGACTGGCTCGTCCATGTAATTCTCAGTATCCTTCCGTAGAACCGCATTTGCCTCCAGTTGTTCTCTTCATCTGAGGGGAGATTGTCCAGCATGTCCACTGCCATGTATATCACACTGCAGTCCAGCACTCATTGCTTTGTTTCTAACGGAATTCTTACATTTCTCAGCACCTTACATAGATTTTGGATTGCTCCTTTCCCTTTAGTCCCATGTTTGTTCGGATTTCGATGCCTCATTTCCCATCCTCTGTTAAAACGCTTCTTAGATATTTAAACTTTTGTATTTATTTGAGGGTGATATCTCCAATTTGTAAGTCGCGTCTTCGCCGTTTTCTCTTGATGACGACCAGACTTTCTGTCTTCTTGCAGTGGATGGTTAGTCTGTTTTTAAAAAATGGTAAGTGGAATAATTTCTCATGGGGTTTTAAAGAGGATAACCACAAGTTAACTGTAGAAAATGGTGTAATTTGTAATGGAAACATAGTGGTTCCATCAGCAACGCAAAGGAGCAAAATTATAAAAATCATACATAACGATGTTCATTGCGGAATAACGTCTACACAAAGGAGATTAAGGTTAGAGGCATGGTGGCCAGGCTATTCTACAGACGTAGAAGAATACATAAAACGGTTTAAAATGCGTAATGAAAGAAGAAAATTCAGACAAAAACACATACATGGCCCAAAGAGACCCATGTGAATGGATCATGCCCACGGAGTTTGGGTTTGGCTTGGTTTGGTTTGGTTTGGTTTGGTTTATTTTGTTTTACGGCATATCAACCTCAATGGCTTATTTTGTGGATTCCAGGATGAAATCCGGTACCAATAAATAACAAACGCCAGGAATGAGTATATGAAAATAATGTATTAACGTAATAATACAAACTGGTAAAGTAGGTTAGTGGTTCCAGGAATACGGGTTAGTAGCAAAATATATATACAGTCTTTGGTATTGAAGTATCGCTGTATGACTTCTTACTGAGTCTACGTGCTCGTTCACTGTGACTCCTACAACACTGTTACCTCACCCTCACTCTACCTACAACCTTTTATTCTGTCACTCTGGACTCGACTCTTCGGGCTTCCTCGGTATTTATCGATCCACCCACGATGACTGAATGTGGCACAAGGCCGGTTTAATGTGGGTATCTCCGAGCCTGTAGGCTCGGCCAAAAATATAGCCTTTGAACCCGCCTAGACGGGTTCAGGCCCTGTCTACATCCCCGGACGAAACCTTGCCCTTCGGCAAAGCTTCGTCCTAGTTCCTCTCTGCAAAACGCAGAGAGTTCGACAGACGTCGCTTACAGTCAAAGACTGTATCACGACTCAGCTAGACTCGGAAGTCTTGCTCGCTATTTATCGATCCACCCACGAGGACCAAATGTGGCACAAGGCTGGTTTAATGTGGGTATCTCCGAGCCCGTATGCTCGGCCAAAAATATAGCCTTTGAACCCACCTAGACGGGTTCAGGCCCAGCCTACCTCCCCGGACGAAACTTTGCCCTTCGGCAAAGCTTCGTCCCGGTTCCTCTCTACAAAACGCAGAGAGTTGGACAGACGTCGCTTACAGTCAAAGACTGTATCACGACTCAGCTAGACTCGGAGGTCTGGCTCTGTCGGGTCTTCACGTAGCCGTAGTATGTGTATATACTGGGTGAGTCCATTTGTGCAAAAAGGGGTGGACCTCTCAACAGTTATTTCATGCCGACAACATTTTTTATTGCTGATAATATTTTGTTTTATCAAAAATCTGTTTCTGGTAATATTTTTCCTTCAAAATTGTATTGTTGGTAATATTTTTTCAAAAAGCATTTCTGTTAATAATTAACTATTTGCCCATAGATATGACCCTAACAGGTGCTACAACCCTGGGTCAAAGTGGACCTGAGAACACCAGCAATTAAGAGGTGGTTCCATGCTCCTCAAAACCTTCTGATTAGAGGCCTTACTGCTGGATGTAGTTTATCGTCTTACCAGGACGCGCTGTAGTTTAACGTCTTACCCTGGTAGACATGCCCACAGTGTAGGATTGTTACTAATAGTGGTAGATTCGTATTCAGGCTGGCTAGAGGTTTTCTAACAAAGGAAGTTCTAACAAAGGAAGTTCGACCTTGAAACAAATGTTATTTTCAATAAATGAAATTCCGAAAACGTTCGTATCTGATAACGCCCCAGAGTTTTGTGACGAGGGACTATGTCAATGATTGAACAAAATTGGATGGAAACAATATAAATCCCCCACCGTAACATCCTCAATCAAACGGATTAGCGGAAAGAATGAAACAAACTATTTTAAAAAAACGGACTGAAAATGTGTACAACGGAAAGAAAAGATAGAAACATAGATTGTTGCTAATTTACAGAACAATACCAGATGCTAAAAGCTCGAAAAGCCCGCCCGACTTCATGCATAGAGCCCCATTGAACATGTTCTATGCTAACAACGAAAAACTATTGTATAAAATGAATAGTAAATCTTATCTATAAGAGGCAAGATTTATGATGCAAAGTGGACAGAGCTATATGATAATATTAGGTTGGTGCAAAAATAATGACGTAATAATGTCGTTTTTTGACGTTAAAAAATACGTCAAAAAACGACATTATTACGTCATTATTTTTGCACAAACCTAATAGAAAAAAATGGAAATGAGATATTAGCACATACAGATCAAGTTAGATTGCAACACGATAGCGGTGAAGAAATGTATACTAAGCCTAAAAGTAATGATGGGGAAAGGTTCATATCAAGGCAAGACGAAATAAACAGTGAAATTGAGAGTAATGTAGATTCTGAAGATAATGTATGAAAATAGAAAAAAATCACGATCTCCCATATCTAGACAATCTCTTAAGGAGAAGGAAGAAGATAGTGACAAGACAAAAGCTCCTAGAAAAAGTAACAGTAAAAACAGGGATGACTTATTTACATATGAAGTCAACATAAGGACTATAAATAGCCACAGATAGTATCCATAAATTTCTTTAATCTACAACCTTAAAAACTCTTTCTTAACTTCAAAGATTGTATTTATGTAATTTTAATTGTTAATCTTCAACTGTTTTTTAACTTCTGTCTAGATTTGTATATATTCTCTTTTCCTGTTTCTCCTCACTACTTTTTTCTCTCTCTATCTTGCCCTTAAATGGTTTTCCTTTCTTTGCCGTTTTTTCCTCGTTTTTTTCTTCCTATCTTTTTTAATATTTAATTTTTTAAAATATAAGTTACGATTCATTTTTTATCAAACATTTTAGTATTGACAAGCTCCATGAAATTTCTCTAAGAGAGAAATCTCTCGAGGAGCGAAATGGCCATATAAATGGGATACAATTGAGTTTCATTTTTATTTAATTCATTTATATGCTTTATAATAAATATATTGAGCTCTATTTTATGGATCAGTTTTAATATTTTATATTATTAAGATTCACTTGGGTTACCTACCCACGGATTTTTACCTATATATATATATATATATATATATATATATATATATATATATATATATATATAGGTAAAAAATCTGGATGAATTAGTTTCTGCACGATGTATTAGATTCTTTATAATTGCTATTTTGTAGTAATATGGGCATTCGCTCTTGTAGTTAAGTGTACATGAATTTATGCTTGTAGTTTTTTTGTATGGCGAAATAGTAAATTTATTATTTGTGTTTATCAATATGTCAAGGAAGGGGATTTTATTATTAGTATTGAGTTCATACGTGAATTTAAGGACATAATTATTTTGGAAACGTTTTTGAAGTTGAAGTATTTCATCTGTATTTTTAACTAACATAAGAATATCATCAACGTATCTTAGGTAGATGGATGTTTTTTTTTAAATCTGTAAATATCTTATTTTCGAGGTTCGACATGTAGAAATTGCTAAATGTCGGACCCAGAAGTGAACCCATAGAGACACCATCACGTTGTGATTATGATCGAAGAAAAGGACTTCAGTAGTACAAGCTAATAGTAGTTTTCTTAATATATTAGGATTAATTTTAAGTGGGGGTAAAGATGAGTTACTGTATATATTTCTTATAATTATGTCAATAGTTTCACTAACAGGGACATTGGTAAATAAGTTTTCAACATCAAGTGAAGCCAAAATTTGATTGTCGGATTTTTCACTTTTTAGGATTTGGATTACTTCTAAAGTTGACTTAACACTATATTTACTAGGAAGGTAGGGAGTAATAAGTTGGTTAATGTATTTTGTTAGATGATATACAGGAGTTGGAATTTGCGATATGATAGGACGGAGAGGATAGTTAGGTTTATGTGTTTTTATAGTGCCGTATATGTAGTCAGGTCTATAATCACCAACAATTTTAGGGAGTTTTAAAGAGTTCTGTTCAGCATTATTAGCATTAATAAATTTATTAAGCTTTGATTTTAGTTGATTGTATATATATATGAAGAAAAATAGTTTTAAGGTTTGTTATATTTATGGGATAAAGTGCTCAATATCAGAGATAGAGCGTATATAAATATGCGTCCAGCATGAAAAAGCCTGTCGCCTCTGAGTGTTGACTTCAATGTTCACTCTTATATATATATATACAGTGCTGTTCGATAAAAGTGACTCACCTGACTTTTTTTACTAAAAGTATTTTCGCCTATTGTTTTGGTGGTTAAAATAATTTTTAATCCTACTAATATAAAGACCCCTCCTCGACCACCTATGAAAAAAGTTTATTTACCCTAAGGTATTCTATTGATAATTATAAATTTAGATATAAATGAGATTCAGGAAAAAACTCTGTGCAAAAAAAGTGACTCAGATATCGCATTCTAATGATTAAACTGGTAAATTTAAAGAGCTTTTGACAAAATATTGAAAACTATTTTACAATCCACTCAGAACAATATTCTAGAGAATTCTAGAACAGCTTAAATTAAATCTAGAGTATTCCAGAATATTCCAGGAAGCCTCACACAGTATAAAAACATCTTGAAATAGCCACTCAAGTCACTAACCAGATGAAAGGGTACAAACACGCATCAGAACCACTTAAAGCCATTTATTATTGCCCTCTCAAAAGCAGGCAGGTCTATGAGAGAAATTGCAGACATTATTATAACCTGGCAATGAACTGTCTCTCGAGTGCTTAGGGCACATAAGGATGCTTTCTGCTCCAAGGAAGGAAACAAGGGGACGAAAGAAAAAGATTGATGATAGAACTGGCATGGTAATCAAGAGGGAAGTTGTGAAGAATAGGACTATAACTAGCCAAGAAATTGCAGCCAGTCTAAGCGAAGAGCAAGGTGTTAGTCTTGCCTCTTCAACAGTCCATTGGTGGCTGTTAGAACAAGGCTACAAATCTTGTGCACGAAGGTTTAAGCCGCTAATAAGCAAAGCCAACAAAGTCAAGAGACTTGAATGGGCTCACTATTACAAACATTTCACCGTAGAACACTGGAAGAATGTTCTCTTCTTCAATGAAACGAAAGTTGAGCTAAATTCAAAGGATAAGGTGAGTCACTTTTATCGACCAGATATATATATATATATATATATATATATATATATATATATATATATTAAGAAATGGACAAAGTCCGACAATTTATTTATTTATTAAAGACATTTTTTATGTTTAACGTTCTTTTTATAGATACAAGTATTTAAGTAAATGCTCTGTTTATAATAAACAGTATTAAATAACATTTACCGGCCTGAATGTCCGAGAAATTTTCATAGAAAATATTCGTCCTTTGACAGGATTCGAACCTGCATCCTATACGGGCTAAATGGCGGTTCCGTATAGGATGCAGGTTCGAATCCTGTCAAAGGACGAATATTTTCTATAAAAATTTCTCGGACATTCAGGCCGGTAAATGTTATTTAATACTGTTTATTATAAACAGAGCATTTACTTAAATACTTGTATCTATAAAAAAGAACGTTAAACATAAAAAAATGTCTTTAATATATATATATATATATATATATATATATATATATATATATATATAATAGAGATTTTGATGGCTTCTGGAATTTATTCATTTTTCTAGGCTTTGAATTCCGTCTGTTATTGTCTACAGCGGAGGAAATATTGACTAAAGTCTGCTTCTCAATTTGCCTCTGTGTTATGCGTCTTATTATTGGCCTTTTAATCCCTTGGTTTTCGGTATTCTTCACTTTCCGATTGGTTTCTTTGAATTTTTCATTGTTAAGTAATTCTTGCAACTTGTGCGTCCCGTTCCCTCCCCCGAATCTATGATACGGGGCCTCCACTTTACTATTCAATTTCGATAAGATAGCATTCTTATAAAATGCACATTTTATTGTAACCTAATTATGTACAATAATGGATCATATGCAATATAGATGAACAATTCAATTAGAAAAATCGAAAATAATTACAATGTATCTAAATACAAATTAGAGACATGTCATAATAGATAATTCTATTTTAAATAAATCAAAAATATTTTCCGGCAGTTTTTAACATCAACTTGAGATTGTTCTTGTTAAAATGTTCAATAATTTTAACACATTCAGTATTATGCACAGAAAAAATAGTGAATTTCATATCGTGTTTAGCATGAGCAAAACAAATTCACGGATTTGTACAAAACAAAAAGACCCCCAGATTAACACCAAAATCAAAAACCGCGAAATTCTTTAATAGTCAGTTGGGTTTAGTTTAATTTGTAACGTATATAAATGTAGGTAGAAAAAATAATCAAATGGTGACAACAAAGCCTTGCTAGGGAACTTCAATCAGGATTAGCCTCCCCTGTCGTGGAGTTTAGGGGTAGTATCCCCATGACCTTGTGTCACGGAATTGTAAGCTTGGGAGAAATGGATAACGTTTCGGGCATTATCATAATCTCAAACATTATGGTCAAAATGCATATATAGAGAGCTATCATGGTCTCTCTCTCTCACACACACATATATACGCATATATATAGATGTATGTAAACATGCGCATATATGTATATGGATGTGTGTGTGTGTGTATATATATATATATATATATATATGTATGTATGTATATGTGTATACTGATTCATGTGTAAGTTAATGGGCACACGTACGCACACTCGATACCCCAAAATAGAAATAGATTTGACAGTCTTAGGGGTGATATGAGGATAGGGTGCATCTATCATCAGCACATCTGTCATCGCCACCAATTATCTTAAGAATTTTTTTTTATGTTTATACAGTTCCGTATAGGATACAGGTTCGAATCCTGTCGGAGGACGAATATTTTCTATGAAAATTTTTCGGACATTCAGGCCGGTAAATGTTATATATACTGTTTATTATAAAACAGAGCATTTACTTAAATGTTTGTATCCATAAAAAGAATGTATAAACATAAAAAATGTCTTAAAATAATTGTCGGATAATTGTCCATTTCATAACGTGTGACGTCATTTGTTTACATTTGGATACGCTTTGAGCAGATATGAATGTACGTGAGAGATTCATGGAATATTGAAGTTTAAAAGCAGTTAATTCGACCTTGCTAATCGAACGATCCCCTGTGGCTCTCTATCACAACCGATCCATCTCTCTATTAGATTCTCATTTAGATTACAAAAATAAAACATTAAATATAATGATCTGTTTCTATACATTCTGTGAAAATTTGGGGTCATTTCAACAAGAACTTCCAAAATTATTAGCCTGCGAAATTATATCAAATTTTGTGGGACACCCTATATATATATATATATATATATATATATATATATATATATATGTGTGTATGCATATATATATATATATATATATATATATATATATATGTAAATATAAATTTCAATTATAGGTGCAATTATAATTTATAAATTCATGAATCATTTATACAAAAAACAATTGACCTCTATATTTGTTTTTTTGTAGGAATGATTCATAAATTTATATATATATATATATATATATATATATATTTCTACCAGTCTATACAACAAACCCACAAACCAACATAAATTCCTACACTTTAACAGCTGCCATCCCCTTTAATTTCAATCTATCGTATACAGCTCATTTCTAAGAATCAAACACATATGCTCAGACCATCTAGATTTTCGATACAACATTAATAACTTAACAAACCAATTCCTAAAATGTAAATACCCAATAGAAATAATAAAAAAAGCACTAAATAAAACTATTCACATAAATCGTAACACTCTCCTCACATACAAGAAAAGTAAAAACAACAATCGGATTCCCATGGTTTTTAACCACAATCAATATTCCCACACACTTATTCACAATTTAAAAAAGGATTACAAGAACCTCCAGTTAGACAAAAAGATCAAAGACATTTTCGATAAATCACCCATAAATGCAAAGAAACAATCACCTAACCTATCAGCTATCCTCACCTTTACCAAATATCTAAACAATACAAACCAATCAGGAAATTACAAATGTAACAAATCTCGTTGCTTAGTTTGCAAACACTTTATAATGGATAATGTATTTTCTGTACCCAACACCAATATCAAGATACACCCACCTCGCCTCACCTGTGATAGCCATAACGTAATCTACTATTTATTCTGCACCATATGTCCCAATAGTGGATATATTGGTGAAACTGGAAATAATTTTAGATTTCGTTTCAACGATGATAAACAAACCATACGTCAAAACAATTCTTACTCCCCCATAGCTGAACACTTTAATCAATCAGGACACTCATTAGAAAACTGTAAATGTTTATTGATAGATTCTGATTTCAGTTCCACATACACACGCAGAAAAAAAGAAAAATACTGAATTTTAAAATTAAATACATATAAACTAGGGTTAAATAAAGACTTGGGTATTTTAAAAATATTTCAATTGTTAAACATTTTTTAAGATACAGTTAAAAAAATTTTTTAAACAACATCCAAAATATTATTACAGTTAGATTTACATTAAAAATATTTGAACACAGTGGCGTTCCATATCCGTATCTCGAGACGGACGCTACTTGTAAACAAACCTCTAAAAACAGTTATTTCTAAAGAAAGATCGTGGTCGATCTGAAATATCAAAACTACATATACACATAAATAAATATTTAAAAAAATATATATATAAAAAATATAAATAAATACTTTCATAAAAAAAACATTATTATTTTTTAATTTGCAACTTTGTATATATATATATATATATATATATATAGTCTTTATACTCGCTTTAGTCTTTATACTCGCGTGGCTTTTTTTTTCTTTGGACTAATGACTTAAGACACTTGACGATTTGTTTCGTCTTGTTCTGATATTTTAAGTCATTTCTTTTTTTACTTTCGATTTTTACTCGGGTACCGATTTGCCCTCAGGTGTTTACAAGTTGAGTCATCCGAGGTTTTTCAAGCGAGTAATACTGTTAATATATATATATATATATATATATGTTTGAAACAGTACAGAAACGTATTATGGCATAAAAAGCAAGAAATTTTATATTATAGGCCATGATAGATTAAAAATAAAAACAAAAACACACACCAGTCGACCGTTTTCGTCTCCTCCATCATGGCCTATAATATAACATTTCTTGCTTTTTATGCCATAGATATATATATATATATATATATATATATATATACGGATTTGGATAAGGGTGTTTCTTGATTATTTCTCGCCACATACGGTTCGCTCTTTTGAAAAGTAGCCCACTGCATTCAATAAAATCTTTACAACATGGTCATTTACAGAAATTAATGAAAATCTCGAGCAGCGAATAAACGGGCGATGATTAAACCCAACGGGGGTGGGAGGCTAATTTTCTCCCTTTTACAACCGGAGAGATAGTGGAAGATTGGTCGCTGCCTTTTATCAATCAGTGGCAATCGGTTGGACCGTGCCGAAAGCCATTGTATTGTCTGAGATTGTCACAGACTTGCTGGTTTCAGCTATTTCTTCACCTGTTTCATTCTGCCGGGCGAGTCGAGATTAAATTGATAGATACAACGTCTTAGCTATTAAAAGGAAGAATAACACCCACACACTCAGGCATCTTGGAGACACAGTTTTTGGATAACGGCCAGCCTATAACCTTCATCATCTGCGATTTTCCTAATTTGGATAAATTATCAACGTAACATTTTAAAACATTTTGGCACAAATCAATAATTAGGAAATGTCAAATTTCACAGTTAGTGCTATAGCTTCTCTCACGCTCCATGAAGTTTACAGTCGTGCTGGTAGTATTTAGCGAACTTGGAACTGTGCGCAAAACAGTCGAGGGGGGATTAGTTTTAATTCATCCTCAAATTAGAGAATGAATTGTCTAGACGACAACAATGTTATGGTATGAAGGAATATTAAGGAAAAATGGCTCTCCACAGATTAATTTTTTTTATCTGTGAATAACTACACATTTGGTAAATGATTTGTGTTTTGTTACCTTCTCTACGGTGTGAGAATTCAGAGATTTCCTGTGAATAACTACACGTTTTGGTAAAGGCTTAGTAGACAGCCATTATCACCTACGTACCGATGGGTCATAAGGTCATAAAAAATATTATTGCACCCTAGCACACCCACCTCCAAAATCACCCCACCAAATATTGTATCTAAAATCAAAATATTTTATGCATGTTAGTCTCAAATCTCATTACTACAAACTTTTATTCTCTTTGGATGCTCTCTAAATGTAGCCTTATGTCAGCTATGGCTCCGTTCAAAAAGATCTGTCAAAATGTCGTGAATATGGCAATGAGGATAACAGTCCGAATAAGGTAAGTAATCATAATACCTCATCTCAGTTGGGAATTAGAATTAGAATTACAGAACTTATACTGGGCGCAAACCATCTGCATACGGGTAGAACACGAATTCATTAAATGCACAAAAATAAAATAGAAAATGGCGTCATACAATTAGTTTCGTTGATTCGTTTTCTACGGTTTATCAACCCTTTGTAGGTTATTTAAAGCCAGAAAATATTTAAATTTAAATTTGCTTTTAGATAATAATGGTATAATGATACAAGTCGTACTAATTAATCCATGGTGGAGAAAAATAGATTCATACCTTTCCCAAGTGCATTTGTACGAAAATAAAACTAACAGAAATTGGAACTCGGCTCTCCGATTAAGAATTGCGAGCTATTATTTATTACACCAGCCGCACATCTAAGCTTGCAGCATCTGGTATTCCCAATGTGCGTCCCGCGGACCGCCTGATTACATTGTGGACGTGACAACCCGTGCTTTGAGAATCATTTTCTGGACTAACACACTCTCTTTCCCCTGATTACATGGTATGCGATTACCATTTGTCCTTTTAAGAGAAAATACGTTTTCTTCCCCCTGATTGCATGGTCCAGCGCACTACCTCTCGTTCCGGTACCTATATCGCTTCTCAAAGATACCTGCACTCACAGCCACGACATCTCGTCCCGGCATCTTCAGCGTTTGTCCACGGTTCCAGCACCCACTGTTAGGGACCGTTCGCTCCAGATTTTTCTTCGCTATCAACGGCCTCAATATCTTCTACGTAAAACCAACCGTCTGGCATCTACTACATATAGCAGTCATTTCTTATCTCACTACCAATCTTCTCCTGAGTTCTTCGGCATCTTACTACCAGAGTATTCGTACTGGTCACTATACCAATCTTCTGCGTTCTTTGGCATCTCTTCCTCAAAGCAATCGTGCTGGTCTCCCCAGCACATTGGCATTTTTTTACGCCCAACGATCATTATCGGCAGACATATTTCTTTCCTTTCTTCGAAAAATCAACTGTTGCAGATTTTCCGCTCGCGTTCTGATGACCAGTTTACCTTCATCGAACATAGACTGTCCTGAACTTCTTCTGCGGATGTCCATCGACTCAATTTATCGTTCTTGAACATTGACATGTCTAGACTTCTGCGCATGTTTATTGACTCAGTTTATCATCTTTGAACATCGACTAGTTTAGACTTCTTCTGCGCATGTCTATTGACTCAGTTTATCATCTTTGAACTTCGACTAGTTTAGACTTCTTCTATGCATGTCTATTGACTCAGGCATCATCTTCGAACATCGACTAGTTTAGACTTCTTCTGCGCATGTCAACTGACTGAATTTACCTATTTTTTGAGCATGGATTATTCTGGTTACTATGGGCATATTTTCAACTGATTCAACATTCTTCTACTGCCCGTTAGCATTTTGTTTTCATTGTACAAATAAATATCGCCCGTCAACATTTCTGATTTTTACTTTGTGAGAATCAACACTTCTGCTTAGTAAACTACACATCATCTTATGCTCTCTCTTGTATGTATGTATACTTTATTGAATTTGTGTAAAATCACCAATCGTCATGGTCTTCTCGTCAGCGGCATTATATAAACTTTTTGCCCAACCTACTTTGAGCATTATTTCATTACTAGATTCCAAGTTCCGAATCTGCTTACATTTGTTTCCTCCGGAACACTATTCAAATTTAACAATTTGCATTTCCTTTCCTGATTTCTATTGTTATTTGCCAAGAATAAATTTCATCTTATTTTATTTGCATTCCTCGCTTTGTGTTATCTTTGCCTTTGACCTGTGAGATCATTGAGTTTATATTTTTGAAATTGTTAGCGGGCACGTCTGATTAATACCACGGCCCCGTGTTTTCGCTACAGTCGTACGGGAGCCAGTGTTTGAATGAGATGTGGCCTTAAGCAATGAAGGTAGAGGGTGTCTAAGTGAGGTGTTTGTAAGGGAGTCCAATAGGATGGGAGTAAAAGGTGCGTATTTTGTTCGATATGTAGGATAGACAACGATTGACGCTAGACTTGAAGAGGAATGTTGAGGAAACTTCCAATTTACCGATGAAATACGAAGAAAATGCGGATGAATAAACCCTGTGTATGTACCATCGCGGCTCCTGGCTGTGAAGATCTGAACTGTTAAAACTAAAGTATAGAGCTTACCAGGACATCTGTCATGATATTAGCGATCGAGTATCGATAGGCGTGCAATATTTCGTCTGTGGTGAAAGTGGTTGGAGGATAGAAAATAATCTATTGTACAAAATGTCACTTAAATGGTTGGAAGACAGGAAATAATTCACCGTACAAAATGCCGCTAAATTGTTGGAGGATAGAAAATAATTCATCGTACAAAATGACGCTTAATGGTTGGAGGTCAGTGATGTGGGTGCCAAAGTTGGGCCCACAGAAGTAAAACACGGAACACGGATTAGATGTAAGAAAGATATATTAACAACAGGTTACAGAGATAGTGTAAGCGGAGCTTACTATAAGTTAGATTTCCAACACTGGTAGTCGTGCTAGACTCTTACTGTCACTCTCTATCACTCTCTTGTAGAGTGCTGTCGCCTACTTAATATAGGTCTGGAAGAGTCTATTGTGTAGGCAGTTTCCGGTCTCACAATACCCCCCTTCTAAAGAGTTTTCTTTTTTGAAAAGGAGAGAAAAAAATAAAACTGTTAATACTTTTTCCTCTTGGGATTTATTGTTTCTAAGCTGGAAGTAGAGATCTTGATGCGTGAGCCACAGCTTTTCGCGAACCATCTGGCAGTTTATGTAATATGAAAGCGCCTATGCCGTACAAGCTTGCATCACTTGCGACTATGATGTCGAGACTAGGGTCGAAATGTGTGAGGGAGAGGTCTGAAGTAAGAGTTTTCTTGATCTTCTCGAATGCGTCTTGGCATTCCGGGGTCTATGACCATGGTTTGTCCTTTTTTAAGAGTTGGTTGAGAGGACCTCTCAAATTTTGCATGTTCTTAATGAACCCTTGGTAAAAGTTAGCTAAGCCGAGGAAGCTTTGTAACGCTTGAACGTTATCTGGGGCCGGCATGTTTCTGATCGCGTTGCCTTTTTCTGGGTCCGGCCGACGACAATCTTTATTTATAATGTGACCTAAATATTTAATCTCTGGTAAGAAAAAGTCACACTTTGACTCCTTAACCTTAAATCCGTATTCTTGTATCTTTTCGAATACGTTTATTATATGGTTCCGGTGCTCTGCCGTAGTTTTACTAGTAACTAGTATATCATCCAAATAGGCTGTTGCGTAGTCAAGGTCGCCCAGCATGGCGTCCATGACCTGCTGGAAAATTGCAGACGCAACCTTTACTCCAAAAGCCAGCCTGTTGTATTTGTACAACCCTCTATGGGTGTTTATGCAGAGCAATTTGGAACTTTCTTCTTCCACCTCTATCTGAAGGTATGCGTCCGAGAGGTCGATTTTAGAAAAAAATTTTCCACCATTGAGTTTATTGAAAATTTCTTCAGGGCTTGGGAGAGGATAGTGGTGATCTTGCAAGGCATCGTTTAACCCTGTGGAAAAATCTGCGCATACTCGTATTTGATTGGACTTCTTTTTTACGTAGACCGTAGGTGCTGCCCACTCGCTGAAATCTATTTTTGACAGAATACCTCCTTGTTCGAGTCTATCTATCTCTTTGTTGATTTTCTCTAGAGCAGCGAAAGGGACATTCCGTTTCTTTTTGAATACCGGTTGTGCACCGTCCTTCACCTTGAACTTAGCTTTCATTTTAGTACATTTCCCAAGGCCGCCAGAAAAAACCTGGAGAAATTGTTTGAGTTCCTCTTTTAGATTTACTCAAATTGGACGTTGTACTTTGTATCTTGCGACAAAATGTACTAATTGGGCAATCCTAAAGATTGAATTTTTCTATCCAATCAGTTCCAAATAAGTTGTCCGAAGTTTTTAATACGTAGGCTTTGAGCTTTTTGGTAACTCCATTTAGTGTTACTGCAAGTATTACCTCGCCTAAAATGTTAATCTTTTCGCCAGTTACGGATTTTGCTGTTTTATCCGTTTTTAATAAGGTCGGCTTGTTCAATTTTCGCCAAGTACGCCAGTTAATGGTTGAAATATCAAAACCCGACTCAAGCTGGAATTTAATGGACTTATTGAAAATATCCACAGTTACATATTTTCTTAAATTCCTATCAACAATATTGTCAGATTGAGCTTGCCTAATTTTATTTTGGGGTTTTCTCGTTCTGTTGGTGTACCAGCACGAAGTCAAAGTATGATCACTTTTATTGCAATTTTTGCAATATTTTTTGTTCTTAACTGGACAGAATTTCATCGAATGCGATTTACCACAATGGTAACATGGTCCGGGCTGTTTCTTTAACTTATTTGAGTTTTGGTTAATGCGTAATTTAGGACATGAGATTTGCCTTTTGTCTTTTGGCGGGGAATAGAAGGTAGACTTACTTCTGATTTTATTAATCTGAGCCACACCTGATTCCTCGATAGTGTTTGAGTCACGGTTTACAGATATTACTCTTTGACAGTCCTCTGCCAGTTTTTGGAGAGTCAATCCTTGTTCGTTCTCAAGCTTAGTCAGTACCCGTCGTCTGACTTCGGCGTCTTCTGCTGATACTAGACCTTGTGCGAAAATTAAGCACTTGAAATCATCGGCAGTCAGTTCGGCTATTTTAAAATCATTACATAGCTTGTTCATCGATGCTGCAAACGTTAGAAAATCTTGCTGGTTGTCTTTGACTGTGTTCAGGTATTTCCAACGTTTGTGGAACAAGGTTGTGTTAGGCCCGAATAATTCCGATAGGCGCTTAATCGTCTCTGAAAAATCCAAGTCAGTCGTTTTCTTGGGTAGTATGAAGTCTACGAACCTAATATGTTCTGTAGTTCCCAGTTTTCTCAATAGTTGACGTACCTTTTTTTTTTACTGGGCCATTGTTCACAGTCTACGTTGAAAATATCTTCGTAGCGCCTGTAAAAAGCCTGGAACCTTTTGTCTTCCTCTGGTACGTATTCAAAGGTTTCCATTGAATTGTAGATTATACTCTGGGAGAATATTGTATCTTTTTCAGAGTTTGAGCCTTTTAATGCATTTACGAGTAATTCTTTAAGTTGTTTCTGTTGTAGTTCAGCATTCTGAACCGTAATTTTTTGGAATTCCATTTTCTGTTTATGTAAATACAAAAATAGTTGTTGTCTTTCTTCTGATTTTTGTTGCTGGTCCAAATTTAGTTTTAACATTTGGGCAACTACTTTTTGCAAATCTTCCATATTTAAAAATTGACAACGCTTTTTTGTTGCTTTGAAACACGTGTACTAAGAGGAGGTACACAAAAATATCTTGATAGATTTTTGTTCCTTTTTTTTTTTCTTTTACAGAAAAAAACATATGGACAGACAATAGTTAAATTGGATGGCAATGGGTCTACCGTAGAAAGAAATGGCAACCTACTACGGGAAAAAATCTGCTTCGTCAGTCATGTACCGAAAGATGCATGCTCGCCTAAGAATGGCACATAATTGACTGACATGTGACATATTTTGAGATTTCCAATTCAAGATCTTTGTATTTTCATACTTGTATTGGATTAATAGCGGGTACTGAGTTTAAATTTTTTTTTATTAAAATGTGTATGTTTATGTACGGATAAAATTATATCGAGGTTACTAGACGAGGACAAACCGTTAGGGTAAGTCCGATGTTGCCCGTTACAGATGGCAGTCAGTTGCGCGTCGTAACATTTCGATGGTGAGAGAGGCGGTAAATGAATCGGACTTCTTACTGGTTGAAGAGAAAAGCAGATCTGCTCGTCTGAGATATCAGGAGCTGTTCCCAAAGGTCGCCTACCTACCTATCTACCTACCCAATATCCGAACTTAAAGAGTACAAATTAAGCTTTGAATAAACAACGAAATATATAGGAAACGGGGTTCGGATTTTAATTTCTCAAATGTGACGTTTAGTTTCACCATTCGTTTCTTTGTGTGCGTGCAGTGGAACATACCTCGGCTTCTTTTACACGCCGAGGTGAACCAAAGAATAGGATTACGGCTGTCGAAAATCTAAGAAAAGGGCCAAGTAGTATTAGGTTGGTGCAAAAATAATGACGTAATAATGTCGTTTTTTGACGTATTTTTTAACGTCAAAAAACGACATTATTACGTCATTATTTCTGCACCAACCTAATATATTTAAAGAGTGGACCAGGTTTGATTTAAAACGAGATAAAACGTCTTATAACAGGACGTCAAAAAGGGTCATGTTTGAAATACTGAATTACTTCATGGGATAAAGTAAGGTTTTTGTTTGTTTAAGGGCACATCAACAACTTATGGGTCATTTAGTGCCGAAATTTATTTTTCTTGTGTGCATTATTAATTTTCTCTACAAAAATGGATTGCTTGTAATTTTTTTACTATGAAAAGGTATTGAGCGTATTTTCATTATTAAAACGTATTTTTATACTTTCATAGTGCTTTGGCCCTAATTTGGGGTTAACAATTTGCCCATGGCTGGTACCCTAACAGGTGCTACTACCCCGGGTCAGTGAGGACCTGGGAACAACAGAAATTAAGTGGTGGTTCCACACTCCCCAAAACCTCCCTATCAGAGGCCTTGCTGCCAGATGTAGTTTATCGTCATACCTAAGACATTTTAAAAAAAAATAGATTATGTATTTGAAATGCTGCTTATAAGTCTCTCATGGACCTGTTCCAATATCGGCGAGAATGAAATCCTGTCTTGGAACAATGTCCAGACAACATTTGTTTCGTTAAATGTGTCGGGAGAGCCGATATTTGAAGAGTAAGTTCTTATTTTTGTCCTGATCGTATCACTTGAAGAGCAGCAGCCCTGTGTGCTTGGCATCCTATCCAGTACTGTTATCATAATCGTCGTCGTATCACAAGGTCTCAGGAAGAGGACACTGATCGATCGAAATGGCTGCCATCAACGCTTCATCAGCAAAGGACTGGCCAAAATCTTCACTAACGTTGCCAAAATTGTTTGTTTCAGACGTGGAACGAAAAATAAGGAAGAAATTATTTTTTTGTTATTAAGGAAATCTTTAGGATAGGGCGATGTCTTCTTAAATGAATTGAAAACGAAAGTAAAGTAAAAGAAAGTATTTTATCTATCTATCTATCTATTTATCTCGAGTTTACAATCTATTTATCTCGAGTTTACAATCTATTTATCTCGAGTTTACAATCTATTTATCTCGAGTTTACAATCTATTTATCTCGAGTTTACAATCTATTTATCTCGAGTTTACAATCTATTTATCTCGAGTTTACAATCTATTTATCTCGAGTTTACAATCTATTTATCTCGAGTTTACAATCTATTTATCTCGAGTTTACAATCTATTTATCTCGAGTTGACTATATATATATCTCTCTATCTATATCAAGTTGATTATATATCTATCTATCTATCTATCTATCTATCTATGTGTATGCATCAATAAACTCGTAGCCTAAATTTAAAACAAAATATTTATTTTACACAAATCTGTCATTGTACTTAATTTAGCGATGAATATTAACATTATACAGTGAAAATTATATAGTGAAGTATTTGGTGGGCAAATATACACACACATCTTCATTATTAATGATCTCGAGTTCTGACGAAGCCCAACATTCTTCAAGCTGGTTTCAAATCAGTTTTTCTTTTCCTAAACTGGCTGCCAACCAAAGCTATACGGTTCACTCTGTCCTGCTCTTTACCCATAGTTGGGGGAGCGATGTGGGGAAGATATGGATTAATTTGTCTCAAGAGTATTTGCGCCTAAGTTCGAACTCTGCTCTCTGATTTCACATTCCGAGTCGCTATCTATTACACTAACAACCCACCCTCCAAATAATAAGCAAAGCTGAAGAAAATACACCATACAGGGAAGAGGGATGGGTTCCGTCAGGCTATCTTGCTTAGAACCCATCGGCGTTGCTAAAGCTGCAGTACATTTGATGACCCTACGAACCTTCGGGTGTTACGGAACTCGTGATCGTTCAAAATGCACGTTGAAAATATATATTTGTGCGAAGAAAGGCTTTATTTATTTCACTCTTTGACTACAGATTTATCCAGTCAGTTGAATGCCATACGTAATACACGCTTGGACGATCATGTCTCTTTCGATTCATGGCTGACTAGGCAGAAGATTTCCCGCGGTATGTTGCCGTTTCCTTCTTTGTTAGACTGGTCACCAACCAAGGCTATAGAACCCAGTCTATCCTGCTATTTAACCTGTAGCTAGGAAGAGGAGAGATGAGTTCATACATTTCCCAAGGGTATTTGCATGTAAGTAAATGTAATAAACCCAACTGGAATTCGAAATCACCACTCTGATTTCTTATTCCGAAAATCTAAAAATATTTTCATACAGTATTTTCTGGCTTTAAATAAACTGCAAACGTTTGGTAAGCCGTTAAAAATCAAAAACAAATCAATACCCAATGCAATCAAAAGCTGCCTTTAAGAATGATGTCAGTTAACGCTAAATGTCCCTAATGGTATCAAAAAAACCAAAGAGAATATATATTTTTGTCCAACCCAGTTTAAATGAACGCTGACGACAGCTCTCACGATACATTCAAAAGCAATCTTTTTTTAATGAAATTATTTAAAGGTAAACGGTCTTAAGGCTTATATAGAAGTATATTTTTGGCCAACAAAAAGAATTGTGCCGTACCAATCCTATTCATATTAGTATCATAAAGCAATTGTTAGAACGTCAGTAGAACTGGATATAAATTAAAATCAATATGAACGTCAAATCAAACATTTTTAAAAGAGATCCTATTTAAAAGCTAGATTGATTGCTTCGAAATATTTTTTCAGCACAAGAATTTTAATCGTTGTCATTATTGTGTTAACAAACTGAAAGATTAGTTGCCAGCGCCACCTGGTGGATAATGCAATCCATAAATATCCGAAGGTGTCCATGTTAAATCACGATGACTAACAGGAAGCGAAACAGGAAAAAAAGACAATAACAAATAATGAAGACAATCAGTGACTGGAAGAAGACAAAAGAGGTAATTAGTAAGGGAGACGAGGATGGATGAAGCTGAAAATAAAGAAAAGAATAGTAAAGGCGAATGGGGCTGGCGATAAGAGGAAAATCTGCAATGATTCATGACGACTGTCGCCGAAGAGCTGACGTCACAGAGAGAATTTACGAGTCAATCTGCAATGAATTCCAAATCGAGGCTCTCCGCCGGAAGTTTATTCATTTTTTTGACGTTGAGATTATTTAAAACCGAAATAAAAGAACGAAAAAAAAAAAGAAGAAAAAAAAAAAGAAAAAAAAACTCGAGATATTTTATATTAATAAAAACAAAAGCAAAAAAACTAAATATATTTTATACTCGCTTAAAACCCGCACAATCTGGCGACATTTAGGTTAGCTCCTGCAGATTGGGCGTAAATCACAATAGGTAGCAGAAAGTAGATGCGATAGGCAACAGTAAACTACAGAAGAACTCAAAATTGATCGCTGCATTTAAAGCTTTATAGCTTTTAAAAGGTCAACGATAATTTTTCTGTCGCCACTTAAATTAATGACGATTTGATGTACGTAGGTACTTACTGTCAGTACAAACAATAATTATTATTTAATGGGGGACATTTACTGGATTTTGCAATTAAATTTCATTATTCCCAAATTTATTTCCAGGCTATAAAAATTGTTCTCGTACAAAAAAATAAAAAAAAAATTGTCGCCAAAAATCACGATAAAAAATCGCCGAAAATAATTGCAATAATGAAAAGGTGTGAATCCAAAATTTCAGGAATGCGGGTCTGCATCCGCTCCAGAATGATTTTAATTTGCTCACGGAGTCGGCCTGATTCCAAAATGGTATGATATGTTGGGCTACGGCCTCTAGGAATAAAGTGGAAAATGTGTGACAAAGTGACACACTGACATTCGCATTTATTACATAAATTAATAAAAAAAAATCTACATGTGTTATATTAACAAAAAGAAAAAAACAGAACATATTTTATATTAATCTCTATCTATAAAAGGCAGGATGTGTGTGTGTGTGTGTGTGTGTGTGTGTGTGTGTGTGTGTGTGTGTGTGTAACGAATGCACGGCCGCAATTTTCGACGGATTTGAACCAAAATTTACATGCACATGCTCCAAGTTAGCGGGAAGCCCAAGACCGACTTTGCATTTCCCAACTCCCATCGATAGTGGAAATAATCGATTTTTTCATGCTTCTACGGCAATTTTCATGTAGTTTGCGGCCATTTTGTACTGGCCAGAATGAGAGCCTATAGCTGGCTGCCACGAATAGGCAGGAAGATTCTATTGGCCAGTGTGAGAGCCAACAGCTGACTGACACGAATGTTAACTAGCATGCTAGCATGCAAGAAAAAAATCGATAGCTGCATTCGTCACAAGTGGGAAAAATTTAAATCTGCATGGCACTTTACTCCAATTGGCTCATTCGCTTGCTTAAACTCAACGTTGATTCTGATTCCGCAGAACTGGGTTTGGGTGTGAAAAAGTATTTGTTGTTAACATTCTTTTTTCATTCGGTTTTTCCTGTTACGAGTCCTTTTTTAAAGCTGATCGTTTTGTGTTCATTTTGTTTAGTTCTTTTTTCGTAATAGATTTAATGTTTAGTATAGAGCTTAGAAAAAATTTGCAGTGTGGGATAGGCAAGAAGTAAGGCATGTAGCAACATCAGCACGACAAAGGGTACTCCTTTAAAGGCAAGGAAAGGCAAAAATATTTTAAGTCAAGTGATAGCGATTGCTGTATGAGTCGTACGATTTTTGAATCAAGCACGGGCAATGCCGGGCCATGCTGCTAGTAAAGTAATATAGTATTAGCTTTTGAATTATGACTTGAAACCTATTTTCGATTTGTATAAATAATTACTCTTTAGCGAGATTTCTTTTTCTTTTTCATCTATGTGCTGTGTCCCTTAAGGACATGTGTACTCATAGCTTTTCACAACTTCTTAGTCTTTGTATCTGTGGTAATAAAATAGGCATATCCCATCTCCCCTCTCGCCTGTACCCATCCACTATAATAAAATTAACCTTTTCAGGGCTAAATTGAAAAAGAAAAAAAAGGGACTATTGTACATATTGCAAAAGAATTTCATGTTTTAGTAGGATTCCTGTGAACCTGTGGTATTGTGGCGTGTGTTGGATGAAAATTTTTTTTTTTTCTTTTTTTAAGCATTACGCCCCGAGCAAGGCATGAGGCCACTAGAATGCAGGGGGTTGCAGAAGATTTGGAGCGAGAGCAGATAGGAGTGATAGAAGAAAGGATGAGTAGAGGTATAGTGGATAGATCAAGGTAACTAGAGATGTCGATTGACATTACATTTGAATAGTTGGAGATTATAGCTATCAGGGAAACAGTAATTGAGAAGAGTGTTCCACAGGCGAGAGGTGCGAGGTATGAAGCTATTGAAGTAGAAGAGACGGCTACATTTAAAAATTTCTACAGTGTAAGGGTGAGAGCGGGATGCCAGCCTCGTAAGGCGCTTGAATTCATGGAGTCTGGAAACCAGTGAAAGCAGCTCATCGGAGCACTTACCATGAAAGTATTTGTAAAAAAAGACAGAGAGAGGCGACGGCGCGTCTGTGAGAGAGTGACTGTAGACGAGACGCCAGATCAGGGCCAATTATATTACATATCCGTCTCTGGATCTTGTCAAGAACTCCGAGGTAAACAGAAGGTGCCCCAGACCATATATGGCAGCAATACTCCATGCAAGGGCGAATGGTTGATTTGTATATTTGAGGTATCGATTCCGGCGAGAAAAATTTCCTGGCGCGGCACAGGGAGCCAACTTTCCTCGCGGTGGAGGATGTAATTGACTCAATGTTGGAGAAGGATGAGTTCTTTTGGTGATTGTGTCAGTTGTAAGAGTGAATGTGTCGTGAACCAGATTAGCTAGGTGCAGGATGACCAAAATCTCGCTCCCTTCTCCTACGGCCTTGTGCCATAAAAGGTATGTAAAAACATTTGTAAATAAATTAGTCAAAATAAAGCTTCTGTTTAGAGTTGTTACTATATTAGAACATCTCTTTGTATTTTTTACATTTTTTTCTTTCCGTTTTGCTATTTATTCGCAAAACCTCGTCAGACAGCTGATCCTGTGTCATCCTTTGTTCCTTCTTGGCTTCCAGTGAGTGTTAAATTTTCTGAACCTGCCTTCCTCATTAAGTGTCCCACTGTCTTTTTTATTATTCTAGGTATAAGTGTCCTTTTTTTGTTTTTATTTTTATTAAAACTTAGCCGGATTTAGTTGATAGAAAACTAGCTGCCAGATTTGTCATTGTCTTATCCCAGATTTAGATAATGTAAATTAATTAAAAATATCGAAATATCAAACTCAGCTGATTCAACTAGGAAACACATCTAGTGATGTATGGAGCCTTAAATCTAATCTTTGCTAATTAACGGCTAGAAAATGCTGTTCGTGATCATGTTTTTTTTCTCTAATATATTCAAATCGCCAACATACAGATACGACGCTGGTTAAGCGCATCTGATTCCACGGAGGTCGTGAGTTCAATCTCTATTGGATCAGGGGTGTTCGAAAGAATTAGGTTGTGCGGCGTAATGCAACCATCGATGTTAACTCATGAATTAAACGATATTGGAAACTTTCATATTCCTGACTTTTTAGATTACTCTAGGCCCGAGTCCAGCACCCGCGAGAAACCTCGTCCGAAACTGGGAATCTTGCATTATCGTTTGTCGATATCTGAGAGACTACTCTACTCCTCTCCTGGGATCTTGTTCACATTACTGAGTGTTTAACTTA